>JALMGJ010000088.1:0-474717 GCA_023362775.1 Charina bottae | reverse complement strand
GCCCGGGGTGGAGAGGTCGTAAGGAACCGGCTCATCCGAAGCTTCCTCCAGCAGATCCTGAAGGCTGGTCACGCCCGGCGGATACGGCCCCTTTCCCATCACCCAGACCGCGACGCCCATTTCCTCCAAGCTGGCAAGGATCGGCTCCACCGCTTCAAAAAGTTCTGCAGAGACAGTTGGGGATGGGCGGATCCTGAAGCGGCCGACTTTGAGCCGGTTGCGCTCTCACTCTCAGAGCCTGGCCTACCTCGCTGGGTTGTTGTGATGGGAGGGAAAAATAGGATGGCTGGCTGGGGAATTCTGGGAGTTGAAGTCCACCGATTCAAGTGGCCAAGGTTGAGAAACACCAGTTTACGGGGGGGGGGGGGGGATGCTGGTGGCAAGATCATCATCCCCTCCCGGGCACTCACTCACCGTCCGAGGCCAGCAGCGCCCGGGCGCCGCAAGCGCGCAGGCAGTGGAGCAGCGCCGCCGGGCGGAGCGCGGTGCCCAGGAAGGCCGGCCGGGCGCCCAGCTTGGCCAGCCCGATCCAGGTCCAGACGAAGGCCGGCTCGTTGCCCACCAGCAGCGCCACCGTCTGACCGGGCAGCAGCGCGCGCCGGAGCGCCTGGGCCACGCGGTTGCTCTCCCGCTCCGCCCGCCCGTAGCTGAAGCTGCGCCCCTCGTAGCGCAGGAAGGGCTGCTCCGGCCGGGCGGCCGCCAGCCGGCCGAAGCGCTGCGCCACGCTGCGCCGCCCCGCCCGCCCGCGCAGCAGCCGCCCGCCGCAGCTCAGGGCGCGCCCCAGGAAGGCCAGGTCGGCCCGCGCGTGCGGCCACCGCCGCAGCGCCAGCAGCGCCGCCAGCAGCAGCAGCAGCAGCAGCAGCAGCAGCAGCAGCAGCGCCAGCCCGGCGGCCCCCATGGCTGAGCAGGCGGCGCGGGGCTGCGGCGGGCGAGGGGCGGGCAGGAGGGCAGGCGCAGGAGCGCGCACGGGCCGGACCTCGCTGGCTGCTGCGCGGAGGCGGCGCCGGCCCCAGAGCGCAAGGGGCGGGTGTGCCTGTGCGAAGGGGCGGGTGTGCAAAGGCGGGCGTGCAACCTCCCCCCCCCCCCCCCGCTTTAAGATCAGCCTGCAAACTTTAAGCTCCTTTCGGGGGAAGATGATCCCCAGCCAGATCAAGCGAGAGAGGAAAACTCGGTGCCAAACAAGAAGAGATTCGCCCGGCGGTGGCCAGGATGGCATTTCCACCCTGGTCCTGACCCAAGCAGGGCCCAGCGACTTTGCTCCTCATCAAAGAGCCAGGCACGCCGGGCACTAATAATAAATCAATCAATCCAATCAATCAATTTATTTTGGTGGTAGACCAGTACAAGCAGAGTGCTCTGGATATATACTGTGTGTGTGTGTGTGTGTACTGTGTGTGTACTGTGTGTGTGTGTGTAAATCTACCTTAATAGATAAGAAACGAAATAAAACTTAACACACGCCTTGTGCCAAAGCTTGTCTTGTTTCAAGCGCAGTTGGGCGAAGAAGCCCCATGGCCAGGTTGGATTCCAGTTCGCCAACCCGCGTAGGAGTTCCAGTATCACCGCAAGCCGTGGCTTGTTTTGGATCCTGGCCGGTTGTCCGCCCGTCAGCTGCAGCTTGAACGGATTCGCATCTGGGCCCTACGAGAAGAGGCTCAGCGACGTGTCAAACTTCACAGAACAGAGGATTTTTCTTATTTTTTACCCTAATTAACCCGTGCCAGAGAGAGTCCGGAGGGGGCTATTAATCCCCCGCCGCTTTCCCAACTAACTTTCCCCTATTTTCCAAACGTGCAACCCAGCTGCTCTTCGAATTCCAGCCAACTCCCAACCTTAGCCTGGCGGGCTCTTCTGTCTCCTATCCCGAGCAGCCTTTCAAGCCTATGAATCGCAGATGTTTGAGAGAAGAAACCGGAATGGTTGGCAGCCAAACAGCCTTTCCGCCGAGGAGGTCTCTCTGTTCCCCCGGGGCCAGAACAGGATTCCAGAAACGCTCAGGAACGGGACCAAAACAAGTGGGCCGCTTGCTCAACGGCTGGAAAGCTCCCTTTTCCCTTCAAATAGTAAAAATCCAGACTTGAGAGAAAAACATTCTAGGTACAGGCAGTCCTCAAATCACGATCCCGTGACCACGGGGATGCTGTGACGGTCGTAAGTGTGAGGACCGGCAGCAAGTCGCTTTTTTCAACACTGTTGTTAAGTCTGAACTGTCACAAAACGAATGGTGGTTAAGCGAGGACTACCTGTACAGCAGCTGAACAAGCTAAACAAGAACAAACCTTAAAGTGATGTTGGTTAGGAGGAGGGGGGGGTTGGACCAGAGCTGAGATTTCTCAATGCTGCCTCCTGTCCAAGGCCTTGCAACAGAACCAAATGTTCTGCAAAGCTAGATTGGCCCCGGGGGAAATTTTGCAAAGGAAACGCTAGAAGCGATTGATAGTTTAGGGGTAGACTGCCTCTGATGCTAGGAGCTCCACTGATCTAGCCAACTTAGAGCTGTTCTGCAAGATCTCAAAGGCGAGTTACGCCTCTTATTGGATGGCTATTAATGTCGGTATGTCCTGCACTCGCCCCAGCTCTTGCCAACCTACCAATTCGAAAGCATGCAAATGCAAGTAGATGAATAGGTACCACTTCGGTGGGGAGGTAACAGCGTTCCGCGCGCGTCATGCCGGCCACATGACCGCAGAAGCGTCTTCGGACAACGCTGGCTCTTCGGCTAACAAACGGAGATGAGCACCGGCCCCTAGAGTCGGACACGACTGCACAAATGTGCGGGGGGAACCTTTACCTTTTAAGCCCGAGGAGATTGAACTGAATCCTAAGCTAAATTTATTCATCGCCCTCCTGCTAAATACTGTTTCTACCTTGATAGCAACATCGTCAATCTGCCCCTTCGCTTTTCCCTTTTTAAATGACGGTTGCACAACCAGTTAAATTCATCTTGAAAAAGCCACAGCCCTCAAACGGTTGCGAAAGAAACAGAAATGGAGCTGAACAAATGACGAAATAACAATAACAATAATACCACTACCAAGCAAAACTCAAAAGGATTTTTTTTTTAAAAAAAGGACATCCAACCCCTGGTTCCCGCCCAGCCTGGTCCACAAACACGAGACGAACCCATTGGCTTTTACAAAAAAACAAGTTGCCAGTTTTTATTGTCTCTTTTAAAAACCACTTAAAAATGATAATCTCTTGTGGAGTAGACGGGGCATTAAAAATAGGACTATTTTGTCTTGCTTCTCCTTCCTTGGCCCGGGGGGTTGGTTCTTCTCAATGGATTTGGGGGTGAGGGCAACCAGATGTGTTGGGAAGGCGGTCAAGGGTCTCAATTTGCATCTGCAAGGCTGGTTTTCTGAGGCCGTGGCGGGGAGGGGGGCAACTTGCCTGGTCATCTGCGGATCAAAAGAAGGGCCGGAGAAGGGAGAGCCGGACGCAAGAACGAAACCAACCGGATCTTCACCCCTTTATTTGGAACCGAGCATGACGACGACGTTGGAAACAATTTGAGGATGGCAGGAAACGTCTGGCCTGGCTGGGGAGACCCCCACCCCCAAGGCCACCCCCAGGTTTTCCTTGGGAGAAGCACCAGTTGGGGAGCACAGAAGTTCACACCGTTTATTTACATTTCAAAAACAGGAGAGAGGCGGGTTCCGCTTCTCGTTCTGGCCTCCCTTCGCCCGCGTGCAAAAGCCAGCCGGGCAGGCCCAGCGAGGGCACCGCGCCCAGGGGCACGGCGCCGCTTCCGTGGCAGGGCGCGAGCCCGCCTGGGGAACCACATCCCGTCCAGCATCGCTCCGGAGGTTCGTCCTTGCCGGCGGTTGCGCCCGCCTGGCCGGGCCGGATCCGATCCGGGCCTCGGCAGCCCCTCGCCCCGAGGCAGAGTGGCGGCAAGGGGGGGTGCGGCGGTGGGCCGTGCCGCAGGGGCCCCCGCCCCCCTCAGTCGCTGTCCGAGCCGACGGCCGAGGACCCTTTCCGTTTCCGCTTGGTTGGCTTCGGCTTGGCGTCTTCCTCCTCCTACGGAGCAGAGGAAAAGCCGGTGTGGGCGGGATCGAGGGCGAAGGGGTTGGCGGGCAGGTTCCACTTGGCAAAATTCCCCAAAATTCAACGTTCGCAAAAGAGCCGATTCAGGGTGCTTCGGTGAGGCCAGGGAAGGATCCGACATCCTTCCGCAGCCGGGTGCGTCAGGGGGATGATGGGAGCTTATATCCAAGACCCTCGGAGAGGGCCAGACGGGAACCTACCCACCCACCCGCCCCATCTTCCCGCCCGTCTTCCCCAACTCGCTTCCCTTCCAGGGGGCTTCGCCTCTTGGGTCACCAAGCCAAAGGCTGGCGCTCCATTCTTCGGGCGTGGCAGCGGCCCCCCTCCCCCACCCAGGCCCCCCCGCCACTCGCAGCCCTCGGGCAGGGGGTGGGTCTCCGGAGGCCCCCTGCTGCCCTCGACTCACCGAAGCGCTGCTGGAGGCCGACTCCTCCTCGTTGTTGGCCGGCTGCTGGGTCGCGCTCTTGCGGCTGCGGGGGCTCGACATGGCGGCCTTCCGGCGGCTCTTGGGGAGCTTGCTGGAGGAATCTTCGTACTCCTCGGCCAGGGAGAAGAGGTCGCTGAACCTGGACAGGGAGAGGGACGTCCGGGTCAGGCCTCCCTGGAGCCCAGGCCTGCCGCGCTCCGGGAAGGCGCAGAAAGGGCTTTACTCACTTCATCTTGTGCGCTTCGTCGCAGCTGCACTGGACGTGCTGTAAGGACTGGAGGATCGGGGGCTGGCTGAAAACTAGGAGGAGAGCGAGGGTCACGGCGGGGCGTTCCGGCCATTAACCCCCCCAGGGAGGAAAAGGATGGAATTGCAGAAAAACCCTCTGGAACATCATGCCCCCCCCCACCCCCCGAGATCTGCATGGCTGATGATGTTCAGAAAGTCCCTGGAAATCCGGTTGTTCTCCCAGGCCTTGGGGTGGGGTCGTTCTCAAACCCCCCCCCGCATTTTTTAATTCGCTATGTACGGTTTCCCCCTTGTACGTGTCGAATCTGCGTTCTCCGACTCCTGTTTCTTGCTTTGCGAGCTGTAAGCCGCCCAGTGCCGTCTGGAGCTGGGTGGCCTCTGAGTTACAGAAATAAGCAAGCTCCGGGGAGTCTTAGTCCCTGCTTTGAAAGGAAAACACTCTAGTCCTCATGAAGGGGCTGTGGAAGCGGAGGAATTTTTTGGTGTGGTGGTTTTTTTTTGGGGGGGGGGTCTTATCACTGCCGCCTTGGCCCACTGCTCATTGGCGGAAACCTGGAGGCTAAATTTAGTGTTATCTAGGGAGAGTGGGAGGAAGCTCACTAGCAATTTAAACTGGGCCACTCCCTGTCCCAAATAAAAGGTTCCCCAAAGCCCTGCATGAACTGTTTGCCAGTGGAACTGGCTGCCACATGAAGTGGTGGGCTCTCCTTCACTGGGGGACCCCAGAGACTGGGTAAATCACGCCCCCAGGGGTTGCTGAACTACAACTCCCAGCACCCCTCTCTCCATCGATGGTTCTCGCTAGGGCTGCTGGGAACTGAAGTTTACTCCACGGCAGGCTCTTCCTCTGAGGTCAGACACCTTCCTAGTTTCCGCGGAGGGGGGCACGTTAAAACCGAGGCCCGGGCCGGGGTGTCTCGACCTACAGCTTTGCTTGGTGTTGGTCAGATTCAGGCGCAAGTTATCGAGATGTTCCAAGATCTGCTCCAAGGTCAACTGGGCGAGTTTGCTGCTGGAGCTGCGCAGGCTGAAAGCAGAGGGAGGAACGTGTCACGACGAGGCGGCGCCACCGTCTCTCCCAGCTCTCTACAAAGGACAAGGGTTCTACCCTTGCCCCTTCCTTGCTTCCCCCCCACCAGATTTTTTTTTTAATACATATAATTTTTATTAAAATTTTAAAAGAATAAAAAATGCAAATTACAAAGAAAAGTAAGGAAAGGAAAGGAAAGGAAAGGAAAGGAAAGGAAAGGAAAGGAAAGGAAAGGAAAGGAAAGGAAAGGAAAGGAAAGGAAAGGAAAAGGAAAAGGAAAGGAAAGGAAAGGAAAAGGAAAAGGAAAAGGAAAGGAGAGGAAAGGAATAAGTGGGGGGGAAAGTACAAAGAAAGTAGTAGAGAAAAGAAAAAAAAAGAAAAAAGGAGAAGAGAAGAGAAGAGAAGAGAAGAGAAGAGAAGAGAAGAGAAGAGAAGAGAAGAGAAGAGAAGAGAAGAGAAGAGAAGAGAAGAGAAAAGTTATAAAGAAGCGGCTTCCGGTCTTCTTAACAGCAGCTGCAAGTACGCTTATATTTTACCCTCCCTCCCTAAGGTTATAACGTAATTCCTGATTTTCTCCCCCAAAGACCAAGTATCTAGTCCTCAAGAAGGCATGCATTTAAAACGATGCACCCCCTGCAAACAAGACTAGGGACAGAGGGGAATGAAGCACAGGCACGCAACGGAGTCAAAAGAGAGCAAGATGGTGCCGCGGAACGGAAACAGGTTCGCCGCTAGATGTCCCTGCTGTTCTGTCGCTGAAAATGAAGCGCAGACCTGCCAGACCGAGTGACTCCACGCCTGGGGCCTGCCTGCCCCCCTCCCCCAGCTGGAGATCGGCTCCCTGGGCTTGGAGAAATTTCTTTGGAAAGGGGAGCGCGCCTGGGAAACTCCCTGAAGCTCGCTTGTGCGTTTCTTGTTTCTCCCAAACTGAAGGATTTATGCCTTGGGGGCGATCCCCCCCTTCACCTGGAGGGGAAGCGCTGAGCTCCCTCGTTGTATTATTCATCCGAAAACCTCGCCTTTGAAACCTGTCGGGGTCCCTTCCTTCCACAGGCACTGCTGAAAAGCGAAGCCGGAGTTCTCCACGCCATCAAAAGGATAAAAGTCTCTTCCCGGTTCAACAATTCAGGAATTTCGTCTGTCGCTCACAGCTCCGGCTTCAAAGGAGGGCGGGGGGGGGAATTGCCCCGAGTTTGCATGCATGCAGAGAGAAGCATTTTCCCCCCTGCAAGTAGAGCAGGGAAGGGCTGGGATTCCCCTGATGTAATTTTAAAAATCCAGAAAAATGAACCCGCTTCATTTTATAAGTGTGTAGGCCTGCTGGTCATCATTCTTACAGTATTTATTGGATTTATGCCCCTCTTTCCTGCCCTTTGCTATCCAAGGTCTTCCCCGCTTGGCTCTTTAATCCCTGCATGCTGAAATCTAGCCTCTGAGACACAAAGACTCTGCTTAGTTTCTAGGGGCGGGGAGCTGTGTCTTCGGAGGGCTGTTCTGAACTGCGTGCATGAAGCCCAGCCTACAAGAAGGGATGCTGTTTGGAAAAAGCATCCATTTTAAATGCCAGATTCTACCTCACCTTTGGCGTTTCCGGGGCAGGCTATTATTCTTGATCAGCAGAGACTTGATGTGCTCTATTAAGTGATTCTCGTGTTTGATGCACCAGTGCCGGAGAATGCTCGTGGTGAACTGGTCGTCCGGATGACACGGCCGGCTCAGCACCATTTTCACCATTTCTTCCGTCGGCCTGTGGCAAATTATAGCTTTGATTATAGTTCTCAAACCCAAGGAACAAGCAGATGGGGACAGAAGGGGGGGGAGGGGGAAAAAAAACTCTTATAAGACAATCAGGTTTAAAGCTCCACCCTCTTCCCCATTTAGCCGTGTCTTCCATCTCTGTCCATACCTCATCATGAAAGGAGCCGATATGCTTTTTGCCTCCTCTGCTTTCTCCTTTCATCGCATCTCTAACATTTCTCTGGGCGTGCCTCCTAGCATCAGCCTGTTTTCTGTTAACTCCTGGAATTTCCTCCAGTTACATCCCTCCAACCATTCCCCCAACGGGGAAGCCTGCAGGGTCGTGGGACTTCAATTCCCATAATCCCCAACCCTACCGGCGGGGGGGGGACGACACACACCCTAACAACCTCTGCTATTTCGGTCCAAGAGCAGGGATGCAGAAAGAAAACTTGGCCAGCACAATCGCCAACCACAAGATGCATAAAAGAAGTGGTAACATTTAACGCGTTGGGCAGAATTGGACCTAAAAGCTGTGGCGAATAGCTGTCCGACACCTTAGTCACTACATTGCACTGGATGTGTATCACACCAGTGAGGCAGCCCCAGAATGGTGAAAAGCACGCTGGCCTCTTCCCAAGACCATCTGGGAAGCAATTTCCGGGCAGTGCGTGGCAAAAGGCGCCAAGGGGCGAACACAGAAGGATGAGTTTCTGCTTGCCGACATCCGTTTCTTAACGACAAGAAGAAGTCTCAAAACGGATGCCTTGCCAGCCTGTGGCTTCTCCCCAGCTCCAGGAAGAACGGCAGGCGGAGGATTTCGAACACGTACTTTTCCCGTCTCAGCTGCAAGAGTAAGCAGGAAAGAGCCTCGGGGTGTTCTGTAAGGGAGAAGCAAGTTTTTGTTTTTTAAATCCAGGCTCAGCACTACCTAGGCCAAGTCAGAAGCCTAGTGGCTGGCGGTCATCCCTAACCAGCTCACCTTTGTACTTGAGGTGCTGCAGGATGGGGATGATGGTTTCCAAGGGAATGTTGTGTGCCAGAAAGAGCTGCCAGGTGCAATACTGCTCAAACGTCTCCCACTCCAAGCTTTGAACTGGAGAAAGAGACCCCCGGAAAGGAAGCGCGTTGCTAAAGACGCAACTCACCACAAAATACCCAGCTTCGCCTCTCTGTTCACCCGCCCGCCCCGTGCTGACCCCGCCCATCCGGGGGATTAGGGCCCAGCTAGGAATCACGCTTCCTGGGCCAAGAGGGGGACCAAAGGATTCTGGGAGCTGTAGTCATCAAATGCCTCCCGCCTGCCCTTTGCTGATACCCCCTTGGGGAGAAAATGACGCTCTTCCGGCCGACCGCAACTCACTCAGGATATTAAGGACCGAGTCTTTCCGAAACATCACCAAATTGCCCATCATGACGTGGCACACCAATTCCTGGAGCTGCAAAAAAAAAAAAGGGGGGGGGAAATAAATAAATAAAGCACCAGTGGCAAGAACTTCGCGCGGAAACCAAGCCGTCAATGACGGTTCTGCTGCCTTTGGCCAATGTTTCTGAGTTTGTTCGTTCGTTTTACTTCGACGGTCTTTGACCGTACTTAAAATTGGGAGGAGAGGTGGGGAAACCAGGGCAGTTAGCAGACCCGTATTTAAAATTATAGTAATTTGTCTCTGTACGGAAAGTTAACATGCCCAGGTAAACCTAAGGAAATCAGCTCTTAATCTGAGTGTCAGATGCACCAGGGAGATTTTATTTATTCATTAAATTTATACACCGCCCATCACACTATAAAAGCCACTCTATAATGCAACTTCTCTGGGGTTTTGGACCCAGGAATAACCCAGTTTCGCAAAGCCTCCGGACCCCGGAAGCATGAGAAAGATTTGTGCGAACCGAAATCTCTCTTTTTGCTCTTTGCTCCAAACCGGATCTCGTCTTCCTGGCCCCGATCAACGGGATTCTCCACGAGGAATGTCGCCCGGAGCCGAACCCGAAATTTGAAAACGCCCCGGGGGAAATACTTTCTCCTCACCCCGTTTCCTAACCAGGATAGCGACGATGCCATCGGCTTGGGAAAAACGAGGGGGGGAAAGAGAGGGGGGTAGAACAGGGAATTTCCACGGCGTGGCAAATGCCGGGCTTTTCTTAGCCACGATAATATCTCGAAGCCGGCCTGCCTGCCAAGGAAAACTCCGGGAGAGGGACCCAGACGGTCCAAATCAGGCATGGGAAAAGGATGTTGAGGGAGTTGGGCGGTGATAAATCGAAGGAATAAATAAATAAATAAATGTCTGAGGCATAAGCAAGCACATTTGATATATGGTGGGGAAATGGAGAGGTTTATCTGCTAAGCCCCCCCCCCTTTCCGGCTGGCTTGGGGGCTGTTTTGCGCCAAGGCCGTAGCAACCTGCCAGCACCGTCCTGCTCGCCGGAGGCTCCGAATTCGGAACTCACGCTCGGCCCCGGTGGGTCTGGCTGGAAGCAAACTGGGGCGGGCTCCAGCTTTGCCGGTGGAGACCAAGTGGGAGGAGAAAGGGCAGAACAGGATGGCGAGAGGAAGGCCCTCTGCGCATGCTCAGAAGTCCTCCCTTCTCTTGTTATTTTCTAGGGGGCCGAAGCCTGACCCAAACTAGGCCCCAAGGGATGGCGAGTTCTCTCCCACGGCCTGACAGGAAGCCGTTCAAAGAGGAATTGATCGCGTGGCGAGGTGGGGGGGGGTCTTACCTGAGCCGAGTCGATGACGGCGACAATCATGTTTAACAGCTCCCCGCTCCGGAGGGTCTCGTCGGGGAACTGGGAGGGAAGAGGATCTATGTCCATTTGTCATAAAGAAACCCTCAATCTCAGAAATTCGATATTGGGGGGGGGGGGGCCCACAGGTGCTATTTCCTTGTTTTGGAGACAAGAGGATGTTTATTTTCTTAAGAGGAGGAGAGGAGGAGGAGGAATAGAAGACAAGAATGGAGGAGGAGGAGGAGATTCAGGAGGAGGAAGATGATGATGGTCCAGGAGGAAGAGGAGGAGGAAAAGGGGAGGATGAAGGAGAAGAGGATTCAGGAAGAGGAGGAACAGGACGCAGAGGAGGGAGAGGAGAAGACACAGCAGCACGTGTGTTGCACCCAGCAGGAGGCACCAAAGCCCGAGGCCGGGGCTGCCAGTCGAGGGAGCGGCTCCAAGGAAACCCTGGGCTGCAAAACCAGCCCAAGCCACCATCATCCAGGGCAGAGCGAGAGCTCCCCACAACGCCAGCTGGTTTCTGTTTTGGGGAGGGGAGGCATTTGCCTGGACAAATACACTGGCGGGGGCGGGGGGGGGGGGACGGGACAGAAACCCCAACCCTCAAAATCAAGGCAAAAGCTCAGGTGGGGAAGCCACGGACAGAGTGAAGAAGGGCCAGCAGCAATTTGGGTTCCCCCCCCCTTTCCCTCCGAAGCTGATGGGACCAAAGAAAGTCCTTTTTTCATGGGGGCAAGCTAAAGAATCACAGGGGATTTGTCCCCCCCCCCAGCCTAATTCTCCCTTGTTTGGGAGTGGGGGTGGGGGGTGGAGAGACAAAAAAAAAAATCAAAGAAAGGTACTTTTTGGATTAAAATCCATCCAAAGCAAGGTCCCTTGGAAGGGACCTACTCAAAAGGCGAAGGGGGTCATTTGTCCATTCAATTTACAAAGGGGAGTGATGCAGCACACTTCAAGGACTTATGTCAAGCAGGAAAATGCTGCAGGGTCCCTTCCCCTTTTTTTGTTTGCAATACTCTACCCCCCACTGCCCCCCAGCTGAAAGACCCGCCCAGGGGGCTTTTCAGAAGGAAGACAGCCCACCGAGAACGCCACAGAGCCGTAGATGTGCCTTCGTGGGCCGTTGTCCCCAAGCAATCAAACACGTGTCCCCCCCCCCCCCAGTGTGTCAGCTGGCTGAGCTATAGAAGCAATAAAACCTTTCATTAACGCCAACAGCCCAAAGGCTGACCGATGTAAGCCTCCCCCAGGCCCGGACCCGGCCAGCAACAGCTCGGCCAGCAACAGCTCCGTGTCTGCGAGCCAGATGTTATCGCTCCGCAGGGATGCGAGAAGAACAGTGTGGTGGTGGGGAGATGGGAGTAAGGGGAGGAAAAAGGCCATTATATTCCTCCCATTTCTCCCTTGGGCTTGGCAGCTGGAGTGGATCCCCGTTAACCAAACATTCCTGGAAGGTGACCTTTCCCTTTAATGAAATGCACTCGATGGGAGGGCTGGGGGGGGCGGGAGGGGGGGGACATTTCTGCAAGCCGATCCCGAAGGGAAGATGCAAACAAGGACCAACATCTGGTGGGAAGTTCAGCGACCCGCGACTGCCTCTTGATTTCCAGCACTGATTCTTCCTCCGGAGTCCCAACCAAACAGCCCAGTGGCCACACTTAAACCTTAAGAAAGCCCTGATAGGGGGGCAGCATCCCCGTTTGCCCTTCTTATGGGTGAGAGGAGCCTGGCCCCGACACGCGCTGTGGAATGAGGCGTGTGGCGTGCAGCCTGAGTAGCGTTGTGCAAAACCCTTAAAGACGAACGTGATTTGATGATGTTGGTTCGAAGGCAAGGTTGAACGTGGAGAATACCATCTGAAGACCCAGGGCACTTCACTTCCTAATCCGCCCCCCCCCAAAAAAAAAGCTTTGGCTGCCGCCCCAAAATCCGTCCCCAAATTGCAGAGACCCATAATCCTATTTGCCTCATTTCACTCGCTTCCTCTGAACTCCCTTTCGAGGAGAGAGGGTGGCGAGCTGAAAATGGGGATCTCGGGGTCCAAGTCCTTCTTTAGCCCCCGAACTGCCCCATAGGGTTGTGGTGGGGAAAAAGAGGCACATACCAAATCACCACCACCACCATCATGCTTATCTCAATCCAACCTGGTTCCGTTGGGGGTGGGCCCAAAGGGAGCAGCGTTGTTCCCAGCCCTCCATCCCCACAAGGGAGGCTCACCTCCGTGTAGATAGAAGGCGTGAGGTAGCAAAGGAGCCGGATGTCATCCTCCTGACAGGCCTTCATGTCCATCATCAAGCAGGTGTGCAGGTCCCCCAGCTGCGTTGCCTGGGCAAAGGACTCGTACAGGTTCATCTTGCCAGCCGCCGCTTTGCTAAAAAGGCGAAGTGTGGGGAGGAATCGTCAGCTCTCGTTCATACAGAAGCAGGGGGAGTTCGACCCGGGGCCAAATGCCTTTCACGGGACTCTCGTTCAGCCAGTGGCCGTGAGACCCACGCTCTCCCCCGGTTCGAACTGCAAGTTCTTCACCACCGAACCACACAAGCGATGGAAGACTGACCTCCCTCCTTCTGCAGCTCCCTCACCTGGCTTTTAAATAATAGAGAAGATGGTACCCAATCTTGGGCTGCTTCTGATACAGCTCTGAGAGAAGATCCAGCAGAACCGAGAAGCTGCTGTTATCCTCCTGCATCTGGCAGAGATTCCTGAAACAGGATGGAGAAAGAGTAAAGGATGTGCGGGTTCACGCATGCATGGAAGCCCATGCACCAGGGCTCCTCAACCAGGGTTCCGCGAGAGCTCGCTAGGGGCTCCCTGGGAGATCCCCATTTATTTAAAGAATTATTTCAAATCCGGGCAACTTCACATCGAAGAGGCAAGTTTCATTATTTATTTTCAGTTTAAGAACACTTGTGAATGCAGCTAGACAGGCCTACCCATGAAACACATAGAATAATTTTGCAACTTCCGGCCTATATTTGAGCCTGAATGGGCAGGGGTTCCCCCAGGCCTGAAAGATATTTCAAGGGTTCCTCCAGGGTCAAAAGGTTGAGAAAGGCTGCCGTACACCTTATGCCCCAGCAATTTCCCCCCACAAGCTTCAGACGAAAAAGGAAGAAGGCAGATGGGAGGAATGGCTGAGACGTACCTAAATATTAAGTAGAGAGGTTTACCCACAGATTCTTCCAGAGTCCTGTATGGAAATATGAGAGAGAGAGAGAGAATGCTTAGTTTATACATGCCGCAGAACCGTCCTGCAATCTTTGTGGTTTTTGACTAGACTAGCCAGGTTTTCCCCTGGCTTATTCTCAGCAATATAAAGAGGACAATTTGGGGAAAGAGGGATGGGGAGGGGAGCTGGAGGGTGGCGTGCTAAGCGGGGGCTGCTTTCGGACATGCGGTCTTATAGAAATCCGGCCTTCATTCGATCCTGATGCAGCTGGTCCCGGAAGGGATTCTGGCTGGCATAACAATCAGGTCTGTAACTGACGGGCGCGGCAAGACGGAGGATCGACTCTTCCGCTCTCCACACGCTTACTCTTCCGTGATTTCTTCCGGCAGAACCTCCCCGCGGAAGTGAGCCTTGAACAGCTCCTGTAAGCAGGACGCGAGGACGGATAGCTGTTCCTGATCAAAATCCTCCTGGGGGAGAAGGGGACACAAGCGGTGAGCGTGCAGAGGCACTCGACAGTCCAGAGGGAAGGAATAGCGTAGCAGGATTGGGGAACATACCAAATCATCATCATCATCATCATTATAGGCAACAGTGCAGGGGATTTACTTGGGGATTTACCTGCTCCTCTTCCCAGCCTCAAATCCCGCCCCCCAAACCATCCAAAACCGTGCCGCGAAAATTCAGAAACCCGCCGTTACCTCCAAGACTTGATCCACAATTTCCTGCATGACCTCACACTGAGCTTCTGTATCGCTGCAGCATGAGGGGGAGAAAAAAAAAGAAGAGGAAATCCAAGTTAGAGAGAGGAAAAGTGAACCGCCCAGAGTCCCCCGATTGGGGGAGTAATGGGCGGTAATACAAATTTAAATAATAAATAAATTAAATAAATAAATAAAAAGACGGACGGGGGTAGGTCAGGGGGAGGGCCCTGGGGCTTTGTAAGTGGAGCAAGATGGGCAAAAGATCTTCAGCTACGAAGGAGCACCTCCTGCCAATCCCTATCAGCCCTGGCACACGAACCCTTTCCAAAAACAGTGCCGGACGCATTTACTTCGGAGGGATTCAAACACAGTTCCACCTTGCCTACCGCATCAAAACGACAGAGGGGCTTTTGCTAGGAACAGAAGGCCCAGATTCACACCTTTAGGAGTGGAGGCATGAGCCTCCCAGAACAATCCAAACTATCCACTTATTACTAGACAAATTCAGAAGTCGTAAAATACCCTGCAGGCTTTAGAGGTCCGGAAAACCCAAAAAGCTTGCCCTTTTCTTCTTCCTTCGGCCCAACACAGCTGCTCTGGCTCCATTCAAACAATACTCCTTCGTTTTCCAGGCCTTGGGCCCAGCAAAGTGGGGGGAACTCCGGCCTCAAATCCCAGCATTAGAAACACCAAGTTTATTTTTTCATCCAACTGCTGTGACGGTCTGAATAACTGTCCCCCTTAAAAAGTTGCCTTGGGAAATTTGGAGGGTGCAGGTATCAAGAGATAGGCATAAACGCACATATAAAATGCATTTTTTTCTCATTGAGGCAGGAAATGCGTGTCTAGGTCATACCCCTTCAGTATGCTGGGGGGGGGGGGGGGAGATGTTGTCGTATGCCTGCATTCTGCTTACAAAAATGCTCTATGCAGAAAGCGAGCATGTTAGGAAGATCTCCCTGGAATGCTTGCTTTCTATCTGCAGGGAACTTTTCATCCACGCAGGATTTATTCCTGCGAGGTCCAGCAACGTCTGTTTTATTCGGGAGGTGACCTTCAACGCTACGCAACATTCTTCTTCACTCCCGGCCTCCGAAGCCAGACAATTCTTACACGGCCACACCAACTTTTCTCTAATGGGTGATTTAAAAAAAAAAAAAAAAAGTCTCTTGCCACGGGATGGGCATTTATTTGGGTGCACTCCGCAGCCTGCCAACGTGCCGGCAACAGAGGGATCCTGGTTTAATGGAGGCCGTTCACAAGATTTCCCCTTCCCCTTCCCCGCCCCCCCCGCCCCCCAAACTCTGGTCTGCAGAGCCTTTCGAAAAACAAACCCATTAAACGCTCTTAGTCATGACAGGCGAAATTGATGGAAGGCATTGGGTCTACAGGGTCCCCCCAAACATAGAAAGTTGCAAAACTTCGATTGTGCTCGGCTCCGTTCCAGGGAGAGGGAGCGGAGGTTTGCAAGGAATCGTGCGCAGGGCGAGGCTCTGGGGCCAGGCTCTGGGGGAACAGCCCCTTTGCAATGCTGGCTACGTTTTTTTTAGCCCTTCCAGCGTTGCCACGGTGGCTCTGGACAAGCCGCACGGGTGGTGGCGAAATCCAGCGTTCAGAGGCTCAGCGTTGCGGGGAGGAGATGCGAAAGGAATCTCAGCCTCGGCAAACCCTTGGGGGCTCGCAAAGTCGGCTGTAAAAACACGCCGCCTGGCATGCAGAGTCTCTCCAACGCTGTGGATTTCCCAAGGGGATGGCTAGGGTAAGGAGGAGGTGAGTCAACCCCGGCTCAGCCGTGCTGCCGAGCGGCATCTGCCCCCCCTTTCCAAAATGTTTGGCTGACCAACACACACACACACACACACACACACACACACACAGACCACAGAGTATCGCCCAAGGGTTCTCCACCATCCGCTGCGATTCCTAACCTTGACTGTGCGGGGTTTGTAATCAAAAGCGTTGGGAGCAGGACACAATCCAAACCGCTTCCCCGCTAGGTCCTTGAAAGTAAAACCTCCCTATACAGGAGCAGCACTCTTAAGCCACGGGTATGAAGAAGCAGGGCATGGTGGCTCAGCGGGTAAGACGCCAGGCTTGTCGATCGGAAGGTCGCAAGTTCGGAGGTTCGAATCCCTAGCCCCCCGTGACGGAGTGAGCTCCCGCACTCCCCCCAGCTCTTGCCAACCTAGCAATTCGAAAGCATGCAAATGCAAGGAGATAAATAGGTACCACTTCGGTGGGAAAGTAACAGCGTTCTGCGCGCGTCATGCTGGCCACATGACCGCGGAAGCGTCTTCGGACAACGCTGGCTCTTCGGCTAACAAACGGAGATGAGCACCGGCCCCTAGAGTCGGACACGACTGTGCAGGGGAAACCTTTACTAACTAACTAACTAACTAACTAACCCTTTAAGCTTTTGTGAACCCCAAAGACATGATGTATAATCCTGAAAGAGGCGTGTTTACATGTACACACACACACTCCTGCTCATCAGGGAGGAAGGGCAGTGTTAATTACCTACAGATAGTGACCATTTAAAAAAAAATTGTTGGAAGTGCGCTGGAGAGATGCCCAGGTATGACATATGGGTATAGTGACCTTTATTATAAAGGACAGTCCTTTATTTCAGGAAGCTGTCCTTTAGATTCATTTATTTTTCCCAAACTCACTTTGGTCCTTTCTTCTGATCATTTCACTTTGACTGTACCAACGGCACCACTGAATGCACAGCCTACTGTATGTGAAAAATAGGGAAATTGAACTTTTTCAAACAAATTGACATAGACTGTGATTTCAGGTATTTTTGTTAGAAAAATATGCGTTTTGGTAAAGTTTTTCCTGGTTTGGCTCCTGACGTTTCCTTGGGAAAGCAACGTTATAAACATCAGCGATTACATTTTTGTATCCTGATGAACCGCTTTCAGATCAGCCCCATTTTCAGGTTAGTCCTGAAATGTGTGGGGGGAACCTTTACCTTCTTTTATGAAGAAGCAGGGGAAAAGAGAATTACGCCCTGCCTTGGGACTTCCTGGGAGAGACCGGACCAGCCCCTTGAGGCCTGGAGCTGAAAAAGGAGAAGGGTGGACTTGCCGCAGCCATACACACCTTCCCTTCTGTAGCAGCAGGATTTTATCTTTCAGAGACTCGTCCAGCTGGACCAGGAACGGGGTGATGTCTATTGCGGCTTCTTTGATGGGGTGGAAGCGGAATTCCCTCTTTTTCCCTGCAAGGCGAGAAGAAAAACAGGCTCCCAGGCAGAGCTCACGCACGCAGGGACAACCCTGCTTTTGCTGATAAACCTTGATCTGCAAGATGCAAGATGGACGACCCCTTGGCCGACCCTCCCGCCACGCCGCGCCGTCACCCCACGGCGCCTTGCGAGCGTTTTGCATCCCTTCCCCCTGAAATCAGGCAGGTTTTCAAGAAGGGGCTTATCTGTGCCTTTCTCCCAGCACGAGACACCTTAAACCAGCAGGGGCCGAAAGTCTCGGAAGGCCAAATCCCGCAGCGGCTGAGGCTGCCCCACCATCCCAGTCCCCAACCTGAAGATTTAGCTCAACCCACAAACCCCATAAAGTTTCGCTAAGGCCCACAATCAGGGTTAGCGCTACACAGGGTGAACGCTACACCCATTGGCATATTCAGGCGGAGGGAAACACGCCTTCCAAGCAGCTCGCACAGGGCCCGTTTTTCACGTGAAATTCTGCTTCAGGGTGACCGCGATGCGTCGGGACGTTGCGGATGAGAAGCGCTGCCAGGCCACCCACGTCTTCCTCACCTTTGCTGTTCAGGTCCTCCTCGTCGTCGCTGAAGGCCGCTTCCGCGTGGTCGTAACAGCTGTCGTCTCTGTCGGACATGTGGTTGTCCACCTCCGCGGCCGCAGGCTCCTCAACTTTGACTGTGGGGCGCGAGGCAGAGGCACATGGATTAAGGGGAAGCCAGCCCTAGTGGGAACTTTTTTCCCATGACCCACAAGGGCCGGAGAAGGTGAGCGCGATGCTGAGGATCCAAGAGGGACAGTCTCGGAGGCTGGAAGGGAGCAAACGCTGGGCAAGCTCCTCCGGGGGGGGGGGCCCTCGGGCCAGCAGAAGCCACGTGGGCACCGCTTCATTCATTCATTCATTCATTCATTCATTCATTCATTCATTTCATTCATTCATTCCTTGGCGATCACTCGTATGCCTCTTTGCGAATAGAAAGGATGAACGCCGTGCCCCCTCCCTAGGCTGGCTCCCCACGAGACCTCCCGCAGGAACTCTCTGGACTCTGGTCCGCTGGTGGGCAGCTCCCCAACGCTCTGCCCCATCCTACCTTCGACTGGAGGCGAGGGAGAAGTGCAGAATTCGGGGAACTTTTCTCTCAGCATGGCCCGGAGTTCCCTGTCGAGCTTCGGATTATCGAAAAGGGGAGCGAGGTGCCTGCAAGGGAGGAAGGAGATGGGGGGGACGTTGACAAACACCCCTCGTAGATCTGCTTTCAAAACGGCTTTCGGGGGGGCCCCAAACACCTGACTCTCCACAGACTAACATGCATATGGGCATGGCCAGGGCGCCTCAATATTCTCCATCCTGGTGCCCTGTATTGGACTCCAGTTCCCATCCTCCCCAGCCAGGAGGCAAAGGATGGAGAGGAGGAGCCTACTGTATCTTTAGAGCAGGGTTTCTCAACCAGGGTTCTGCGAGAGGTCACCAGGGGTTCCCTGGGAGATCACGATTTACTTAAAAATAAATTTCAAATCCGGGCCACTTCACATTGAAGAGGCAAGTTCCATTCTTTATTTTCAGTTTATTATTTTTTAAAATTATTATTACATTTATATCCCGCCCATCTCCCCCACAAGGAGGGACCCTGGGCGGTTCACAGCAAGGTTTAAAATCAATTAAAACAATAAATATCAATAACAAACGATATATATATATATTATATATTATATATATATAATATATATATATATATATATATATATATATATTATATATTATATATATATAATAAATATAAATATAAATATAAATATACACACATATATATATATATACACAGTGTGTGTGTATATATATATATATATATATATACATACATACATACATACATACATACTGTGTATGTATGTGTGTGTATATATATATATATATACACACACACACACACACACACACTGTGTGTATGTGTGTGTGTGTGTGTGTGTGTGTGTATATATATATATATATATATATATCATACAATTCGATCCAGTTTAAGAACACTGTGAATGCATGTAGACAGGCCTACCCATGAAACGCATAGAATAATTTTGTAATTTCTGGCCTGTACTTGAGCCTGAATGGGCAGGGCTTTCCCGAGTGAGGCCTGGAAAATATTTCTAGGGTTCCTCCAGGGCCCAAAGGTTGAGAAAGGCTCTAAAGAAAGGGCACCAGTTGGCGAAACTGCTCTCTCCTTGAAAAAGAGGAAAGGAGCCCGCGTCGGATTGGATTTTCAGCAAGCGCCGCGATTCCCCTTTTAGGGAAGACAGGCACGTCTGCTTATCTGGGCAGGCCGGAAAGGGTCTCCTGCTGCAAGCTGCGATGAGCGAAGGAGCGTTTCTTCACCGGGCCCGGGGGAAACACCCGCAGCCCAGGAAGAGGGTGGGCACGCAGGGTGGGAAGGCTGGCCTGAACGCCAGGCGCCTTACGCCAAGACTCGCTTCTCCACGATGTGGGTGAGGGAGTTGAAGACGCCTTGCCGGACGTGGGCCTCCAGAGCCGGGTAAAAGTTCGGAATGATCTGAAAGAGCAAAAAAAAAAAAGGGGGGGGAGGAGAGGGGGGTGGGTTTGGTTGTCAAGCAGGGAGCCGTCCCGTCGGCCTTGGAAACGGAGCGGGGCGGGGGGGCGGTCTCACCCGACACATGAAGTCGAGCAGGGTAGCCGTGATAGCCGGGTGGGGTTTCATGGAATGGTGCATGACGAGGATGGCGGGTTCTGCAAAATCCAAGCGTCGGCGTTAGAAAGCCCCCCCCCCCCGACGCGGAAGAGCCAAGCCGACCGGCCCGCGGAGGGGACAGTGGAAGCTGCCGGGGGCAGACCGCAAACCAGGCGCCCCGTTGGGTTTCGGAATTCACGCCTCTCCCTGGGTTGGCGCAGTCCGTTAAATCCAACTAGGCCCACGCAACTAAAGAGGCGGATAAGCACCGGGGGGGGGGGCGGGGGGAGGTCGCACCATACCGATATTCATGATGCTGTCCTTATCGGGGTTGAAGAAAAGCCAGTCGTAAAACAGGGCGAGTTTGGCGTTGGAAGCGGCCACGTTGGACTGGAAGGGAAGCAAAGAAGGGGAATGTGACCACGCAAAGGAGGCTCCCTGCTGTGCCTCTGCGTGAGTCACTGTTCTGGCTTCCTTCCAATCGGTTCCTGGCACGGGAAAGCCACTCCCTTCCCTCCGCAGGGACGTAAGTGCGAGGACCGGCCGTGAATCGCTTTTTCCAGCGCCGTCGTAACTCTGAACGGTTGCTAAACGAATGGCCGTAAGTCGAGGACTACCTGTACAGTGAATGGCTTTGAAGGGGAATAGGAACTCGACTGCATCCGCAACCGAAAACTGCCTGAGCTCGATTTCTTAGAGGTCTGTGACTGCCTCCTCATTTCGCAGCAGAAACAAAGCAGCCCTTAAAAACCAAGATTTTTAAAAATAATAAAACCGCGACCATTCCCGAAGCGGGCCGGGGCTTACCGTGCAAGTGGTAAGCAGCCATCCGATGATGGCCCAGCGCGGGAGGATATCCGAGCTCAGCACCTCATTGGACGGGTGGACCACGCCGCAGATGTAGCGGATGAGGTCGCAACGCAGGGACTGGCTGTCTGGGGTGGAGAGATACTGCCGCTGAAACCAGTCTTGGTACCGCTTCTGTTGGCCAAAACGTACCTGGAAAAGGCAAGGGGGAAGCAGGCTCGGATCGGGTCCAGCCACTTGGACCCGCCTTGCCGTAACACCCCAAGTTTGGTTCTTCGTAGCAGCCGGAATAGATAAAAATCGCGTTCGCAAGAGTCGGGCGTGAAGGGTAAATGCAGAGTTACTACCATGTGCTTCTAAAGATATTTTGTACGCCAAAAGTCACCCCTGAGATGGCCCGAAGCTAAATTTTTGCACCAAAGGAAGCGTATGGATTTATAGTGGATTTTTAACTCTCCCCAATCAACACCATTTTTTTTTTTTTGCAATCTATGAATCTGCCCAACATGGAAGGCTGAATTTCCTTCCGAAAATAAAAAGGCTGTAGGGCTTGTCCCATCGCTAACGCCGTCACAAGCATCTCTACATCTCTGGAAACGTTCACGCAAAAACTTTGGTTAAGTGGAACGAAGGTTTGTTCGTGCATCCCCACTGTCCTTTGTTTTTAAAACAGTTTGCGAAACGGTCTGTTGGAAGGCGCTTCCAAACAAGCCAGCAAAAAAGCAAAAGCAGAAGCAAAACCAGGTTACCCACCCGAGACGTCATGAAAAGCAGCTTGGTCTCCATATCCGGGGTGAGGCGACACGCCAGAAATTTGCGGGACGTCCTCGACTGCAGAAGCTGCAACACCCCTGTGATGTGGGACAGAGATGGGAAATCGAAACCAACCAACCAACCACAACAAAAAAAGAGATCAGAATTGCACCAGGGCCCACAAATCTTAGGCAACCGGTAAGTGGAATGGCTTGGCTTCACAATCAAATGTCAAGAATATGTGACAAGCGTTTGCACAGGCAAAAAAAAAAAAAAAATAAGGCGGTGGATTCAGAAGGAAGGAGGGAGGAGCAAGCCAAAATCAATTTGCATAGCCCCTCCCACCAAGCAAAGGGGAGGAGTCTTTACCAGCATCTTACCAGCAATACGATCTATACTACGGTCTCCAATCCATCTTGGATTTAGATAATTTATTACTGTATATTATTATTTTATTATTATTGTATTTTTAGATGATATTTTTATAGTTTTTAAACTTTCAATTGTTGTAACCCGCCCAGAGTCCCTTGCAAGGGAGATGGGCGGGGAATAAATTGAAATAATAAATAAATAAATAAATAAATAAATAAATAAATAAATAAATAAATAAATCTTAACCACCTGCTACTACCCGTTCCGGCATCCGGCATGGAAGGCCCCACTCCAAACCGCTCTGGGGGAACCCAAAAGCTGCTTTTTGCGCCCCATGCCCTTGAGAGCATGCTGGCTGGGGAACTCTGGGCGCTGAAGTTCTAACAAGTCTGGGGGAGGTAAGACTGAGCTAAGCATTCTGGGAGTTGAAGTTCCAACGTGGACGCAAGACTGAACTAAGGGGTTGTACCAAAAGGTTCACTTAGATAAGATAAGCTTCGAGGAGGGATCAGTAGGAAACAGGAGGAGGAGTACTGTGGGAGGCAGCCCCGGGCCTAGGGAGCTGCAGGGGAGTATGGGTAATGAGATTTGAGAGAAGGGGACAACTGCGGACGGACTCAGCAGGGGAATCAATTCCTCTTGCATCGTGACGCGCAGAGGACAGATTTTAGCGGGGCACTTTGAGACGATCAATCTACTGTAAATCCAGCTCACCGGCCGTTCAATGGCAGATGGAAAGAGTTTAAATGGTCTCTCAGGAGCTGCCATTTCCAGCCCTTGGACAGTCAAGACCAAAGCGGGTTTCTCCCAGGCCAAGTTTTCTCGCCCGCGGGAACCCGGTCTTGATCCACCGAGGCAGGCTGCAACCTTCCCAGGTGGAAAACTCACTGCCAAGGATGAGGAATTCTGCACAGGTGTAGCAGCCCCAAAGCCAGAGCATCAGCCACTATAATTCCAGGAGCTTCAAGCTGTGAGACCCCCTCTTCCCTTCCCTTCTCTTCCTTTTCTCCTTCCCTTCCCTTCTTTTCTCTTTCCCTTCCCTTCTCTCCTTCCCTTCCCTTTTCTCCTTCCCTTCCCTTCCTTCTTTTCTCCTTCGCTTCGCTTCGCTTCACTTCCCTTTTCTCCTCTCCTTCCCTTCCCTTCTTTTCTCCTTCGCTTCCCTTCCCTGAGGCCAGCCTTGCCAAGACTTCCCCCTTTCCCCCAACCACCATATCATTCTTTCTTCATCTTAGCTGGTCATTCTTGGATTTCCAGCGTGAGGGATTAGAAACAAAGTTTAGAAGAAAGAGGGGCGTCAGTGGAAAGGGGGGCTCAAGGCGTTCAGGTTGGGGCGTTCAAGCCAGAGAGAATACGAAGTGGGTCTTTTGCCCACGAATCAGCCGGAGATCTCGGGTCTCCCCTGGACGGAGCGAACCCGCTCCGAGCCCGTCAGCCTCATCCCCCTACCTGTAAACTGGGGACTCAGCACCTGCGGGTTATGGATGAGGTCCTTCCAAAGCTGCTCGAACTCGGGAATCCTCGCAACGTTCTGCAGGAGCCGCACCAGATCTCGGCCGACCATGAAGCAATCCATAAACTTGGCAAGGGGAGGAGAGGGGGAAGGAAAAGTCACCAGCAGTCAAGGGCAGGGGACAAGGCAGGAGGCCCATGGTGAAAGCCCCGTTCAACGCCCCCCCTCCCCATCGCCCGATGCCAAGCGTGCCTTTGAAGATCTAAAGGAGCGGCGTGACCGTCAAGGCTTCTTGATGGTGCCGGATGGCTGCCGCTGTATAAATAAATAAGCCATCAATTTTGAGGTCTCCCTCTTCTCTCCAGCTTCGAGGGGGCTCCTGAAGCACAGAGGTCAAGGCTGCGGCCTTGGGCTCTGCAGCCGGAATGGCGGCCCCGATGGGGGCTTCGCGGCAAGGCTCCGATCCGGCCCACGGCGATGGTGTGATCAGGCAGGGCCAGCTGCCAGGGGGTTAGAGCCATTTCTGAGCCCAATTTGCACTTTTGACCCAATTCCTGGAGGAGTTGCCACGAGGACCGTAAGGGAGCGAGCGGGAGGAAGCCGCCAGGCTAGGACCGGTCCCTTGTGAAAGGGGAGCTAACTGGGACCGTGGGCACCCCAGGCCTGGCCCTCTCAAACAGCAAGCCAGGGGAGATGCAAAAATTGGGGGCCGCAAGGAGAAAGGTTTAGCAGGCAGCACCGCTTAATGCAAACTTTCTGGGTCTCCTACCCGGTCTCGGAGCAGAGCAACGCAAAAATCCACTTCTTTCTGACGGAGGGCCTGCAGGGACGGCGAGCCGTGGTGGTCGACAATGAGGCGCAGGTAGGTGTACACCGACATAGCAATCAGCAGCGCGCTTTTGAGCACCCATTCCCTAGAGGGAAGGACCGACACCGCATTGCCTTCCGCCCGAGGCCTGCGCAGACCCCAAGCGTCCTCGCCGCGCAATGGCAGGACCTTCTCCGTGGTGGCCCCGATCCTACGGAACGGTATCTAACACCCCTTGGGAGGCTCCGCTCGTCTTTGGGAACGGCCTACGGTGCCGTCTTTCAACAAAAGCTGTGCTGGGTTTGGTCTGGGAAAAGATGAACGGGAACCCTTCGAAAGCTCACAACGTGATTCGGGGCAAGTCCGGCGTTTTTTTGTGGGAAAGACCTCGCGATGCCTAGCTTCCTTCCTCGAGAGGAAGATGCTGAAAGTGGCGACGGGCCGGGATTGGATCGGTTTCTGGTTCGGAGAATAGCCCAAGCCTGGAAAAAGGGTCGGTAACGGAGTGAAGCGTTTTGGGAAACGGCAGCTGATGCAGAAAAACGGCCCTTCCTTTTCGCAGCAGAGAGAGAGACAGAGAAAGGGGGGGGAGGGCTGTGTTTTCAAGCCCATGGGCAGGGCAGTGACTTCTCTGACCAGGGTGGATGGGTGCCCACCCAGACCGTGAGCAGGAAACGTGGGGAGGGAGGGTCAGGGGTCTGGCAAAAGAGCAGCAGGATTAGGGGAGGGCAAAGGCTGCGGACTTTGGGACTTCCGCATGGGAGGCAAAGGCTGGGGGAGCGGACGACACAGTCAGCAGCCTTCAGGGCGCTGGGAAGGAGGTGGGTGGGGAGGTGCCAGGCCACCAACGGTGACAGAAGATGGCGGGCGACAGGACGGGTTCCTCCCCAGCCCCTTGAGAACAGCCCTTTGGCGCTCCATCAACACACGCCTCCGTCAAAGAGCAGGGAGGCTGCTGAGTAATGGAGATATTGGCCTTCCGTCTTTTCCGCTCCAGTAAAACTCCCTCGATCCCCAAAGCTGATTTGCGGTTTCTCCAGCTGATGCCGTGAATGAGAACGGTCCCTACATGATGGTTTTTGAAGGAGCAAGAACCCTCCATCGTAGGCACAGAGGGCTGGCTGGGTTCCTTCCTTCCTTCCTTCCTTCCTTCCTTCCTTCCTTCCTTCCTCCCTCCCTCCCTCCCTCCCTCCCTCCCTCCTTCCCTTCCCTTCCCTTCCCTTCACTTCTTCCTTTTTTCCTCCCTCCCTTCCTCTCTCTTTTCCTTCCCTTCCTTCCTTCCTTCCTTCCTTCCTTCCTTCCTTCCTTCCTCCCTCCCTCCCTCCCTCCCTCCCTCCCTCCCTCCTTCCCTTCCCTTCCCTTCCCTTCCCTTCCCTTCCCTTCCCTTCTTCCTTTTTTCCTCCCTCCCTTCCTCTCTCTTTTCCTTCCCTTCCTTCCTTCCTTCCTTCCTTCCTTCCTTCCTTCCTTCCTCCCTCCCTCCCTCCCTCCCTCCCTCCCTCCCTCCTTCCCTTCCCTTCCCTTCACTTCTTCCTTTTTTCCTCCCTCCCTTCCTCTCTCTTTTCCTTCCCTCCCTCCCTCCCTCCCTCCCTCCCTCCCTCCTTCCCTTCCCTTCCCTTCCCTTCCCTTCCCTTCCCTTCCCTTCCCTTCCCTTCCCTTCCCTTCCCTTCCCTTCTTCCTTTTTTCCTCCCTCCCTTCCTCTCTCTTTTCCTTCCCTTCCTTCCTTCCTTCCTTCTCTCCTGTTTTCTGACACACCTCTCCACACATCAGGCACGCCCAGCACATGAGGGGACCAGCCTTGCCTTAGGGAACAGTCCAGGTGAAGCCTAAAGATTCAGGGAGATTAAAGACTTCTCTCTGCCTGGATGTTGGAAACAGCAAGTGAAGTACACCATCTTGGGGAAAACAGCAAGCCAACTTTCTAAAAAGGCACTGCTCATCACTCTTATCCTCCTCAAATTTGGGAACCCTTCTCAGCTTCCTGCTAAACTGAAGTTAAACTGCTGGCTCATGTCATTTCCGACCAAACCACCTTACAGCTTTTCTGCAACGGCCTCCTCCGCGCGCCACGGGCAGACGAGGAGGTGAGCTTCTTACAACCCAGGCTCGCAACCAGCCCACCTCACCATCGTCTAGCGCGTTTTGCAAACCCGGCCGAAGAAATGCTCCGCTCGTTTTACTAAGAGGGAATTTTCAGGTGGGTGTTTTACGCACTGCATGGAAAGCGGCAGCTGGAAACAGCCAACACCTCGGTAAAAATTTTGCCAGCTTCAAAGCACTTCCTCGGCCCTTGAAATGCCCTTAACCTCCCAGCAAGCGCTAGATGGCATCGTGGGGCTGGCTGGGGGAGCGGAATTATTCCCTGCAAGGAAGGTAAACAACGGAGAGCTCTTAAGAGCCCCCCCCCTCCTTTGCTGCTTCAACTACTTGATTGTATTGCCGCAGCAACAGCCGTTTTCGAAGGGAAATTGCTGCTGCCTTAACAAACGCTCCACGTTAAGATTAAAAATGGTCGGGTTGCAACGCGCCTGCTTCTTCGCAGTTCTGAAAGGGGGACTAGAGCGTCCAGTGCCCCAAATCAGAAGTCTGGAGAACGTGGCCTGACTCACAGACACCCACACACGCCCCAAATTCAACATCCTTTCAGTCAGGGCTATCCTCCCGCTTGCAAAACGAGCGAGGCGGGTGCCCCCAAGTTACTCAAATTTGGCTGGATTTTCAAGCCTGATTGTCCGAGGAATCTGGAGGGAGGCTATGCCAATCTCTTCCTAGCTCAGTTTAGCCAGGACCTCAACAGGTTGTGGCGCGCAGTCCTGCAGCTTCAGCACGCCTTCGCGTGGAGAAACCAACTCACCAAGGTGGAAGAGGTGGTAAGCCCAGGCGCCTCCAGAGGATTAAAACACACGCGCATTTCCAACCTGCCACCCCCAACCCCGGCCGGGCAGCAGCTGTCGAAACTGGCAAAACGTGTGCGCCCTGGGGTTAGCCGGACGGAGCCGCTTGGAAAAGCAGTCTGCGAGATGACGACTGCTAATGAGGGAATCCAGGAAGGATAAGGGCAGGTGAAGAACACGAAAAGGATTTCAGGAAGTTGGGGGTTTGGGCTGGATAAGACCGGGCAGAAGGAAAGGGGGGGGGGGGGAGACACACCCGATCACGCCACGAGAGCAAGGTTCGGCCGGCTCTGGCTCCAGCTCCTGGGGAGCAGGACGGGTCTTGGATAACCCGGCTGCCGTGGCCGGCTCTCCAAGCGTACCTCTGTTCCGTGAGCATCTCGAGAATGTTTTCTGCCAGCCAGATGTTCTTTGAGGTCACATCTCCACCTGCGAGCAGAGAAAAAGCGAGAAATGAAGGCAGGGTAGTCTCTGTTGGAAAGATGCCACTGGGATTTGGCTAAGTTGCCCGCTGCCCCTTGGACAGGGAGAATGGGATGGGGTTTGTGCCCCCCACCCAGACAGGACGTCTTCCACGGTGCTCTTTGGGCAACAGGAGAAGTGGAATCAAATGGGAAGCTTAGTGATGGAAATTTCTTGGATGCGGGGGGGGGGGACGGGGGACAAAAGAGGCTTTTTCAGGCGGGACGAAGGATCTAGGCCAGTGTTTCTCAACCCTGGCAACTTTAAGATGACTGGACTTCAACTCCCAGAATTCCCCAGCCAGCCATGCTGGCTGGGGAATTCTGGGAGTTGAAGTCCAGACATCTTAAAGATGCCAGGGTTGAGAAACACTGACCCTCTGGGGCCAAGCTGAACTGCCAAGCTCCAAACACCAGGCCTTCTTTCTTCCCCGTCAATCCCATTATCCACCCACGGATATTTGCTTGCGGGGACTTCTCAACTGCAAGCCACAAGGCTGTCGCTCCAGACAGGAGGAGCTTGGAGAACGTTGCAAGTTGACCACCTCCAGGGAGGACGGGCGAACCCCAGAGATCCCTTGACCGGGGTACATCCAGGACAGCGATCCTCTGACCCTCTCGATCTCGTGCACCAAGGACCCCACCACCGCGGTCCACGGCAAAGGAATCAACAGGGCCTGGATGCAACAGGTCCGAGGCAATATCTGGTCTCTAAAAAGCTGGCCTTTTTGACAAAGCCTCCTGCAAACTTTCACTGTGTTTGATTTGTTCAAAATATAAAAAAAAAAGAGGGGGGGATTCTTCCAATACTCTTCCAACACAGGCTCCCTATCCTAGAGGGAACGATATCTAAATCATCTCTTATTTTTGTCCAGATCACAAAAGGCGCCTCTTTCTTTTTTTCCTTCCAAGTAACAAGGCTGTTTTTTCTCCCCCGTCGCTCCCTTTCGGCCCGAGCGTGAATCATTTCTCACCATCGTCTTTGCCAAATGCAGAAATTTCAGAACGGGGAACAGGAAGGCTGCAGGTGGTAAACAGCCAACCTGGCCACGGGCCTGGCATTCCTCGCTGATAAACACAGAGACGGAGATAAAAAGAGAGGCCGGTGGGTATACATTTCTTTCTTTCTTTCTTTCGCTTGTTAGATTTACGTCCACCTTTTATTCAGGAGCTCAAGGGGGTGTATGCGGCCTTTTCGCTTCCAATTCTTCCCCACAACAACAGCCCTGCGAGGTGGGCTGGGCTGAGAGAGGGAGACTGGCTCCAAGTCACCCAAGAGACTAAGGTAACTTAACCACTATACCACACTGGTTTTTCCAAGACAGTCTTCCTGCCTATACAAATCTGTCTCTAGATTTACATATCATCCTTTCTCAGGTTTTCCCTGTAACAACAACCCTGTGAGGGAGGCTGGGCTGAGAGAGAGAGAGAGAAACTGGCCCAATCAGGGAACATCCATGACTGGGGGGTGGGGACTAGTACCTGCATCCCCCCCTTCCTAATCCAGCATCCTCACTACTATCCTCAAAAAACCTGTCCCTCCCAATTCAGTATATACCACACCCTCCAATTTTATAGAGTGCCTTTGAAATGACTAGGCGGCCCGTTTTATAAATGGCTTATGGCTTTGCAAAACAATTCCCAGATATGCCGGGTTATAAAATTGGACGATGTTCCTGCATCAGCGACAGCATAAGCAATTTCGTAACGGCCGCATATTAAACAGCTCATCGAACCCTCCTTTAAATAAATTTTGTGTTTCTTGTGACTGCTTCACAGCATAAGCCTCTCGCATTATTCTTCGTAAATTAAACCTCCTTAATTTAGGCCGTGTTCAGCACAGCTTCCTCGTCATCTGTTCTTTCTCATCTCTCTCCCACCTGCCTGCCTTGGAGCATCGAAGGCAAAAAAAAACGTGGTTTTGGAGCACCCGGGGTTTGGCGCCGTAGGAAACAGGGTGCATTCTGGGAAAGGCTGTGGCGTAACAAGGATGGAAACCCTTCAGCTGAGCCCCACACAGCCAGACATCCAGGACAAACGCAAGGCTGTGCAAAACATTTTGAATTTGGAACGTTTCAAGCCTGAAAGCGTTCTTCGCCGCTCAGAACAGGGAGTTCCCAACCGTTCTGGATTTTTGGGAACCGTCAAGTTTGGAAAGATTCCGATCCGAAAAGTTCTGCACGCCCTAAGAGAAAGGGCCCCAAACTTTGGACGCTATCACCTCTGCGCACATCCTTCCAGTTCATGAAGCACACACTGGAAAGTAACTGAACAACTGGAAGGCTGGATTGCCTGGAAATCAAGAGGGAAGATGCTTATTAACAGCCTGGCTTGGTTCGAGCTGGCGTCCGACGTGGGAAAAAGCCACTGTTGATTAGCCTATGTTTGGGAGGCTGCTGACAAAACCAGCTGCGTCACAGAAAGTTAAAAGACTAAAATTTGCAGCGGGCCATGTGAGCTAGGACATCCCTAGGAAAAAGAGGTGGGGGGCCCTGCTGGCAAGACTGCCCTCTTCAGACACGCACGAGAACAGCACTGGGCACCAGCCCGCACCAGCCCTCTGAAGCGAAACTGGACTCTCCAAATTTCAAAGTCACCAGGTTGTGGGGCGGGGGGAGGGGGGGCAATCCGACAGCGAGCCCATCATTGCTTGTTTGTTTTTCAAGGAAAGCCCAGCCTTCCGGCCCAGAGTCACTGGGAGTCGGGCAGCATATAAATTGAAGTATTAATCATTCTTATTTTTTTTCTCTTGCTTTTGCTGCCTTTGAAGGTCTCCCGGTGTCCCCAGACACATGCTTTTGTTAAGATCAACGATTTCCCTCCAGCAGAGAGAGACCAGGATTCCACCCAGCTCAAGAAGAAGCAAGGAGAACAGACAGGGATCAAGGCTTCAAGTCAGTTTCACCTCTCTGCAGCAGAGGCCTGGCATTCCAAAACGGGCATGGGCAACCTGCTGGGGCTGAACCCAGCGTCTCCCCCCAGGACACCCACCTGCAATCTGCTTCATGAACGTCATGCAAATCCCATCGATGCCAAGAATCCCACTCCTGACCATCTCGCGCAGCAACCACACCAGCTAAAGGAGAGAGAAATCACTCTGCCGTGGCTGTTAGGACGGACTGGGCACCTAGCTATGACCCCACGTTTACGCCAGGTCACGGCTGTGCCACTGCGCCAGAAATACAGAGGCCTAACCAAAAACTAGCCCAGGGTTTCCCAACCAGGGTTCCGTGGCACCCTCGGGTTCCGCGAGAGGTCACCAGGGGTTCCCTGGGAGATCACGATTTATGTTAAAAATTATTTCAAAGTCGGGCCACTTCACATGAAAGAGGCAAGTTCTGTTCTTTATTTTCTGTTTAAGAACGCTGCGAATGCATATATACAGGCCTGTAGATGAAACAAATAGAATAATTTTGTAACTCCTGGCCTGTATTGGAGCCTGAGTGGGCAGGGGTTCCCCAAACGAGGCCTGAAAAATATTTCAAGGGTTCCTCCAGGGTTCAAAGGTTGGGAAAGGCTGATCTAGACTATTCTGAAACTGAAACCACAACGCAGAAAAGAGCATCTCTACAGTGGGTTTTGTATCGCAAAAGAGGTTGCATCCGTCACCGGTTTGAGATGGGCGGCTATATAAATTGAATGAATGAATAAAAATAAAATAAATAAATCTCAGGGGCCACGCCATCCCAACTGCCTGGTTCTTCTTCCCCAACTTTTATGGGCCCGTTCCCAATCTTGAAAAACCGCCTTCCTTAAATCTGAGCCCACCTTTTCCACAATTCATGTCGGGTCTTGACGGAAAGGGAAGAATGTCGCGGAAGGGACATGAATGGAAAGCATTTCTCTCGTGACTAAACTGGGCTCCATCAAGTGCCGGAGTGCAGAAGTGCCTCGGGGAGGGCTGTTCCCGAGGTCAAAACCACTTCTGGACCTAACCTGTCCCTGTACCCGCTCACCCCCATTTTTAAGCGCCCAAAGAAACACACACAGATGCATGCTTCCCACCTGAGTACGACAGGTGTCTTGCAGTTTTAGGTATTTCTCCATGAGAATCTGGTTCATCTTGATCAACACGGTATTCATCCCGTCTCGGCTCACCAGCGCCAGGTCTCGGTAACACTGCGGCAGCGAAAAAAGAAGATGGCAAAAGAGGAATGCGGTTAGAGCAGCTGAACGGAAAGGAACCACAGGGGTCTTTTCAGAGGGGTCCAACCTGTAACAATTAGATGAAGGGCGATGGATGAATTCATGAAAATAATAATACCAGTAAGGGTAATAACATCCTTCCGGCTTGGAGAGAGAGGGATGCAGGAAAAACTATTACAGAATGGGATGAGAGAACCTGTTGGATTCTGTTTCTCTTCCCCGTTTGCTGCCTGGTTCACCCGCCTTCAAACCGGAAGCCGGCAAGCAGCCCCAGAGGTCACAATGCGGAACGTAACCGCAAGAAGCGGGCTCTCGAAAGCCGTGAGAAGTGAAGCAGGCAGCACCAGGAGCAGTCACAGATCCGCTGGGGAATCGGCTTCCCCAAAACGCACCGTAGCGCGCCTGCCAGCACGACTCCGGTTCCATCGGGTGGGTTGGTAGATAGAAAGCCAGGGATGGGTAGATGACTGGATGAATGCACGGACGGATATTCCCACCTGGTGGGTTAGTTGGTTAGATAGATGAAGAGGACGGATGGATAGATTTCTACCTGGTTGGTTGGTAGAAAGATAGAGATGGACTGATGAGAGGATGATGGATGGACGTTCCCACCTGGTTAGCTGGTAGGTAGATAGATGGATAGGCAGGCAGACATGGATGGATGGATGGATGGATGGATGGATTGGATTGATTCTCACTTGGTTAGTTGGTTGGGAAAGAGAGGTAGATGGATGGATGGATGGATGGATGGATGTTCCCACCCAGTTGGCTGGTTGATGATAGGTAGATGATAGATAGACAGACAGACAGATAGGCAGGCATTGATTGATTGATTGATTGATTGATTGATTGGATTCTCATTTGGTTGGTTGGGAAAGAGGGATGGATGGATGGATGGATGTTCCCACCCAGTTGGCTGGTTGATGATAGGTAGATGATAGATAGACAGACAGACAGATAGGCAGGCATTGATTGATTGATTGATTGATTGATTGATTGGATTCTCATTTGGTTGGTTGGGAAAGAGGGATGGATGGATGGATGGATGGATATTGCCACCTTATATTGGTACATAAACCAACAGATAGACAGACAGATGCCAGTATGCTGAAAGACAGAGCGTGAAAATTTGGGGGGCAGGGGGGAGAAGTGAGTGATGGCTCTAGCCTCTGCCCTGATGCAACTGAAATGTTAGCATGCAGGAGAGGGGGAAGAGGAGGAGGAGGAGGAAAGGAAAAAACACTGGCTGACGTGCTTCTCCATTAATGCTAATTTGCGTCACTAAATGTCACTGCCAAAGCCCGGAAAAGCAAGGTTGAGTGTTCCATATTCCCCTTCAAGAGGTTAACGAGCTTCTGGAAGAGGCTTTTGATTAAATTTCTGCCCTGCAGAGACCCCGGTCGACCCCAGGGAGCAGCCGGCACTTGGCCTCTGGAAATGTTAGAAGCCCAGCTCCGAATCCTCAACAAGTCCTGCTGGGCAGCCGGGTGGGCCCTTCCCCCTTGCAACCGCTTAAAATTCAAGCAGCTTCTTTAACCGCTTAAAGAAGGTGTTTTTGAAAAAGACGGCGGAAGGCAGAGATGATGGGAAGAAATAGGGAGAGGCGGGGCGATGCTTCCAACCCGTCTGGAAAAAGACGGGAAACCTAACGCTAAATAAACTTCTGATTTTATAAAGTGCGAGAAGAGAATTGCACTGCCGAGCTCCTTTTCTCCACTCGTGTGCAAACCGAACAGGTTATCAAACGGGAATCGTGTCCCCTGCGACTACAGTCGCCAGGAGGCCTGACCCAGATCGCCTGCTACGTTTCGCACAAACGTTTCGGCTTATTTCAAACCGGCTGATTTGTTTCTCGTGGCTTGCCGTACGTGGCACGCCCAGAAAGCGGGCTAGATCCGCCGCCGCCGCCGCCCGCGCAACCCGGCCCTTCGGAAGTGTCAGTGGGCCGATTTGCACAACACAGTAAGGTAAAGACGCACTGGGTGCGTTTCTGGTTCAACGTGCCAAGCAAACGGAGCCCGGTTTAAAACCTTTGGAAGGTTAACAGCTGCGGGAGATGACAGCGAAGGAGGAGCTGAACGACCAGCGCAACAACCCATTTCGTTAGCTGGGAAATACGACAGCCTGGCGGACGTGTCATTTAGATGAATAAATCGGGGCGAAACGGCAACACGTCACTCGCTCAAGGAATGCCAGAGAAGCAGCCAATTTGAGTAAAGGGTGTAAGATAAAAGCTTAGGAAGGGGGTTTTGGGGGGGGGAAGAGGAAGAGGAGGAAACTCCCTCCCCCCGTTGCAAAGAACTTTAATTAAAAGCAAAGCCCAACCACAAACCCTCTGTGTTACGACAAGGGGCTGCAAGGCCTCCTTGTACTGCTCTTGAAGACGTTCCAAAAACTGGGCTAGGCACGTTCCCGCCCCACACGGAAAACGGGAGCGGTCGCGGCGACCCCCAGCCTGCACCGCAGAGCGCGGTTAAAAGGGCCGCCTGGCCTCCCGACTCGCCGGCGCAGAATCCCTTTCGTAAAGCCTTTGCGGGATTTTTGCAAAACCGGTAGCTCTTCCCTCTCCCCTGCAAGATGGCACTGTTTTGATTCCAGGCCCTGCCCCTGAAGATGGCGTTTGCCCTCTGAGTATCGTCAAGGGTTCTCCGGCGTTTGGAAGGCTGGTGGGAGAATCGTGGGGAGGAGGCCGTGCAGGGCATCCCTGCGTCCTCAGTTCGTGCCCTTCAAAGGATAAGGATGTTGTAAAATCAAAGGGAAGGGGGGGGGGTGGAGTTGATTAAGGCACTTCACCCACTGCACCTAGGTGTCTGTCTGTCTGTCTATCTTATTTATCTCTATCTATCTATCTGATTTATCTCTATCTATCTATCTATCTATCTATCATCTATATATCTATCATCTATATATCTATCTATCTGATTTATCTCTATCTGATTTATCTCTATCATCTATCTATCTATCTATCTGATTTATATCTATCTATCTATCAGATAGATCATCTATCTATCTATCATCTATCTATCTGATTTATCTCTATCTATCTATCTATCTATATCTATCATCTATCTATTATTTATCTCTATCTATCTGATTTATCTCTATCTATCTATCTATCTATCTATCTATCTATCTATCTATCTATCATCTATCTGATTTCTATCTATCTATCATCTATCATCTATCTATCTATCTATCTATCTATCTATCTATCTGATTTATCTCTATCTATCATCTATCTATCTATCTATCTGATTTATCTCTATCTATCATCTATCTATCTATCTATCTATCATCTATCTATCTATCTATCTATCTATCTATATCTATCTATATCTATCTATTATCATCTATCTATCTATCTATCATCTATCTAAACTATCTGATTTATCTCTATCTATCATCTATCTATCTATCTGATTTATCTCTATCTATCTATCATCTATCTATCTATCTATCATATATCTATCTCTATCTATCTATCTATCTCTATCTATCATCTATCTATCTATCTATCTATCTATCTATCTATCTATCTATCTAATCTATCTGATTTATCTCTATCTATCTATCATCTAATCTATCTATCATCTATCTATCTATCATCTATCTATCTATCATCCATCTATCTATCTATCTATCTATCTATCTATCTATCTATCTATCTATCATCTATCTGATTTATCACCTCCCAACTCCCACAAGGGGACTCTAGCTTTTGCTTCCAGAGACGAGGATCAGAAGAGAACCAGAAGCCACGTCCCTCCCCCCCCCCCCCGCATAAGGACATTTCCCATCTTTTCCTACCCCCTTCTGGTTGGACAGCCCTATCCCCACTTCCCCACCGCCCCGATCTCTTTATTTGAGATGTAGCTGGGACTTGCAATGCCCCGGAGGAGAAACGGAGGCTGCGTGCTAACCCCGAACAAATCAGAACAAAGCTCTCACCTTCTGGGCTTGAGTGGGCTCCGTCAGGATCAGGGTGAAGAGCCCGAGGCAGACTTCCTCATTGCTGTGGGGCTCCTTTGCACACCTGAAGGAGCAAGAAAGAAAGGTAACGCCACGGCCCGCGCTCAGAGGTGGGGGGAAGAGAAAGAGGGCACGGAAATTGGCAGATCTCCCCACGAGGGCCGGATAAGGAGCTACGGGGCTTTCCAAGTTCTTCCTAACGAAACGAGATGGAGAGCCGCATCCTCCGAAACCGAGGTGAGGAACCTGCCTTTCCAGATCAGGAAGGGCCAACCGGCACCTTTCGGAGCCCCTGTGAATGCTTCGCACCCACTTCTGCTGGACTCTATCGTCCCTGGCGGGCTGGAGTGAAGGTGGCGGAAGTCCCTAAAAGCAGCTGGAAGGACGCAAGTTCTCAGCAGCGCGGGGTAATACTCAACAGCACCATTCAGCGGTCCAAGCGTCGAACGCTCTCAGAAAGGTGGTCCACGCACACCTTAATCTGCTGCAATCTGGCAAGGGCAGTAAGGGAAGGCGGCCGACGAGGTGAAGAACGTCTACAAGACGACTCAAGGCCACTGACATGGATTTCGGAGCCAATCCTGCTGCTGTTTCTCCAACCGGTTTCATTTTGGTTCCTCCTTGAACTCCTGGACGTCTGGAGGAGACCCCGGTGGGGTGGGGGGGAGCAGAGCAGAGGCGAGGGCGCGAAAGACACTCACGTGCGCATTAAGGGCTTCGTTGGCTTCTCGCTCGGAGACCCCGCCGGTCAGGGTGGTCACTGTGCCCATTGCATCTTTCAAAGCCTCTGAAAGGGAAAAAGGAAGACACGGGGGCCAACTTAAAGGGAAGGCGTGCCACTCCTTGTCCAGCAGATGTGTGAGCGATGGGCCAAGAGTGCCTTTGGAAGGTTCTCCTCCTCCAAATCGAGCTTCGCCCCTTGGCAAAAGACACGGAAGTGGGTTGCCAGTCCTGTACAAGCACACTGATGGGTTTAAAGCAGTGTTTCTCAACCTTGCAACTTTAAGACGGGTGACTTCAACTCCCAGAATTCCCTAGCCAGCCATGCTGGATGGGGAATTCTGGGAGTTGAAGTCCACCCGTCTTAAAAGTTGTCAAGTTGAGAAACACTGCTTTGAAGTATCTTGCAATTTAGGTTTTGGAGAGGGGGGGCTTCTAACCACAATTAGGGAAGACAGAATAACCTGGGGGGGGATCATTCTGCTATTCCTCCTCTCAACCACCCATGCAGGAAGAGCTGCGGGGAGGCACTGACATGATTCAGGCAGTCCTCGCTTAACAATCATTCGTTTAGTGACGGTTCGGACTTATGAGAGTGCTGGAAAAACTGACTTGCGGCCAGTCCTCACACTTACGACTGTGGCGGCGTCCCCGTGGCTGTGAAACTAAGCAGGTGGAAGCTAAGAGGAGATGTTTTTCTGCCACGGCTCCCACGCTATGGACTAGCCTTTCTGGAAAGTAAGATTTGCTTCAACCCGGTTGACTTTCCAGCAACAAATTGAAGCCGAACTGTTCCAAAGAGCTTTAGTTAAGACAATGCCGTAGGAAGGTCATACGATATTGCTGTGGGGTTTTTTATTGTTGTATTTCTGTTTGCAATTAGTGGATGTTTCCTAACAAATGGAGCAGCATCATAATCCAGTAAACAAATAAACCAATGAACTTAAGCATTCCAAGCAAGCTGATCTGGTTATCCCCTCTCCAACTCGGTCACTGTTGCCAAGAGAGTTAGGAAGGAGTTAATTGGGACACTGTCATTTCGGCTCACAGCAAACCAGATGTTTTGGACTTCAAGGCCCAACAGCCCTGCCAGGGCGATCGATACCGCAGCAACGTGGGAGTTAGAATCCCGGAGGGCTTGCCAGGCCGAATACAAAATTCTGACAGCACCGCCAATGCTCTAAGAAGGTAAATGCTTCTCCGGTGGCATTTCAAGGTTTCAACCCCTCAGAAGTTCCAACAGCCTTGACAAGAAACATGAGCTGAATGCCAAGATAAGGCCCAATTGTCAGAGACTCTAAGGCCAAGTCAACATCTAGAAGTATTTCAGGGGCAGCAAAATAAAACTTACTTTCTTTCTTTCTTTCTTTCTTTCTTTCTTTCTTTCTTTCCTTCCTTCCTTCCTTCCTTCCTTCCTTCCTTCCTTCCTTCCTTCCTTCCTTCCTTCCTTCCTTCCTTTCTCTTCCTTCCTTCCTTCCTTCTTTCCTTTCTCTTCCTTCCTTCCTTCCTCCCTCCCCTCCCCTCCCCTTCCTCCTTCCCTTCCCTTCCCCTGCTCTTCCTTCCTTCCTTCCTTCCTTCCTTCCTTCCTTCCTTCCTTCCTTCCTTCCTTTCTCTTCCTTCCTTCCTTCCTTCTTTCCTTTCTCTTCCTTCCTTCCTCCCTCCCTCCCCTCCCCTCCCCTTCCTCCTTCCCTTCCCTTCCCCTGCTCTTCCTTCCTTCCTTCCTTCCTTCCTCCCTCCCTCCCTCCCTCCCTCCCTCCCCTCCCCTCTTTCTTTCTTTCTTTCTTTCTTTCTTTCTTTCTTTCTTTCTTTCTTTCTTTCCTTTCTTTCTTTTTCTTTCTTTCCTTTCTCTTCCTTCCTTCCTTCCTTCCTTCCTCCCTCCCCTCCCCTCCCCTTCCTCCTTCCCTTCCCTTCCCCTGCTCTCCTTCCTTCCTTCCTTCCTTCCTCCCTCCCCTCCCCTCCCCTCCTCTCTCCTTCCTCCTTCCCTTCGTCAATGACTGATGATTATGTGCCATCAAGTGGCATCAACTCTTAGCAATCACATAGATCTTTCTCCATGACAATCTGGCCCTACCCTGGTCCGTCAGGTCTTCCAATGGTGCACCCATCACCACTGTCATCATGGTCAATGGCCATGCTTATAGAGGATGGGGTGACTTATAGCTTCCAAAACAGATGGAAGTCTGTTTTATAAGTCACTGCATACTGTATAAGCATAGCCATTAATCATGATGACAGTGTGGGTCAGAAGAACATCAAAAGTGCCCTGAGACCGGCTCAGGCTAAAAGGCCCACTGAATCTAGGATTCATTTCCCTTATGTTTCCGAGCACCACAGGCAAGATACGAGTGTGGGACCATACACCAGAGCTTTCCAAACTGTTCATGTTGGTGACACACTTTTTAGACATGAATCATTTCGCGACACACTCTTACAGCAGGGCATGTAACGTGTCCCGACACACAGTTTGGAAAGCTCTGCCATAGACAGACACTGAGAGGCACAATGACCCCTTATGGTCATTCAAAACTCTGTCTCGAAGTACTGCAGGTAAGTTACACCTGACCAGAAAAAGGGGTGAAGACGACAAGCACTGAGTACGCCAATCCTGGCCAATTGAGATACTCCTCACAGGCTGGATTTACATAAGCCAGCGTTTGCTTGAATCATGGTTTATTAAATAAACTACCGGTCACACATTACAGAGCCATAAAACACAATGGCTAGGTTCAGGGAGCGTGTTATGCCAAGGATAAGTATCCTGGTGCCCTCTGAACATTCCCAACTTGTTCCGCAACGATCTGTGCCAACTGAAGCTGAAGAACGGAGCGAAATAACCGAAGGACCTCAGGTGCCTACCCTTTGAGCTAAACCAGAAGTCTGTAAGCTGCACTTTGCGTAGTACGACGTCCTTCACCAGGCATCCTTTCCCACCCTGTTCCACAAATCTATTAATTCCTCCTTAGCAGGAGGTGCCACAACAGGGATCCCTAGGACACCTTGGAGCTGAACCAAGCAGATTTCTGACCCCACTGGATCCCATCCCACATCAGCACAGGGGCCGAGGAGAGACAGCGAAAAAACCCCGCTTTCCTAAGCTAATCTCTAAGACCCAGACACCAAACATTTGTTCTGGCAAGCGCCTCTGCCCTTAACGTTACCGTTTATGACGTAATGCCAGCGCGCCAGCGAATAGCCTCCCTTGTTTGGTGGCATATCAAGCCGAAGATGCACATTCGGGCCTTACGTGCCCCACCTTCGTTGTTGTTCTACTGTAAGGAATGTTTCTCTTTCCAGAGAACACAATCCGTCTCCGAGCAGGGAGGAAAAGACCTTTTCTCCAGAGATGTGAGAAACCGGGAAAAGGCCCGTAAAGGATTAAATTAAGAACAACTCAGCAGCAAGAGTCAGTTACAGCCAGGGCTTACAGCACTAACTGTGGGAAAGACGTGTTTCTGCAACCGCAACTGCAGCCCGTTTACTGGTTCATCAGCATGCATTTCTCCTTCAAAACTTTTATTTTTTTATCTGCCTTTCCTACTTTTCTGTGAGGAAACAGAATCGGAAGCATCTCAACTCTGACAGTTTGAGGTAGTCCTCGCTACCTGGGGTCACAGATCAATTCCTACTGGAGCAGGCCTGGAGACACCTGTCCAATAAGGTTCTTTTTGCCTGTTTTTTAACGCCCACCGTGCAACTCAAACCGGGGGTCAGGCAGCATGCAAATTTAATAAATAAATAAGCGGTGCCCTCCAGGTGCTGTCCCCAGCAAGGTTGCAAAAATGTTCCCTTGCCTGCGGTCACGAACTAAAGGGACTCGCCGAAAGGGCTCGCCATCCAACACACGCCTTGGATTTGGAGGAAAAGGAAGGAGGTGGGCGAGGAAAAGAAATTAAATTAAATCAGAGGCGTTGGCGTTGGGCAGGGCAGTTCTTAAAAAGCTACATAGCCACCAGCCCCAGCTTCGAGGCCTCGCTGCAGCCAAACGGTAGAGCAGTTTAACCACCATGTAGCTGTAAAAGGAAATATCTCTCTGCTGCCCTCCAATGTGGGGGGGGGGGGGGGAGAGAAATGTAAATTACTGGCTTTGTGATCTGCCTGGCATGGCAAAATGAGGGTATGCAGGGAGAAGATGGTTCATGACTTGGTAGGAACAGGGCCTGCTTCCAATCTGCCTTGAGCTGGGCAAGTCGCATTGGGCCGGCATGGACGTTTCTGCCTTGTTCCCGCATCTGGCCCCGTTGCTAGCTCAATAGCCAAGTTTACGAGGCACATGAGGTTGTGCAGAATTGTTGCAGCAGGTTAGAAGCCCAAGCCTGGCTCGTCTGGTCACGCAGCTTGCCAAAAACAACAGGCCAGAACTAATGCTCCAGGAGATCCTGCGCTTTTGAATTTCTCTCTCTCCAACCCAGGAGAGATGCTGCAAGCCAAACCTTACTCACACAGACAGTATCTACTGGTGATAAGCCCATACAGGTTGTCCTTGCTTAACAACCGTTCGTTTAGTGACGGTTCAGACTTATGACGGTGCTGAAAAAACCGACTTGCGACCGGTCCTCACGCTTACGACCATCGCAACATGCCCGCAGTCATGTGATCACGATTTGGGCACTGGGCAGCCAGTTCGCTTTTGTGACCATCGCAGCGTCCTGTGGTTACATGATCACCATTTTTTACCTTCCCGGCCGGCTTCTGGCAAGCAAAATCAGTGGGGAACCGCGCAATTCGCTTAAAGACTGCTGCAAAAAAGGTTGTAAAATTGGGTTGGATTTGCTTAATGACCGCTTCGCTGAGCAACCGAAATTCCGGTCCCAACTGTGGTTGTTAAGCGATTACCTGTACTATCAAAGTTGAGATGCTTCCAATTCTGTTTCCTCACAGAAAAGTAGGAAAGGCAGATTAAAAAATAAAGTTTCGAAGGAGAAATGTATGCTGATGAACCAGTAAATGGGCCACAAGGAAGCCAACGCAGCTTTGCTGAGATACAATTCAGGCCAAAGCTGGTGGATTCAGAGCAAGGAAAAGATAATACAGCAAAGTCTTCCTCAACCTAGCATCCATCCTGGGGGGAATACTTGCAGGATTCCCGCTAAATGTTTCGGCAACTTATCTGGAAGGCATCAAGGGAGGGAAAGATGGGGTAAGACAACATAGGGGGAAGTTGAAAAGAAGACGGACTTGCCTTAGGAAATCTACTCCTGAACTATCAGGCACACAGACACACATTTTTCAAGCTGCAAAGCCGTCGTTCTCCATTTGTGAAGGCAAGGAAAACATTTACACGGTCCCCTAGCAGAACAACTGCACGCCGTGAGTACGGTGCCAGGTGGCCACTTTCTAACCCAATCCCCTTCTATTATCAACACCCCCCTGCAAGAAAAAAAGAAGTCATAAAATCCCACACTTGCATGTATTTATATCGGCGTGCGTGGCCGCCCATCTCATCAATGTGACTCTGGGCGGCCAACAGGAATTATAGTACAATCTAAATGCAATGTATATTAAAAATAAATAAATTTCCTCTGTGGACTAAGGGGAAGTGAAGTACATCGGAGGTTTCTGCAAAGAAAGGCTTAAGGCCAGCCTCGGGTTCATAAAATAAGCATCAGCTTTCCAGGCTCTGAACCAGGAAAGCTCTCTTCTGATCCCAGCCAGGATCAAAACGCCACCTTCCTACCTCCAGTGACATCTACACACGGGGGCTGCCTATGCCCACAAGCACAATCTAAGAGAACAGCCACCAGCTCCGGAAGAGCTTTCAACGCGGTTTCTTTTCTCCCACCAAAGAGGCTTTGGGTTCCCATCAGCAGAGAGACCATCACTCCCGGTGGATGAGGAGCTGGAAGCAGCCCTCCAAACCCACGCAAACTTCTGGTGTAACTTTCTGAACCATTAGTTGCAAGCTCAAGTAAGCATCATCACCATCATCATCGAACAAGAAAAGGAAAAGGAAGGAGGAGGAGGAGGAGGAGGAGGAGGGGGAGAAGAATAGAAGACAAGAATGTAGGAGGGGAAGAAGAAGAGGAGGAGGAAAGTGGGGGAGAAGAAATGATGATGATGATGATGATGATGATGATGATGATGATGATAATGGCAATCCAAAACACCATGCAAATGTTCCAAGTGGTTTTAGGCCTAGGAACAGATTCAACTCTTAAAGCTGGGGAGGGCAAGCACAGGTGGAAAAGCCACTCCCTTTCTGACAAGTCAAAGGAGAGACACCCCCCCCATACCTACCTCCTCTAACTCATCCTTGGCATCCAGGCTGGTGTAGATCAGCAGCTTCCCTCCTCCACCTCCTCCTGCTGCTGCTGCTGCTACAGCTGCTGTACCCCCTTTCCCCTTCTGCATCTCCATTGCAGGTGGGGGGGAGTCACCCCCTCCCTCCCCCTCAGCAAGCCTCCCTCTGCCTCCTCCCCCAAGTGGGGCAAGGAAGGGGAGGGGGGGCGAGAAACAGGGAAGCCCCCACTCACCCCCCCAGGGCTTCACTCAATAGCCAGGGGGGGATGGAAACATCAAATTGGAGGCTGGCTAGTGGGGGGGGGGTGCAGAGAAGGGGGGACCCAACCTAAAGCCCCCCCTCCCCACATGCACACCCTTATCTCCCTACGGGGGGGCAGGCCCACCCTTCAGCCTGGGGGGGGATCAAGAGGGCCTGTCCCTAGCCCTATTTGGGGAGGGGGCTCCAATTACTACGGGGGGGCCTCTCCACGGTCTATATTAAGATTGTGTTTAACCACTGAATGGGGGGGGTCTTTAAGGGGGTGATGGGGCAAAGGGGGGGCTGTCCTGCTCCTAAGGGGCGGGGCGTAGGGGCTGGGGGCTCCAGGGGGCGTGGCTTCCGCCCCAGGAGGCGGGACTTGAGCGGCGAGGCTCGAGGGGGAGCCTCTCTGGGGAGGCGTTGCTCTCTTCGCCGCCCTTTTTCGGGATAAATTAAAGGGGGGTGTATAGAAAAGAGTGGGGGCTCTACGCCTATGGGGGGAGGGAGGGGGGAGTGTGCGCCGCCTCGCCCCCCACCCAGCAGCACAAGACCGGAAGTCAGAGCTTGGGGACGAGCGAGTGTATGAGGGAGCGGGCGAAGGAAGCAGCCCCGCCGGAAGCGCCCGCCTCTCCGGCGCGCCCTCCTCCTCTCCCGCTTCGGGCCTATCACAGCTCGAGGGCGGCGGTGAGTGACAGGCCCCATCCCGGCGGGCCAATGCGGGGGAGGTCGGGCGGGGAAAAGGGGGAGGAGGCTGGAATTCCACCCGGCGGCGGACGTGGACTTAGGAAAAGGGAAGAGGAGCAACCCTCCTCGTCGGGGAAGTCACTTCCGGGTTCGTTTTCACCTTGGGGCTCGCGCGCTACGCGATTGGTTTTAGAATCCAGATTTAATCCTTAGAGCCGGTGGGGTGATCCAAGGAGGCTACCCTGGTTGGGGCATCCAGCTGTCCTACCCCCATATCAGCTTTATTTTTATATGTCCGAATATTCAGCGAAAATATCATTGCCTTGGAGCCCGAGATGTAATATCAAAAGCGGACGACACTGCAGGTGGTGGTGGTGGTGGTGGTGGTGGTGGTGGTGGATGATGATGATGATGATGATGATGATGATGATGATGATGATGATAATAATAAAATCAACCCGCCAGCTGGGCTACGAGCGAGCATGAGGCTTATCTTCACGTTTCTCTACGAGGGAAAAGAACCAACCCGACGCCCTCTGGAGGGAGCGGGGACGCGGGGAGGCTCTTGGCCTCTCCCGCCCCTTCTCCCTCGCGCATGCGGTTTGGGCACCCGGATGGCTCGCTTTCTCTCTCTCTCTCTCTTTTTTTGGACCGCCTCAACGGCCTCCTCCCCCAGCTCGCGCCCCGACGCATGCGCCGTCCTGTCCTTTGAGGACAGCCACCTTAAGGCGGAGTTATTCCGCAATAAAAAACTAAGTTTTTGTTGCCCGCATCAGAACTGTAATTAATTCTGAATAAGGGGGGCAATTTAACACTTCTGTTTCTTAAAACCTGTATCAAATCCACTTTCATTGTTGAAATAGAAACCCTTTCCTAATCACTGAATCACACACGTAAATATACTCACAAAGGCTATATATCTATAAATACACATGCATAAGCACTATATATGTAGAGAGAGAGAGAGATGCACACACATACAAACAATACTTACGTATATGCATACATTGTGTGTGTGTGTGTATATATATACATTATACACACACACACACACACAAACACCCTTACACACTATGTATACATAGTTGCTGTATATCCCTTCAATGCCTATATACGAACGCATTAAATATGCACACACACAAATACACTACACACACATATATATCCATACACATACATTACATATCTACACAATATATATGTGCAGACTATATATACACACACACACACTCACACTATATATATTGCCTATATACAAACAGATTACATATGCACACACACAAATACGCTACCCACACATATATCCATACATATACTTTACATATCTACATGTATATACAATATATATCCATGTGCACACATACACTTTACATATACTCTCGTTATGTCCGTGCGTATATACACACATACAAACACATATACTGTATATGCACACACACGCTATATATATGTGTGTGTGTGTGTGTGTGTAGTCCTTGGTGCTCTCTGAGCCTTTTCTTGCAGACATTTCATGTATACTCTTTATAGATAGATATACTCACACACACTTTATGCGCCTGCTGCGTTTTTCTCTGTCCAATAAATAACCTCACATAGCTTGGTTCATTTGAACCCTGATTAATGGGGTGGCCAGTGCGAGCCCATCCCTTTGTGTGAGTGTGTGGTTCGGTGGATTGTGCAACCCCCCTCCCCAATGAGTTCCTTGGGCAAATCCTTGAGGCACGCGGTGTAAACACAAGCGTGGTGAGGATTATGCATTTTTATTTTTGGAACAATCAACTGTTTTTTCTCTCAACCAAACCAACCAACAAAATGTGCATGTGTGTGTATATTTGTGCCAAGTGTTGGGGTCTTATTTGATCATGCCCAGATTTATCGGCATTATTGTTATTACTATTATTATTTTGTTAGCTTTTAATCTGCTTTTTTATGCTTTGTGTTTTATCTCTGACAGTCTTGGACACTCCGTGCCGGACACTGTTCCCAAAGAGGTAAGATTTACGTTTCAAATAAACAAATGTTTAGGAAACAATTAGAAAAAAGAAAAAAGAAACTTGAAAGTAATTATTCTTAACGGAGAAATGAAACCAATCAAAATCTGACAGGATGTTTGGGTGAAAAACATATTACAGGGCTGGTTCTTTCAGAACAAATGGTTTCAAAATATTTCCAGAATAGCTACCATGTGATTCTATCGCAGCAAAACCAAAGTATCTTGTAGCAATTTGAAGGCTAATAAAAATTTTATTGCTTTGCCTTCAGAGAATATGGTAGAGGCAATTGTCGTTCAAAGTTCCACCAAAATGTTTGCTGTTTAAAAATGAAAACACAAGGCTGTCCACAAATATCTATCCAAGCTTTTTTTAAGTATGATTTGTAACAGTTCAAAAATACTGAGGATTGTTTCTACGCACAAGGGAAATAAATCTTCTGTGAGAGGCTAAATAATACAATTGTGTATTATCCAGAGGAAATGAAATCCAATCAGTTAATTATCCTTTTTCCTCAGATACGTAACAGCATCCGTTGTTTTTTTTTTAAAAACAGAACACTGGAAATTTGTTTAAAAAGCAAATGCCATTTTCTCCTTGCACACTGCGCTCTGGCTATTGACCTCACATTTGAGGCTCTCGAATCATAACCTGATTTGCACACTTTACGCTCACAGCCCAAACAGGTGTGAAATGGCTGACCTGGCACTGCCATCCCAGATCGGTGGCGTGTTAGTTGAAAGCAGAGGAATTATTAACAAAGGGCACTGTTTTTGATCCGCTGAAAAGGTTGGTGTGTCTCAACGGTGAGGGATGGACAGAGGGATAAAGTTATGGACAGAGGATGGACGGAGAGATGAAGTTATGATGCAAACATGAAGCTGTGAAAATTGGAAAAGGAAGTACAATACAAATTGCTTCCCCGTTCCTGGAATCTACCACCTGCCGCTGTTTCTCTTGGACTGGCGCACTATTTTAGCCCGTCGGATTCAACGTTCAATCTTGCAAAGGAGCAACCGGCGCCTTGGCGCACGTCCAGAGTGCCACGCAGCCACGAAACCCAAATGGACGGGGCTCTTCTGAATGAAAAGCCCTCTGCAACACACTGGCCTTCACATCAGCCAAAAAAAAGGGGTCAACATACACATTCCTTTTATTGTAAAATCTGCAGCTCCCAGGAACCCGCATGGGCGTGCGCATACAGATCCACCGTCCTTCCCTCCCTAGCCGCGACGCTGACTCGACAGCAGAAGTTCAAAACGTCCACACCGGAAAGGAAGAGGAGATGGCCCGTAGGAGGACTGGAGCCCAAGCCAACTTCCCATAATGCAGGCAGAGAAGAGGGCAGATCACCTCCTGATCACCTGCAGATAACCCAACCTTTGGAACTCGAGGCTAGATTTGTGGGGCGATGCACAAGCGAAAGGAAATTGGGCAGGGGAGCAAGTATACCCCTCTGAGGTCCATCCATGATGCCCTCAACTCCAAGCCAATGGGTTCCCCTGAAGACAGTCTTGGGGGCCTCAGCTAAAAAGGCAGACCTCCTTGAAGGACGCAGGATTAAGCCTCTTCTGCATCTTTCATCAGCCTCGGGTGCTGCTGACCCGTTCCCCCATCAGCCAGTATGTCCGGAGTTTTCCCTTGCCCTGCGAGAAGGAAAGAGGTGGAAGAGAGAAGGTCCATCGGGGCACCAGGCAGAAGGTCCCTCCTGAGCCATCGGCCACCCGGCGACCCAGGAAACCACGAAAAACGCAGAGCCCGGATGCGACGAGGACCTTCAACCCAGCCCACGTCCTCCTCACCTTCATCTCTATGTCTCCTCGGAGGTCGAGATCGAAGCACCCAAACTCTTCCAGGATGGATTTGGTGGCCGCCGACAAGTGGATCTTCAACGCTGGAACAACCAGAGAGGTGCATTAGAACATCTGTACAGAACATCTGCATTAGAACGGCTGAACTGGAGAAAGGAAGCCGAGACGGGGACTGGAAGGACATCCTAGGGCTTGTCAGCGAGACTAGGAAGTTGGACAACTCCTGGAGGACCATTGTTTTGCTGCATGGATGCAACCCTGAAGGAGCTGTGCTGAATTTGTTCCTTTCAAGACGTCCTCGCTTCACATGGCCCTCGTAGGGGGACCTTACACAGCAACAGCTTTAGCGGAAATTGTCCCCAACCAATTAGCCTCACAGTCTTCTCCTTGGTCAGCCATTCTTGGCCATTCACCCATCTCCTGAAAACTATGTTCAAGCATCCAGCTCGTGCGGAAAACTCCAAACATCCATTCCCCACCTCCTCTCTCCCTCTCCCAAACGATTTACCTTCGCCGTTGGATTCCATGCGCGAAGCTGTGTTAACCGTGTCTCCGAAGAGGCAGTAACGCGGCATCTTCAGGCCTACAACTCCTGCACAGACAGGACCTTGAAGAAGACAATATGGTGGGTCGGGAGGGCAAATGAGATGGGAGTGTGTGGCTAACATTTTTAGCTACCGTCCCTTGGCCTGACTATAAGGACTGGTCCTGAAACAACAATATTCAGATCTAATCAGGAATTACAGTGGATTTTTTTAATACCCTGGCCTTCTTCCCTCCTTTGGAACCCAAGTGAAGGATATTTATTTATTTTTATTTGTTTATTTAATTTGTATGACCGCCCATCTCCCCCCATGGGGAACTCTGGGCGGTTCACAATAAACAAGTTAAAATAAAATCTAAAATATCTAAAATCACAGTTATACAAAAAAATACATGTTCTAAAATCCAGATGGTGATGGAATAATTAAAAGAAGGACAATTATAAAATTAGGGGATTAACCACCCCCATGAGGAACTATCCCTTCCTCCTTCCCACGCCAGGCGGCAGAACCAGGTCTTCAGCTCTTTCCTAAAGGGAGGGAGGGAGGAGATCTGTCTTAACTCTGGGGGCAGGATGTTCCATAGAGTGGGCGCTACCACAGAGAAGGCCCGCCTCCTAGACCCCATCAGATGGCATTCTCTAATTGATTGGGTCCGTAGCAGGCCCTCTCTGAATGACCAAGTGGGGCGGGTCGATAACATGGGGATCAGACGGTCCCTCGGGTATTCTGGCCTCATGCCATGTAGGGCTTTAAAGGTGATATCAATGCAAGCAAATCAAAGGCTGGTTCTAAAGGCGGATTTCAGAGGTTGAGCAGAATCAGAGCTTGTGGGAAGTGAAGCGCTGACTCTAAACCATGGTTTAGATCTCTGGGATGCCGACAAGCCCCCGTTTGTGGAGATTTCCCCCTTCCACCTCTTGTCCCTGAGAATCCTAGAACCTGTTTTGTAGACACCCCACGGCATCATTTGTCAGTGCAGGAGAATTCACAACGTGCAAACCATGGTTTGGGGTCGTTTCGGGGTCAACCTCCATGGTTTTGTCAAAGCACAGCACCGCTGAGACACTGCAAGGAACTGGGTTTACATCTTGATCGTGTAAATCAGAGCCACCGGGTTCTGAAGAGTCATGACTGCCTGTCATGGTTCATGGTTGTCTATCTTCCGGTCTCTCGCACACCCTCTTCCACACCACCCCGTCAGCTCGGGGTAAAAACACCGGCCAGATCCTCACCACTGTGGATCCCAATCCGCAGCTTGAGTTGCTGTTCAGGCCGGTGGTGAATTTTGAAGTTGCGGACCGCTTCCAGGAGCGCCAGGGACATGCGGGAAATCTCGCGGGCGTGCAAGCGGCCGTTGCGAACCGGTAAACCGGACACCACCATGTACGCGTCCCCGATAGTCTCCACCTGCACAGAGAGGCACATCAAATAGAGCATAGGTACACCATACATACATGCCCGGAATGAATACAGGTAGTCCTCAAGTTATGACTACAATTAGGACCGGAACTTCCATCACTAAGTGAGGCGGTTGTTAAGTGAGTCACGCCCAATGTTACGACCTATTTTTTGCCACAGTCGTTAAGCGAATCACATGGTCATTAAGCGAATCCAGCTTCCCCCATTGATTTTGCTTGTTGGAAGCTGGCTGGGAAGGTCACAAATGGCGATCATGTGACCCCGGGATGCAACCGTCGTAAATACATGCCAGTTGCCAAGTGCCTGAATGTTGATCACATGACCGCAGGGACGCTGCAATAGACATAAGTGCAAGGACTGGTCGTAAGTCACTTTTTTCAGCGCTGTCGTAACTTCGAACGGTCGCTAAACAAACGGTCGAGGACTGCCTGTATTTCTTTTTTTTTAATATTCTATATATTTATTGGTGAGTATAACAACCAGAAAATATGATGAGGTACAACAATAAATGGAACAGTACTAATAAAATCAGAAAAAAATATAGAATAAAATATAAATATAGAATAATGAATAAATGAGTGACATTTGTACAAACTAAATATAAGTAAAAATAGGAGGAAGGAGTATTAGGTATGTTCGTAAATTACAAGATAGATAGATAGGTAGGTAGGTAGGTAGGTAGGTAGGTAGATAGATAGATAGATGAGATAGCCAGGTGTGCTATGACCCCCCTCACCTTGTAGACATCAAAGTTATCAATGATTGCATCAAAACAGGTATATAAGTCGTTCAGCAAGGCCACCACCTGGGAAAATAAAGAGGAAATCTTATTAATCTGGCTATCTCTCTTCTGTACTAGCAAAATTCACCCTTGAAAACGGGGGGGTGGGGGCCGAAAGACAATTCGGCAGTACCTCCACACATCCCAGGACGTGCCATCTGCAGCCACTTGAATTACAGGTGAGATGCCCGTTCCCTATGTGACATGCTCAATGGCCCAGTTGTGGGTCTGTCCTGATCTTTGGCGTTGTCCTCAGCTACCCACATTTCCTATCTCAGGTCACAAGGGGGCCAGAAGCGTGTGGCAAAAAATGGGCAGCCCCCAATTCTTGCAATATGCAAAGGGGTCTTCAATTGGCCCGCTTACCTGCATGGGGGTGCTCTCTGCCGACAAGGCGGTGAACCCCACAATGTCGCTGAAGTAGATGGTGACGCTGTCAAAGGCCTCTGCCTGGACCGTCTCCCCACGTTTCAGCTGCTCCGCCACCGAGCTGGGCGGGAAAGGCACGACGTCAGGCAGGTGCCGGCCCTAACCGTGCGCGACATCCTGGCTCGGCTGGAGCTAACCAGGTTCCAGGCTTTGAGGGACGGGGTTCAGGGGAGAAGGGGGTGGCGTGAACCAGTTTGATGCCACCCCATCTCCCCCTCTTGGCATCGCCGGGCATCCCCCCCCCCCCCTTATTCCACCGGATCCCATTCCGACAATCGACCGGCTGGGCGTGGAAAATTAGGAAAGCAGAGAGGATCCCTTGTGATCCAGGGAACAGAGTTGGTTCCAAAAGGAAGTTCATCCGGTATGAGACCATCTCCCGCTTAATTCTCTTCCAAAAAAAGTCATGCCATGCAAAGGAGTCTCATCCCTTCCACATCTAACTAAAGATTTATCTCATCGCAGGGCTCAGCCAGATGTCTCTAGGACAGTGTTTCTCAACCTTGTCAACTTTCAGATGGGTGGACTTCAACTCCCAGAATTCCCCAGCCAGCAAGGCTGGCTGGGGAATTCTGGGAGTTGAAGTCCAACCATCTGAAAGTTCTGGGAGTTGAAGTCCAACCATCTGAAAGTTCTGGGAGTTGAAGTCCAACCATCTGAAAGTTCTGGGAGTTGAAGTCCACCCATCTGAAAGTTGACAAGGTTGAGAAACACTGTCCTAGGAAGTCAGAATCCTCTGGCATTTGGAGATAGACTGCTCCTGCCCAGGGAAGTTCCATCTGGTGGCGACAGCTAACAGCTCTTTACAGGGGCGCGGGGAGAAGCAGACTTACTGGGGTAAAATCTGGTACAGCAGGGCCTCTGCTTTGCGCTTCTCCTCCAAGTAGGCCTGCGTGCGCTCCTCAACCAGCTCCTCCAAGTTGTTGGCGTACTGCTCCATCCGCGACAGCAGCGTGTCCAAGAGGTTAGAGCTGTTCTCCCTGCCAGAGACATTCAAAGGCTGAAGCAACCAGAGCTGCTTCCCCATCGAAAACATTCCCGGTCCTTTCCAGCTCGCGTGTGAAAATAAAACAAAACCAAATTTCTAGTCCTGTCTGTCAAAAGGCCTGGACGTTGGGCCAACCCCGCCTCCCGCCTTGCCTTCTCCGATGACTTCCGATCCTCGAAGCCCGCTGGGGAATCCACCCCATCCTGCCCCCGGCCACAGACCGATGGGCTGCACCTGTTGAACTTCCGCAGCATGCCTTTAATGTGTTGAAAGTCTGGGCGCTCCTGCGGGTCCTCAGCCCAGCACCTCTGCATGAGATGCACCACCTCCTCCAGATTGGAGGGCAAATTCGCCGAGGGGCGGAAGGGAGGATGTTCCGGACTCGTGACGCGCTCAATAATCTCTGGAAAGGGCAAGAAGATGGGAGGAGCGGGGGGGCATTAGGAGACGCCTGGGGGGCTGTGGGGGGGGGGGAGAAAGATGATGCAGGGACATTGCCCAGACTAAAAACATTTGCATTGGGTGTGCTCACCACCAGGAGCTCCAAAACAGACACTGCTTTCCTGTGTTTCTCAACCTTGGCGACTTTAAGATGTGTGGACTTCAACTCCCAGAATTCCCCAGCCAGCATTGCTGGCTGGGGAATTCTGGGAGTTGGAGTCCACACATCTTAAAGTCGCCATGGTTGAGAAACACTGTGCTAGTGAAATAAAAATCTTTTTTACAGATGCTTTTGTCCAGGGAAATGGGGATTCTCCTCCCCCTTCTCACCTTTTGGACTCAGATCGACCCCTTCCACGAAAAAGACGCTGTTGCGCAGGGCAATTTCTTGCAAGATGATGCCAAAACTGTAGACGTCCCCTTTCTGAGTACCCAGGCACGGGGTGGTCCCCAGCCGCAAGAGCTCGGGAGCTGTCCAGAGTTTCTCTAAGGAAATGGGAAACGGGGTCAGACGGTGATAAAGGGGCTTCGATCTCACACGCAAGGCTGTGGAAGGCGAAGAAGCAGCACCCCCCCCCCCGTTTGCAAATTCTGCACAAAAACAGCTTTGGGGCATCAGGGATGGGTTACGACCGCTGGCAGAGTCACTCAACCCTCATTCAAGCGCTGGTTTGTTCCTTGGACCAGCCGGGTTTTGCATGCCGCCAAAATCATAAATGGTGATTTCCAAACCGCAAAGGGTGGCTGAAAAAACAGCTCGCATGATTTCTATCCTGAGAAGCCAGCCAACGGCCCTTCTCTTAGATGGGCTTATTTGCAAAGACGAGACACACAACCTGTTTCTCTGTGAAGCGACATCTCAGCTACGCCCACTTCGTGGTTGAGAAACTCCACATAGAGTTATATACTCGGGTGCTTCCATAACTCCATAGATAAAAAAGATAGAAATGATAGATAGAAGATAGAGAAGATAGCTAAATATAGATGATAGATAGAAGACAGAGAGAGACAGAGAGAGACAGAGATAGTTAGTTAGATACAGACATAGAAAACAGATGATAGAGAAAATAGGAGAGAGAGAGAGAGAGATGATAGAAGATGATAGATAGATAGATAGATAGATAGATAGATAGATAGATAGATAGATAGATAGAAAATAGAGATGATAGATAATAGATGTTAGAAGATGGATAGAAGATAGAGATGATTGTGTTGGATTGTAAACATATTCTTACATTTCTGTATATATAAATACAAATATATTTCATATTCATATATTAGAAACATTTGCACTTGTATTATGGCTCTGAAACCATGTTGTATTTCCTTGAAGAGTTTTGTTGACTTTCTTACCCTTCCTTTCTAACAGGCCTTGATAGATAGCTGTGCCCATAGAAAGATAAAGTGTACTTTCCAAGGATAGCTTCTCCAGAGGAAAGATATTGTTTAATAACGGTCAAGGGGCCGTAGCGAGGATGGAAGGAAGTTCCTAATATGGAGTGAAGGAAGGAAATTCCTAAAATGGAATGAGGGTAAGGTGGAGTAGGGGTAACTGAGTAAGGGGTGGTCTTCTAAAGGAGGAGTTGAATGGAATCTATATAATGTGCTGCAGGGAGGGGGTCCTGCGCGGCCGCCCACCTAACAGCTTGCTGTCATTGCTTTTGCTCTTGGGTGAATAAACTCCTAACTTCATGCAATTCGTCAGTTTCTTTACTCCCGGCTCAGGAACGAATCCGGTAAGATAAAATTTACTTCTAACAATTGATAGATTGATAGATATAGAAAGATAGATGGATAGATGATAGATAGATATATCTTTAACTGATATCCTGCCCGCCAACCCCCTCCCCCCTCCCCGCTCCCTCCTGGGGCAACCCACTGGCAAACAGGGCGTGCGAGTCGTCCGTCTCGGGCGCCTGGCGGAAACTCCCCAGCCCATAATCGGTGATCTTCAGCACGAAGCGGCTGTCCACCACGCAGTTCGACGACTTCAGGTTGCCGTGATAGGCGATCGCACTGTTGTGCAGGAACAGCATCCCCTGGAGGCCGAGAGAAGATGGAGAGGAGAGGAGAAAACGTCAGGGGAACTCCCCGCTCCAAGATCCTGTGCCAGATCTCCGCGTCAACCAGAACAAAACGAATCCTAGAAAACTCACACCCGCACGCTTGTGTTCTCGACAGCACAGCAAGGTTTATTCATTCTCTGGTTGAGTCTCTGACCCGCTTTCCGTCCTACCCACCATTGGAGCACCACTTTCAGCCTGGCGTCACACGGTCTCGGCCACCATCTTGACTTTTTTGACACACGTACCACCACCACCCGCCCCGCAGACACCCTTCGGTCCTTCTCCACCCTATTCCCAAACTCCATCCACCTGCAGATCCGACAGAGATCTGACAAAATCGTTGTCGGGGACCGAAAAATCATTCCCATCCTGTTCGGGGACTTTCTGGAATTGGGTTGGCCATCACAGGACACAAGAAAAGTTGGAAGCCCTTCTGTCTGAACCTAAAAATGCTCTTTTTTCATCCTCTGTTACCTTGACAATGTCGTTGGTGAGCGAATAACGGAACATCCAGTCCAACGTGATGCTGTCATTTTCTAAAATATCCTGAACGGATGGGGAGAGGAACATGGGTTTGCAAGCAATTTCAAAGCGTTTCTCCTTCCCTTCTACCCACTATTTCTTTTTACTTCCAATCCCCGTGGTTATATTTTACCTACTTGACTATTAATATGCCACCTGTTTAAACATTTATATTCTGCCTTTCTCGAGGCTTGAAAACACAGTCAGATCCCAAAGAGCAAATCCAGAAAACCCAGCGAAAATATGATTTTAACCCTCCGTTTCTCCCAGCTCCTGACAGTCTCTAGTCAACCTTGCCTGGGCTATGCAGAGTCAACCTCGGTTAGCGCTCGGATAGGAGACCACAAAGAAATCCCAGTGTTGAAGGCTTTCTTGGGAGAAGACGTTGACAGTCGACAGCCATGAAAATGGATGAGGAGACAGACAGACAGACAGACATACCTACCCCCCCTCTCTCTCTCTCTCTCTATATATATATATATATATATATTACACAAACACACACACACACACACATACACCTTGTTCTCTGCTTTCAGAAATGAGCAACTCTGGGCTGGGAAGATATTAATTTGCTTGTATTTGTTGCAAGGAAGATCGGGAGTCGCTTCTTTAAATAATCTTTATTTACTTATTTATTAAATTTATACACCGCCCATCTCACTATAAAAGTGACTCTGGGCAGCTTACAAATAATTAAAAAAAAATTTTTTTTTAATGAAGGCATTTTTCTATCCCTTTTCTTTCTTCTGTCCCTTTTTCTGCATTATTTTCTTTTTTCTCTAGCACGTTTTCTTTTCTTTATTTCCGATTTTGGTTTGTATTATCTTTTAGCCTTGTAAAATTCTTCAATGAATAGGATTTGATTAAAAAAGAAGAAGAAATGAGCAATTCTGGTAAAGAGTCATAACTAAACCTGCCAAATTTAATTCCCCAAGGAGGCTTCAGTGGTATTATTGTTCCAGCTTCTGCAGTTCGGCCTCTCAAAATCCAATATTATCTTCTCTGCGCTGCAAAGCCATCTCAGATCCATTCTCTGCCCTCCCCGTTCGTTGCGTACCTTATTAATTTTCTTCTTAATTCTTTTTTTTCCTGTTTCTTTATATTTTATCTCTTGTTGGAATTTAATAAAGTTTTATTTTAATTTTCCCCCCCTTTTTTCCCCTGGCTTTCACCCCGTCCCTCCCACCCTGCATCTCTTTTACAGTGTTTATCTGCAGCAGGCAGGCAGCCAGAAATCTCAGCATGTAGAAATCACCGTTGTTCCGCACACGCACGCACACACACGCCCCGCTCATCCGACATGCCATAAATCAACTCCCTGGAACTCTCTTTTAATTAAAAGTCCTCGCCTGCTCTCGCTTTGGCCTGGTGCCCAGCTGGGCTCGAGATGCTGCTGCCCCATCGAAGGCAGAAGAAAGGCCATCAGAGGGTTTGTCCTAAGCTTATTTCAATGCCCACGGTTCGCATGTGCGTATGGAAAGAAACGGGCACGCCCACAAGTGAAGTTTGCTCCCTGCTGGGCATCGCACAGCCAGACTCGATGGCGCTTGGCACAGGGGGCTTCTCGAGAGCTCCAGAGCTCCGTGCGGGGCGTGGCATCAGCCGAGGAATCCTAAACCAGTCTGCTAATCGAGCCACAGATAAACAGCATTTCCAGGTCAAACGTTGCTTTCATTAACTGGCCAGCAGCCTGGCCTCCTGGGCAACTCCCACTCACCCATCGTCTCACCCTTCCTGGAATGAACATAATTTTTGAAAAGGGCGGACAAGGAGGAGGAGGAGGAGGAGGAGGAGGAAGGGAAAAACGCAAGAATGCTTGGCCTCAGGACCTTCCCCGCTTCTCCAACACGCACCACCACCACCCCCGCATTTTTCCTGTTCTTCCCCCATTCCTCCTTCTCTGCCACCTTGCCCAACCCCGGGTACCTGCAAGCTTCCCCGGGTGCAATACTCCGTCAAGACGCAGATGTTCGGGGGATCGATGCAGGCGCCGATGAAACGCGTCAGGTACTTGTTCTGGACGTCCCGCATCTGGGGAGGAAAAAGGAAGGTAAAGGTAAGGGGGCCAAACCCCCTTAGTCTTGCTAGCTTCCCCCCTGCCCCCATGCTTGCAGATCCCGTTCTGGGACCTTCCAGGCCCAGTTGGAAAATTAGAATAGCTTATGCCCTGCTAGGAAACGTGGTTTGCACTCTGCACATGGGCAGAGTCATTCTAATCAGCCGAGCAACTGACAGCCAAAGGGGATTGGGGCGGGGGCGGGGGGGAAGGCAACGGATTAAGAAGGGGGAGAACCAGGTTCTACAAAAGGCGGGGTATAATTGAATGAAGAAACCCATAACACGGCATCTGTCCCCATCGGATCACCAGCCTATTTCTCCAGGGAGGGCAGAGAAGCGTTCCAATCTCTAGGAAAGCAAAGGGTGGGGCTAGATTTATGTATGTATGTATGTATTTATTTATTTATTATCCCTCTGGGACTAGATTTATTTATTTAATTAATTAATTAGTTTTTATCCCTCTAAGACCCCGTCCCATTCTACCATCTTGGGACCGAAGGGGGAAGTTTCGTGTTTTTACTCAACATTAACTTCGTGCAAGAAAAAAAAAAGCTTTAAAAACAAAAGCGGTGGAAGAAGAGTCAACCAGGAACAGAAGGGGCTAAATTTGAATATTTCTGCAATCTGGCCCTGGCTGGAAATGTCTTCATCAGAGATTTCAGGAAGGGTGAGCAAAATCAGAATTGCAGTTTCGAGCCGCAGATGGTCGAGCTCAGCTCGACCTTTTCTCAGCCGACTTCATAAATGTCCACGTCGAACTGAGCAAGGTACCTATCTCCCAATGCCCCCCTTCTAAGCACGGATGGGGATGTTCGGGAACTTAGTTCAGGATCTACGCAAAACCTGGTGGGCCAAGCGGGGAATCAAAATGTAAACGTTGCTTCTCCCGGTGGATCAAATCAAATCAAATCAAATCTTTATTGCGGTTTAAAGACCAGCATTCTCTGGGTGAGAAAAGCGCAGTTGCTTGTACGTCACCTGGAGGAAACCCAGTTTTCAAACCCAGTTTTGCGTGCCACCTGGAGGAAACCCGGCGCATTCCCTTGGCGCTTAACTCGACGCAGAGCAAAACGTGACCAATGCCAGAGGCCTTGATGGGAGGGAAAGCTCTGGCACGCTTTCTTGTCCATGGCGTGAAAACGTCCTCGATGTTGGGCCTCGGGGAAGTTTTATTGCAGGGTGGGAAGAACTACTGGCAGACACATCCTGGGCATCTTCTCCGCCGATGCCCAGAAGGGCTCTGGATTCCCGCCAAGCGAAGGGCTTGGCATCAGGCCATGGAAGACCACACCATCTGAAGGAGGAAGGGCTGTCCTCCTCCTCGGTCACGTCGCCGGTGGGCCCTGGGTCCCCACAGCCAGCCAGTGCAAGATGCTGTTTCCCCTTCCTCCCACCGGCTAATCCCCAGCCATTGTCTCTGCCAGTTCAGCCCAGCTCCCCTCCGAGGCTTATCTGCTTCCTTGCCGGGCTCCTCTGCTTCCCAGCAGAGACACTCCGGCTGTTAATTAAGGGAGGAGCAGACGGCTGTCGCCCTCCTGCTTCCTCGCTAATGAGTCATGCGTGCGCCCTCAGGCAGGGGGCAGTCCAGGTGCCAGCCCACCCGGGGCCCTCCACCCCCTCCCGGGCTCTCTCCTTTCCGCCAGCCCCTGCTCGCATCCTGTAGCATCACCAGGAAGGGAGGAAGGAAGGAAGGAAGGAAGGAAAGGAGGAAAAGGAGAGGGAAGGAGGGAAGGAGGGAAGAGAAAGAGAGAAAGGAAGAAAGAGGAAGTGGGGGAAGGAAGAAGAAGGGGAGGAGAGAGAGAGAAAGAGAGAGAGAGAGAGAGGAAGGAAGGAAGGAAGGAAGGAAGGAAGGAAGGAAGGAAGGAAGGGAGGGAGGGAGGGAGGGAGGAAAAGGAGAGGGAAGGAGGGAAGGAGGGAAGAGAGGGAGAGAGAGAAAGGAAGAAAGAGGAAGTGGGGGGAAGGAAGAAGAAGGGGAGGAGAGAGAGAGAAAGAGAGAGAGAGAGAGGAAGGAAGGAAGGAAGGAAGGAAGGAAGGAAGGAAGGGAGGAAAAGGAGAGGGAAGGAGGGAAGGAGGGAAGAGAAAGAGAGAAAGGAAGAAAGAGGAAGTGGGGGAAGGAAGAAGAAGGGGAGGAGAGAGAGAGGAAGGAAGGAAGGAAGGAAGGAAGGAAGGAAGGAAGGAAGGAAGGAAGGAAGGAAGGAAGGAGGAAAAGGAGAGGGAAGGAGGGAAGAGAGAGAGAGAGAAAGGAAGAAAGAAAGAGGAAGTGGGGGAAGGAAGAAGAAGGGGAGGAGAGAGAGAGAGAGAGAGGAAGGAAGGAAGGAAGGAAGGAAGGAAGGAAGGAAGGAAGGAAGGAAGGGGGAAGGAAGGGAGGAAAGAAAGAAAGAAAGAAAGAAAGAAAGAAAGAAAGAAAGAAAGAAAGAAAGAAAGAAAGAAAGAGAGAGGAGGGAAGGAGGGGGAGAAGGAAGGAAGGAAGGAAGGAAGGAAGGAAGGAAGGAAGGAAGGAAGGAAGGAAGGAAAGAGGGAGGGAGGGAGGGAGGGAGGGAGGGAGGGAAAACGACTGACAGCCATCTGCAGTGACGAAGCCAGGCGGGCCTTCCCTCGAAAGAGTGTGCAGGGTGGAATAAAATATACTTACGTGTTTCAGCTCAAACAAGACTTCCCGCGTCAGGTCGATGCGCTTCCGACTCACGTGCTTCACAGCCACGAGGTTCCCCTGGAAAAAAGGGGAGGTGACCCAGCGTTGCGGGAAAAAGAGACCGTACCCAAATCTGCACACGTCCAACGTGCAGGTCCACGGCGTGTTTCCGGGGCACCTCCCGAAATGTCCCCACCCGTGTCTGCTGGGATGAAAACTAACCAGGCGCACGCCAGGAGTTTTATGCCAAAGCAGCAAGATGCAAAGGGTCCCTCCCTGCCTCTAAAGACCCCCAAATTGGGGGAGGGGGGTATTGCCCTCAAACGCAGTGCCTTTCCTTTCCCCCTTTCCAAGAACAGAGACGAAGCTTACCTTGTAATAAGCCGTCTTGGCGTAAACCTGGAATTGTCCTTCGGTGGTAAGCAAAGATCCATAATTTGAACCTCTCTAAAGGAGGGGGAGGAAAGCGGTGAAGACAACCCCTTTTGCAGGAGACCCTCCGAAACGCGATCCAGCTTTTACTTCTCTGAGCTGTTGAGAACAGATTCCGCCCCTCTGGACGTGGCTTTGATCTCGCCTCGGCCACCAACGGCTGCAAATCCAAACCCGTTTCGCAAGCAGCGGTGGTCGCGTGGGCCTACCTCGAAGAGGTGGCGTTTGCCTTGCACCAAGGCAACGCGCACGGAAAGAGCTAGCCACGCAGGGAGGGGCCCCGGAATAGAGTTCAAAAGCTTTTTCCTTGAAATCCACCAAGAAAACACAGTCCTTATCTGGGGGTCGACAGAGTGACCAATGCGGGGTCCAGGAGAGTCGGGGATGAGGGTACGCACCAGCGAGAGCGTGAGTTTGCTGCCCATGCTTCGTAAATTTTTCTCCAAGTTGCTCGACTGCACGTCCTCCCAGCAGACACGCCAGAATTCTGACGCCAGCTCCTTTTCCAGCTTCATTTTCCTAACGGCCGTGGGAACACGCCAAAGCAGAAGGTAGGGTGGGCCCAATCCTCAATTTCAAGTTGATTAGCTGCTCAAAATTAGCTCCTCATGGGGGTGGCTAATTCCCTAATTTTAACGTCCTTCTATTAATGAATGCCTTCGTCCATCTGGATTTTATAATTATTTATTGTATTGTATTATTGTTGTTTTATATATTTTTAGATCCTATTTTAATTATTTATTTTGAACCGCCCAGAGTTCCCCATGTGGGGAGATGGGCGGTCATATAAATTAAATATTAACCGCCCAGGGTCCCTCCTTGTGGGGGAGATGGGCGGGATATAAATGTAATAAATAAATAAATAAATAAAATAAATAAATAAATAAATAAATAAATAAAATTGGCTTTGCTTTAAATGCACCGCTCGGAATTGGCTTTGCTTTAACTGCACCGCTCAGAACTGACTTTCTGTGACTACGCTGCTCAGAACTGACTTGGCAAGATATGGCAAAGGTGGCTTTAAAAGGGAGGGAACGGGCAATCTTTGATTAAGAATTCTTCAGATAATTTACTATTGTCACTAGAGCGCATCAGTGGACATTGATTACGGAGTAACTGACCAGGGGAAGAAGCTTCGGCACACACTTCATCAGGAGTTTAGCACTACCACACAAAAGGTTGGGGGGGGGGGCGGGCTGTGGTTTCCAAGGATGTGAGACAAATCTTTGCAGGAGAAAAGACCTGGGTGCAGTGGCAGTCTACCTTAGTGTGGCTAGACAGGGAACAAACACAGGGGGGACCGAGGATCAACCAGCTGCTCAGGGCCAAGAATATCATGCCTGGAAATCAAATGGATCCCAGACCTGAAGCAGAAGAGCTGGCTTTTCCATTGGGTGGGATGAAACCTGCCAACTCACCGGTGTGCAAAGAAGGCGATGATGATGATGCCAAACAGGAGCAACGTCACTGCCAGCGACAAGATCTCTAGCAAGGAGAAAGAGGCTGCGCGGAGGGAGAAGAAGGAGGAGGAGGAGGAGACGACAAGACGGGAAGGAGATTCTTAATGAAAGTGATCCCCACCAACAGGCGATTCATCATTCGGTAACTTCTATTTGAACCTTTAAGCCAACCATTGAAAAGCAAATCCCAAACTCCTCCAAGCCGGCTCCATCAACTCCCCAAATATTTCTTTGCCCCCAGTGGAAGATCAGCCGAGCGGGAGGCAGCCCAAGTTTCAAGCGGAAGGGAGTTCCAGAGTCTAGCACCCCTCCCTCGTGTTCCCCGCCCGGGCCTTCGGGATCTGCTCGTTTCCAGACCTTGTCCTAAACCAGACCCACGTCGTGCGCCACTTCTTCCCGCTTGACCCCAACCCGTACCTTTCTGACAAAGGGGGTTGTTATTCTCAAAGCCGCAGAAGGGCACATCTCTGGGAATGCCGTTGCCCGGCCAGTGGATGCTTTTTCCCGGGACCATTTCAATCTTCTTGGTTGTCCCATTGTAATTCGCAACGATCTGTGGAAAGGCAAAGGCCGGGAGGAGGGGGGGGGAAGGTGAAAAAAAGAGGAACGTGGCGTCGTCCTTAACCAAATGGGGAATTCACTAACCGTTGGAACTCCCTGCCACAAGGACAGGGAGCGATTTAGAGACTTATTAAAAGGGATCAGAGCTTTCTTTGGGGCCGAGGAGTCCGCCGGGGATGCAGTTCTTGTAACGGCTGCGCAAAGCCTCCATTTACAGAGGCAGGCTACCTTAGAGTCCTGCTATAAAGGGGGCAACTAGGGTGCTTGATGCATCTCTCGGGCTCCCTGGAAGCTTCTTCTGCTGGGACAGTGTGGAAATCGATTTGGTTTGATGCAACCTGGAACTCAAAGCCCTGTTTCCTTGCGGCTCGGCTCACCTCAAACTCTCCCGTCGCTGGATCCAGGTCCCAGAGAGAATAGTCCGTTTCCCGGTCTCCGTTCTGGTCAATCCGCAGGGGCCCCGTGATTCCTGCACGGCAGAAGATATACATATTTTTTAAAATCCCGAACGTCAGCGTTTCCACATGCAAGGAGAGCGTATCCCCCCCCCAGCTTCCCTGGGGGTCCCCGAAACCCTTTCAGGGGGTCCGCGAACTCAAAGAAACAAATATTTTTAGACGTCTCTGTTGTAATTTCTAATGCCGTAAATATTGATAGGTATAACCCAGATAAACCAAGGCTCTGGGGGCTCTCTATCGTTTTAAGAAGGTAAATAGGGGCCTAAAATGAGAACCAAACGCTGCCCGAGTGGATGGCACCACCAGCAGAGGGTGGGTCCCTTCCGACTCCGATTCTACGCCTGCCTGCCGTCGGGATTGTTTTCCCCTCCCGTCTTAAGGACGGATATTCAACGTGGGCCCCCTCTGCAGGGGCTTGGCAAAATCCTCGGCAAAGTCACATACCCCAGCTTAAAAAACAGCTACTGACCGTAGAAAGTCCGGTTACGCATCTGGAGCGTGATGGCCGTGGTGTTGGAAAGAGACCCGCCCTGCTCCAACGTCTCATTCACAGCGTGGGCGTAGAGCATCACGCCATCGTGGAAGGCAGCCGCAATGAAGTTCTCCTGAAGATGGGGAGAGGGGGCAGGGTGGGTGGGGGATCGGACCCCCAGGCAGTTTCTGTATTGACCGACGGGCTCGCTTTTCCAACAGGGCCACAAGCCGCCCACGAGCGTGGCAGTTTAGCTGCCTTAAGCTCAAAACCCCCAGCCCGGCTTAAAGCTTTCCCCCCCTTGTGGGTAGAAGGTGCTGCAACTGATCCGGTTTATGACCTTGCCCGGTTTATGTTGGTTCAATGAAATTCCCCACTATTTCATTGCAGCGTTGTAACTGCGGGCTGGAAATATCGCGCGTTTGCAGCAAAAGAAAACGTTCGGCTGGCTAAGGGTCTAAGAGCCTCCGTTTCTAGGCCGTTCGTCCCTTTTAGCTTAGCAACGCGCACGCACACGCACGTCACCCGCGTTTTGCACTGGTCCGAGAAGTCCAGGTTTGCTCCTCTCCAATTAGCACAGACATCACAACACACACCGTGCACGCTTCGACTCTGGCTATTAACCTGGCTGGGTTCATAAATAAATTTACCTATCTATTTATCTATTTATTTATTTTCCCCTGCCATCACAGCAGGTCGACTCCTTCCCCGCCTTACCAGCCCATCTTCCATGGTGAAGTTAAACTGCTCCTGGGCGGTGTGCTTGACCTGCTGCAGGAACAGCCGATATTCTGGGTTTCTGGGCTCCATGTAAGTTATCATCATCACGGCCTGGGGAGGGTCGAGCACAAAATGACTTATTAGCCCAAACCTTTGGGGGCGGTTTCGAGGATTCCCCCCACTTTGGGTCCCGGACGGCAAGCTAAAACCTTCATATAAATGAAGCCGGGCTTTTCAAGGACAGCCGGGGCAATTTTTTTTTTTTCTAAAGAGAGGCCAACGCAAGATAACTCAGAGGTGGGGGAGAAAGTGGCCCAAATTTAAGACCTCTGCCCCTCGCGGGATCGTCAACCAGCCTCATTTTCTCTGGTTTTCCATAATTGCCTCTTGCCGGGGCCTCCCGCTACTTGCAACTTAGCATGGTATACTGCCTCTGAACCTGGAGGTTCTACTGAGGGGGGACGGAAAACAGCCACGGATGAGCCTTTCTAGAAACCTGTCCAGTCCAGAGTTTCTCAACCTTGGCAACTTGAAGACGTGCGGACTTCAACTCCCAGAATTCCCCAGACAGCCAAGCTGTCTGGGGAATTCTGGGAGTTGAAGTCCGCACGTCTTCAAGTTGCCAAGGTTGAGAAACACTGGATTAGTCTCTTTTTAAGCTCTTTTCAGCTTCTAGGGCTGTGGGATCCTGTCCCTCCCTTCCCCAGCAACTATCCCCTTTTAGTTTAAAAGAGTGGATTTTGGGGGTTATTAATAGCTACAAGTCGGCTTCTCCATCTGGGGAATTACCTCGCTTCCTTCCTCCCTTTCAGGCAATGCTGGACGAAAGCAAAGCAGGCTGGTCTGGCTGAAGGCAAGCCCCTTCCGTCTGCTTTCCCCAACACCGCCTCATCGGCCTGGGGCCAGCTCGGAAGCAGAATCCGAACCCCAGCCCCGTCTCGACCTTTGCAGGGACTGAATCTCAGCACATAGTTTTCCTGTGGAGTTTGTGGGCGCCAGAGGGATGGGGAGCACCCAACGCTAGCACCCCCCGAGCTACTTTTGCCTTGAACAAAGACAGCCCCTCCCCAAGTGGCACTGCCCATCCCATCATTTGGGGCTGCACGGCCACTTTAATTCATTTTGGCCCATCTTGATGGGGTTGCTAAGAGCCCACATGGACTGGGTGACGCATCATCAATCCAAATGGCGTTATTGCAAGGATGTTTTCTTCTCCCTCGTGTAAAAAAATACAGCTTCATCACGCAGATAAGCTGCCCCGAACTGGATGGTCTACTAAAGCTGTAGTTTTCACAAGATTAAGAAGAACACAGGCTAAATGAGAGAGTTATGCTGTTAGCAGAAACAACCACCTAAAGGGCTTCACGCTCACCCTTATATACCAATTCCGGGGTTCCAAAACCTGCCATTTCCAGCCAATAGGAAGAGGCCTCCCCGAACCGCCTGGGCATTGGCCGCTTTGAGCGGGCTTCGGGGCCAATGGAAGGGCCCGGCCGGGAGCCAATTAAAAGCTGGGCTCTGAAGTTGGGCCACCAATCAGCTGAGGGCGGAAGGGGTATAAAAAGGGGCGCCAGATTGCCAGGAGGGGCTGCCCAGAAGAGGAAGAAGCAAGGAGATGGGAAGGCCGAGTGAGTGGAGCTGAAGCCACTGCTGAGCCCAGAAGGCTGAAGGGAGGAGCCTGGACTGACCGGCAGGAGGAACAAAGGTGGCCCTGAGGCTGAAGGGCTGAAGTCACCCCACCCTCAGGGGGCCAAAGCAGGGAAGAGCTGAAGGCTGGGAGGAGAAGCAGCCCCTGAGGGAAAAAGAGCTGAAGCCGCTGCAAGCCTCAGGTGGAAAGGAGGCCACCAGGAGAGCAGGGCCAGGAAGAGGCACCTTGGGAACAGAAAGAGCTGCCACCCTCAAGAAGCCAATGCAAAGCTGCCTGTTGGGCGGTGGGAGCAGCCACGCGTGGGCTCTCTGCTTGGGCCCTGATCCTGGAGGTGGGAAGGGCGTCCCCAAGACCCCCCTGAGAAGAAACACCTGTCCGGCCACAAAGCCTGTGTGAATCCCCCACCAGGGAAGGCCTGAAGCTGCCCTTTTCCTGGCCTTGCAGAAAATGGGATGTGATGTCATGAATCAAACTGGGTCAACTAAACTACATATTATAAATATGTATGATGTTATAATATATGATTTATAATATAATTTATAATACAATCACCCTTGGAAGTTAAGTCATATTGATTATTTATTTTCTATCCCGCCTTTATTATTTTTATAAATAACTCAAGGCGGCGAACATACCTAATACTCCTTCTCCTATTTTCCCCACAGCAACAACCCTGTGAGGTGAGTTGGGCTGAGAGACAGGGACTGGCCCAAGGTCACCCAGCCGGCTTTCATGCTTAAGGCGGGACTAGAACTCACAGCCTCCTGGTTTCTAGCCCGTTGCCTTTAACCACCAGACCAAACTAGCTCTCCTGCTGTCTTCCTACTGATGTCAACTAAACATCCTCTTCAGGGTTTCAGGGAGGGTGAGGGGCCTTCCTGATGGAACCTACTACAGGACCCATCCTCCTCAACCAAGCTACTTGGGGAGGGATAGGAGTTTTAGACGGGCAAACTGCAAACAGGCCATCCTGGGCGAGATGAGGAGACAAGGCTTCACTGGCTGCCAGCTCACACCCCCCCCCCCCCCATTTCAGCTGCCCGGCCAGGATAAAGGCCCCATTGTTGGGCTGCTTTTCTTGGAAGTTGGCCAAACGCCATTCTTCAGCCGCTGCAGCCGCCTTCTCGGTCTCCTGTGGCATCTGTGCCCCAGCAAGGCTTCCCCGTTTCTTGGCTCCCACGTCTCCTAATACCTTGCTTGGATGCAGACCCCTTCTGGGCCACAACCCCCTTCCCGGTTGAATGTCTGCCTGCCGCTTAGCGGGGCGATGCCTAAGCATCCTGCCAGGCTGAGAGGGACCATCAGGCCCCTATCCAGAAGGGAAGACATCCAAAATAATAAATATTCAGAGGTTTTTAACCCGATCTGCAAAAGGACTAGGGAATTTGCCTGCATGGTTAATTTTAACCTTGGCCAGCTTCTGCACAGGTGCGTGCTAAATCACCTGTGTGTGTGAACTAGCACGTGATACACACCCAATCCATTGAGTCACTCACGGCACAGCGTACTGTGCACATCTCCCAAAACGGGTTAACTCAATGGGTAGCTGTGCAAACACAGACCCCCATCCAAAAAACCCCATTTGGCTGAATCAATTTTAACTGGAGTTTAAAACCGTTTCCCTCCTGAAAGTCTCTCCTCTGCATTTTCATTTTGCCGGGCCTCTAATGCAAACCCTCCAATGCTGATTTTTTTACCACGGTGATACATCATGGCCAACCGGGTCTGAAAACGGAGAGCTGGAGGTCGGCCCGGAATGGTACGTAGCAATCCCTGCGATGTGAGCACTGACAAGTGGCGTTTCTGGGGCAGGAGCAGCGTTATCCTAGCAGAAGCGTTTGGCCATCACGAAGCTTCCACCTCTCCCTTTCGCAAAAAGCAGGAGAGGAGGCTTTACCAACTATCATTCAACATCCTGAAGTGATGCCAGATGTTAGCTAGCCCATTCCAAAACTCAACATTTGCACCGAAACTCCAATGGCAACGAAGGCCGATCGAGACAGTTTGGCTCAAACTGCATCCGGGCAGATGTTCCAACGAGGACGGATCCCCGAAGGTTTCTGCCGAGTGCTCACCTTATAAGCCTCCCGGGCCGCATCATCGTCCCTGTCCCCGTGTTGCCAGGGAAGTTTCCGGTCGGGGAATCGGGAGCCCCGCATGCTTGTCCCGAAGAGGTCGATGTGGAAAAAGGCGTAGTCGCCTGCGGTGAGGCCTTCGCGGTGCGCGTGGAGCATAAATTCGCGGAAGATGTCGGGGGCGCAGCAGACGTACACAACTGCAGGGCGGAGAGGGAGGCACAAACGCTCACAACTCGCACAAGCCACTTGGCAACCAACTCGGATGCTTTTCCCCAACCGCGTGCCTTTCAGAGGTTGGGCGACAAAGCCCATCATCCCCAGCCCCCCCAATACATCCAGAAAGAGGACTAAGTTGGGACGTTTGGATCTGATCTGGTTTCCGGCCTCTCTCCCAAGTCACAGTCCCTCTAACCCACTTGGCACCAGCTCCCTATCCCATAAAAAGGGCCTGGTTTCTGAGCCTGCGCCAGACCCATCACAAGGAATTTTGCATCCGAGTAGCAAAAGGCGTCGTTTCTTCTTGTAAAATGATGGCAGTTGGACGCTCTCTGGAAACCCTGTTTCTGAACAGAAAAGGTTTGGTAATCACAGGCATCAGAGGCCAGAGAGCGAGGATGGGAGACCACCAGGAAATCCCAGGGGCCGGAGAGACAGCAGCAGCCAGCTGATCTTAAAAAAGCTAATCGGGGTCAGAGTGAGGATGGGAGACCACCAGGAAATCCCAGGGGCCGGAGAGACAGCAGCAGCCAGCTGATCTTAAAAAAGCTAATCGGGGTCAGAGTGAGGATGGGAGACCACCAGGAAATCCCAGGGGCCGGAGAGACAGCAGCAGCCAGCTGATCTTAAAAAAGCTAATCGGGGTCAGAGTGAGGATGGGAGACCACCAGGAAATCCCAGGGGCCGGAGAGACAGCAGCAGCCAGCTGATCTTAAAAAAGCTAATCGGGGTCAGAGTGAGGATGGGAGACCACCAGGAAATCCCAGGGGCCGGAGAGACAGCAGCAGCCAGCTGATCTTAAAAAAGCTAATCGGGGTCAGAGTGAGGATGGGAGACCACCAGGAAATCCCAGGGGCTGGAGAGACAGCAGCAGCCAGCTGATCTTAAAAAAGCTAATCGGGGTCAGAGTGAGGATGGGAGACCACCAGGAAATCCCAGGGGCCGGAGAGACAGCAGCAGCCAGCTGATCTTAAAAAAGCTAATTGGGGTCAGAGTGAGGATGGGAGACCACCAGGAAATCCCAGGGGCCGGAGAGATAGCAGCACCCAGCTGATCTTTAAAAAGCTAATCAGGGCCAGAACGAGGATGGGAGACCACCAGGAAATCCCAAACTGTGCAGGTGGTAGCAACACCTTGGCCAAGAAAACTCACACAGCACAGAATTGCAAGAAGCCAGAGAGAGACTTCCTTGGCCATGACACCAAAGTGCCATCACACCCATCCTTTGGGGTGAGCCAAGAGGAAAAACGAACAAGGCCACTAACACGAAAAACTCAACCGGGGCCAAGAGAGGCTGAAAAAGCAAGCCCCGAAGCGGCCCATCGAGGAGGGGCTGGGGCTGTCTTGCTAAAAAAAGACCCCTGCAAAAAGCAATCTGTGGCCCCGGACCCAGGATCCGCCTCGCTTGGCAAACACGCCGAGATCTTTCCCATCCTGGCTTTGCTCCCCGCCTGGCCCTGGTTCCCCTGCTTGAGCCAAGCCAAAGCCCGGGCATTGGGCCGGGCACTCCTGTTCCCCCTTGCTTTGCGCCCCTGCTTGGAAATCTGGAACCCTCCTGGGGGCAGAGACCTGGTGCCTCCTGAGGAAGCCCCTTTGCCACCATCCCTCTCTCTGCAGCGCCCCGACGGGGGTGTCTACGGACAAGAACCTGCCCCAGAACCAAAGAAACAGGACGTGTGGCTTTCCCCCTCCCCCGTGTTTCTCCCTTTCCCCGAGTTCAGCCTGCCGGGCGCTGCCTGCAACACTGCTCCTCAGTTCCCAAGTTGGAACGGGGGACCCGCTGTGGCCTCTCCCCTCTTCTCCCTCCAAAGGCTGGGCTCCCTACGCCCCGCCGCCAAATTGCGAAATGGGTTCTGCGTGGCCTGGGCCCCCTTCCCTGGCCCGGACGATCATCCGCAGACCCAAGCAGGGAATCCAAGCGGCCCCCTCTGCCCGCCCCCCCCGTCCCGGCGGAGAGGCGCGTGAAGGGAAGCCGACGTTGCCACGCCGCCCGACCCAACAAGGGTGCCCCCAGAAATGGAAGGAAAACGCCTCCCGCAGTCCGAGGAGCCGGCTCCCCGACGCTCTCCCTGCTCGGCCTTTCGGGAATCGGATGGCTGAATTTTACCAGCAGCGCCGACCCCTTTCTGCAGGAAGATGCAATCTGAGCGGAGAGTAACGCTCGCTGGAAGAGGCAAATCCGCCTCTCTGCACGAGTCCTGGTTCAATTGGGTTACAGCTCGGGGAGAAAGGTGGGGTGGGCTTCAACTCCCAGAATTCCCCAGCCAGCACGCTTGAAGACGGGTGGGCTTCAACTCTCAGAATTCTGGGAGTTGAAGTCCACCCATCTTAAAGTTGCCAAGTTTGAAAAACACTGTCCTAGATGTTCTAAATTAAAGCTTTCTCCCTGAAAAGGAGGCTCACGCCTCTAATTTATTTAGAAAAAGAACTTCAGAAGTTTTGGGAAAATCATCTAGGCTGCCCAACTCTTTGGCTGCCCACCTATGGTGAGCTAAAACAAGCTCCAGGTGACCAGTCAGTCCGGTACATTGCAATACATCCCCCCCCTTTCTCTTTTCTTTTCCTGGGCATGTCACCCTTGACAAATACCTCTGGATGATTATTTCGAAGGAGCAGCAGTGAATGCCTCCCGTCGGGAGGAGCAGCCGAGCATGATAAAAACCTAGCAACCTGCCCTCGCCCGTCAGTGCCGACCCCCCGCTTGGCAAAGCGCTGGGCAGAAAAGAGAAAACTTCGGCTGGGACCTGCCGTGAAGCGGAGGAGGAGAAGCACCACGGGTGCCAAGCAGTATTGCCGCACACAAAAATGAAAACCAAAAAAAAAAAAAAGAGAGAGAGAAAAAAATTAAACTCCAAATGTATTTCTGTAAAAGGAGAGCATCTCATCTCCCTTTCACACTGGGAGTTCGTACCCTGGGGAAGAAAAAACCATTCAGGCTTTGTCCAATTATTACCACTTGTTTATCTAAATCGAAAAGTGGAGTATGTTTTAATCCTAAATAATAAACACAATTCAGATTTGGTGGGGAGGGGGAACCAGTTTGGCCTCTCCGGAGCTCAACTAAACCGCGACCCGCCGAAGGAGCAGGCGGCCCAAAGCTTCTTTCTGCGGGGAGGAATTTCCCTCTGGAACTCCCTGCCACGAGAATAAATTTCTCCATCCTCCGCCTGGAATCCAGGGCCTGATTGCAACATCTGCAGCAGAAGCAAATACGTTTGCATGAAGAGGAGCAGCAGAGAGAATCGAATGCAAATGAACGTTGCAACCCAGAAACACCCAGCTGACCCCGCTGTCCTCCGACCTCGGCTGGCCTTGCCGCCGTTCCCAGAAAGGGGCGAAAAAGAGCCGGAGCGTTGCGCGGGAAAGGTGGGCACCCCCTTATGCCCACTGCGCGCCTGGCCAACCAAGGCAGGCCAGACTTTCCTTCTCTTCCCCCCTTTCCAGCCACTCATTCTCCGCTGGGCCTCCAGCCGAGAGACATCCTGTTATTTTCCTGCTGAGCGTCCTTCCCACCACCGGCAACCGAGGTCAAGGGACACGTTCTGTCCGCCGGGCGGGTCGCAGCAAACGCGCTCCCCCCCAGCCAGCTTTTTCCTGTTTTGCTGACTTGCAAGACGGGAGGAAGAGTTTTCAGCCCTTCCCCGAATGCAGACTTGGGCTCCGAGGAACGCCTTAGCATGCTTCAGCCTTTAAAATGTATATGTATATATGCATTTCCCAGTTTTTGCGAAATCTTAGGATCTTTAAAAGCTGCTTTACAACGGATCCAACCCTCTCTGCCTGCCTGACTTCCAAAAGCTCAAACCAGAGGGGGTCCCACGGGAATCCCCGGCAGGCGAAGAGGAAGCTCTGATCCTGAGCACCAACCCTGCTTTTTCCTCCTGTGGTAATTGGAGACCACCCTCCGCCAGAGGGGACAGATCAGGGGCAATGGCTGCTACAGTTAAATCTCTTTCGTGCAAATGTATGCCAACGCGCACACGTGTTCCGGCACGCGCGGGGGAGTGCAACTGGACACACGTCGCCTTGGGGAAACACTAGAACCCGTTGTCATCCGCATCCCGGGCCTATCTTTCCGTCGGCTGAGATGCATTGATTTTCTTCCATTTTTAAAAATTCTTTCCATTTGCTTCTCTTTTTGTAAACCCGCTTGTTAACGTTTTGATCGCTATTCTGCTTCAGATCTGTGTCGCTCCCACTTAGCCTTGTTCAAAGGCGCCCTTAAAATCTGGCTTTATCCCCAGACTTTGGGTTAGGATGGGCTAAATTAGGATTTATTTTGCCTTTTTAAGCGATCGTTGATTTTTCCCCGACTTTTCCAAAAGATACTCTGCGTCTTTCGCGTTGTATTTTGTCAGCTGCCCCGGATCGTAACAGACTGGGGCAGTCTATCAATCTAAACAAATAAATTAATGATAACCTGCCAGAAACTTAAGCCCTAGGAGGAACGATTGGACCCGGGGACACATTTCTGGGAAGGTACGGCCGTCTGCATCCAGTCTCTGAAGAACCATTACATGAAACAGGACAACAGATTTGCTCGGTCCAAGGAGTGAATGTTGCAAAGAATGTTGGATTTTGGCTGAGTATTACGAGATACGTCAGCTGATCCGCGGTAGGGAAGATGTTTCTCGAGAGGTGGCAAATGCTCCGTGGTTGGAAATCAGGAAACCGAAGCTGGGCAACCACCGGTCACCACTGAATAGAAGGTGACCTTGAGGGACCGTCCCCTTCTGTGATCCTATTACAAGACAATCTCTTATCGCCCGGCTTTTAAAATCAGCAGGAAACAGTCAAATGCAAAGTGCATGACTTGGAAAAAGGGAGGAGACCTTTACGCACATCCATGCCTCCGCACACACACAATTCCCCTATTAAATTGTGCAACTGTGCTAAGGAAGGGCACGTCCAGCTGAGCAGAGTTCCTCGGTTTGGGAACCGCGTTTCGGCCCAGGCGACGTGGTTCATCCGAGCAATCGATCATACATTTTTTTTAAAGCCTATTACGTGCATTTTTAAAAGAAGTTTCTAAGCACTGAGCTGGGACGATCCCATCCTGTCTGCTTGGATCGACCCGACCCGAACAGATGGAGGGATTGCAAACTGATGGGGTATATGCTGGCTTAAAGGGGAAAAACCGAGGCTTGAGAATAAACAGACAAGAATGCAGCTTGTTAGGGCCAACAGTGTTTACTGTTTAGCATAGGGCAATAATGCAGATACAATCACATTATCGCAAATATGAAAAAGATGAATATACAGGATACATCATTGTAAAAGGAAAACAAAACAAACTTATAAGCAGAGTTCCGTGTATTGATCCAGGGCCAGAGTTCCTGCCATGGCCTATACCCAAAGCCAGGCATAGCTCACTCTGCCCAGTCCACGGGAAGTGAACACGTGAAGAACTACATGGCTAAGAGACAAATCAAGAAGACATAGAACACCATTTTGCATGGTTGTATATTCAGTTCTTCTAGCTTTCTGATTGGCTGGAAGTTAGCTGTTACACACACACTAGGCCTCAAAGCACACAGCATGAGTTCCCCCTCCTCCTTGCTCAGGGGGGCCTTGGCAAGTCTTCCCACGGAAGGACATCAGGAGGATATCTTCTCATGGGAAGATTTCCATTGCTAGCCATAATAATGGTACCTTCTAGCTTCATATTTCATGAGGACGTAAACAACGCCAAGGCTTCTCTGTTGTCCAGCCACCTGGCATTCACGTCGCCCTGGGGCCAATCCTGTCAGTGGCTCGGCTAATAAATTGACTTTCCAGCTTTCCATACCAGGAGGATCACCCACCCGCCAGCTTTAAGGCCCACGTCTGGTAGGGAGGATATAGAAATTGCAATATATATACACATACACACACATTTTGCAAAAATACCCAGCACAACAACACAGTCCTGCATGTAATCCCTCTCAACTTAGATTTACTGGTTTTGTGCCTCCCTTTTTTTTTTGGGGGGGGGGGGGCGCGTTGAATGTCTGGGAACATTCCTGAGAGGCAGATCCCGAAATAACAACCTTGCAGACCAGGACAAAACTCACACCAGGCTAAGAGAAGAAGTTTGATGAGGGAGGGGGAGCATGCCCCTGAAATTTTAGCTCAGGCCTCCCTAATATTGAAAGAGTTTCAGTTTGGACAGCGAGCTTCAAATGTTACTGGGAGAAATAAGAATGACTGGGAAAATCCAGTTTATAGTTTGCAAGGCCAAAATGGAGCCATTGCAGGAAAAGAAAGATCGGAGTTAGCATCTTCATCCCCTCCAGAAGTTCTGGACTTCAGCTCCCATCATCCTTTTGGACATGCTAATGAAGGCAGGTGGTTTTATGCCACCGATCGCCTATGGCGAGCCAAGTGCTTCTCCAGGACACCAAGAAGAGCGTTAATTCTTTAAAAGAATTAAACAGCACCAGCCTATGTAATGTTTTTTTGGTTGGAGAGCAAAGATACCCCTCCCCATCAGCGTTGATCACCCCCCCCCCCCAAAATTGCAAACCGCATGGTGCCGAAAAAGGCCCAGCCTGCAGCGGGTGGGATCAAAGCAAAAAATTAAACAGGCCCGAGAAACGCAGGAAGGAAGCTTCGAACTCAAGACTGGCCTCTCTTAGAGGCTAATTTTAAAGGTTTAGCTTGTGCAAGACCCCCCCGAGCCCAAGCTGCAAGGTGGCAAAACTTAACGTCCCGCTTCGCCCGACCGGCGACGCGCAGATCAAGAAACGGGGTTACCCCTGAACCCCTAAGGCAGCAGCACTTTGCCCCAATAATCCCTTTTCCCAAATAACGTCATGACCCCACAAAAAAACCCACAACTTTTGCCCAGCTTCTCAGCAGCGCCAGTCCCAAACTGGACCCTCGCCTCACAAGCGAGCAATTGCAGATTGATCCGTTACCCCCAGGACGTGTCCAAATTACCCCCCCCCCCTCCGTTTAAAATCCACCGAGCTACAGATATCCATACGGACAGACTCTCTGGATCCGTTTTCATTGTCCTGGGCAAATTGTAAAGCCAAATTCGCCCCCCCCCACCTTTTCTGAAAGCCAGACCCCTGCAGAGACCTCCCTGTTCCTCCCCCAGGGCTGGACTCGAGGTAACCCCCATTTAAGGTCGGGACCCTCGTTTGCTCTCAAAAGCCAACTCGTCCCACAATCTGTGAAAGCGATCGTCGACACCACGCAGGTTGCCAGTCAAGGCCAGGCCACTGGTCTTTTAACGGGCAGCCGTTTCCTGAGCATGGGCCAAAGGCCCTGTTTTTGCCTCCTTGCCTGATTTTCCTCCTCTGTTTTGGGAATCCTGGGGGGGAGGGGTGGGATTTCTATGCATTTTCCAAAGTCCGGACCTGCAGCCGCCTCCTGTTACCCTCGTGCAACTCTAGCAGAAGCAGCCGGGCGCAGACTCGGGTTCAAATCTCGCCTCTGCTCTGCATTTGGTCAGAGGCAAGTTCTTCTCCGCTTTTTCTCCGTTTGTGATAATGGAGGATTTGCTCCGCTCCGACGGGATTAGGGAGGATTTGCCACAAAAGCATCCAAAGGTCACATCGGCTGTAATTGGATTACCCCTTTACAGCCTGCGTTCCCACCCCCGGTCTCTGCAATACAGGGCTACACAGTTGCATTGGCCCACCTCGCAGGGCTGTTGCAAGGATGCAATGCATTTTAGGGAGCAGTGCAGACTGTTTCCACGGGCCAGGAAAAGGTGGAGAAATTCCTATGCCACCGGAGCAAACTTCCCCACGTGCAATTTCTTGGAAGCGACGGTTCTCCGGCCAGTTTTCATCCAAGGGTCTTGCAAAATGTTAGGGGCCCTGTGTGGGCAAAGCTAAGGGAAAGTGGGTGAGGCCAACGCAGAAAGAAGATGCACTGGGCAGTAAAAAGTTTATTTTCCTTCCACCACACCCCATTTCCTTTCAGTAGAATTACCCAAAGTTGGGGATCACTCAGGAGGAGGCTGGGAACCAGTCCCCCCCCTCCAAAATCTAGAGCAGTGTTCCTGAACCTTGGCAGCTTGAAGATGTGTGGACTTCAACTCCCAGAATTCCCCTGGCTGGGGAATTCTGGGAGCTAAAGTCCACACATCTTAAAATTGCCAAGGTTCAGGAACACTGCTCTAAAGGATGCCCCTCCGCCATGAGTGCATTCATGCTCCAAAGGGAACACGCAATCCGTCTGATGCACTACTTTATTGCACACATGCGCATGCCAACGGTGCTGGCGCAGCCCGACGCTTTCTCCCTAAACCAGCAATTGGTCAAAAGACCCTTGGCTCGGAAACTTCCTGCAGCGCAAGTCTGCCCCGTTGCCCCCCGTTAAGCATTTACTCCAATAACTCCCCCCCTCATATAAGGAGCCACGCTAAAGGTCAGGGCCTCCAGCGTTAACTCCCCCACCTGGAGATAAGAAATGGAAAAAGTCTTTGCATGCAGCTGCTTACTTAACAGCGAAAGGGGCAGGAAGGAAAAGCTCTCTGCGCATGCTCAGAGGTGCAACACCCCCCCCCCTTCAAGCCCTTGAAGAAGCACACCAAAAAATATCCAAAGCCACCTCTTTCGTCGTCTTTCTCTTGCAATTAGCTGCAGGGTCAATGGCAGTTTCATGCCACCGATTTCGCCTTCTGCCAGCGGCCCAACGCAGGGCAGAAAAGGCTGATCTATCAGGGAGCCTGGCGTCAGCGCTCAAAGGCCAGGCCAGCCCCCCCGCCCCCTTTGTCGGTCGCCTGACTTCCAACAAGCCGGGATAGGAAAAGGGGATTTTGAGATCGGGGACCGGAACGGCTTGGGGACCTGCCTGTAGGCTGGCGTGCCACAAAATGGGGGACAGGAAGGGTTGGCGATGTGAGCTGCACCTGGGGGTCGAACAACAGCCAGCTATGGGGACAGAAACGCGGTCCTCAGTCTCTCAACCAGAATTAATCCGGGGGTCCAAACCCAGAGAACGGATCCTCTCTTGACTGTCTTCTCGTTCCATCCAATTCTTTGCAAGGCAAGTGGGGTTTTAACCCAACCAACTCCTCATGGCAGCAAACAGAAGCCTTCCCATGCTCAGAGGCACTCATTTCAGTAGGGCTTCATTCCTGCCCCCCCCCCCCCCAAGCTCTGAAAACAGGCTTCTGGGTCAAAGGAAGACCCTGGGTGCCGGACCTTGGAGGTCCCAACCCAAAGGAGACGGGGGTGGGTCCCATCCAGAATGGGGCGCTGGTTCTCCAGGGTCTCCCCATCCCTGGCGACTGTGCCTCTGAGAACACCAAGAGTGCTTTTTCCTGCTGCCCATCCATCCAAGAGCAGAGGAGGGGCCGCTTCTCCTCTTTCACAGAGGCGAATTCGCACAGGGTGCCCAGGCCGGGGGGGGGGGGGGGACACTTACTGCGAGCTTTCTGCTTGATATCCTGGATCAGGGCCGCGTAATTCGTGGACATGAAGGGGACGCCTTCGATGGTCATGTTCTGCAGCAAAGGCAGCTGCACGTACAGCCCCTCCACGGCGAAAAAGCAGGGCCGGTCGTCCATCTTCTTGTCCCGGTACAGCAGCATGGCGCGGTTGGTCCAGTTGAAATACTTGCTCAGGTAGAGGCCAAACTCGCCCAGCTTGCCGTGGCTGGGTCCCGTGCGGGTGGTCAAGGCGTACTCCGCCTCCTTCATGCCGAAGCCGACCGCCTCGGCCGCCGCCGTCACCAGGGGAAGCCCCCAGTGCCGGGTGTACCGAGCCACGGGGGCCGTGCTGTAGACGCAGCCCGGGCCGACGAAGGCGTCGGGGCGGTACCCCATCTTCAGGTCCACGGCCGAGAGCGGGGCCATGAGGTCCGAGCAGATCCCGAGGCTGTCCTCGCTGTTGCCGAACACTTTCTGCACCGTGTAGCCGGGCAGCAGGTCAGGCTGGCCGTTGACCTTCTGGATGGCCAGCTCGATGCCCGGGCCGACCCGTGGCCAGGCCCACGGGTAGGTCGTGTTGTGCCTCGGCAAGACCACGGCCAGGGTCAGGTTGGCACCGGCCGCCGGCTCCAGCTGAGCCAGGACGAGCAGGATCCCCCATGCCAGCCCGACAGCTGAGCCCAGCTGCCCCATGGGGCAGAGCCGCGGGGCCCGGGGGACGACGCTTCCTCGATGCCCCCCTGGCCTCATCTGTGGGGCCCGTAACTCCCTCGAAGGAACTCCACCCAAAGCAGCCCAGACGGCTGAGGCTTGCTCAAAAGTGGGCGGGGGGCACAGAGCGCTCCCCCCCTCTAATCCCTCCCCCTCCAAAACTCCCTTCCTAAACGCACCCAGCCGAGCGGGGCCACGCAGCCGGGGGGCCCGCAGCTGGGCACCGCACCCCTCGCTCGCCCCGGGCTGCTGCCCGGACCTGCCTGCTCCCCTGCATTTCTGGATCCCCCCTCCCCAGCCCCGTCCGGGCTCCCCCAACCCGTTTCTCCAGCCGCCCACCGATTTGGCGACTTCGCCCGCCGCCCCCTGGGGTCCCAGCCCGAGTTCTCCACCGCCCGCCTTATCCTTCCTCCCCGGAGCCCAGACCGAGCTGGAATGAGTAAAATCTCAAACTGCAGCCTTGTTTTACACTTTTCCTTCCCATTCAATGACAAAAGAGCTTTGCGATCACCAGCAGGGCAGCTTAACTCCTTCCTGCCCGGGATGGCCCTCCTCCCAATCCGGGCAGAAACGGGGGGGCAAGTGTTGACCCCAGATAACACCTCCTCCCCACCCAAAAAAAACCCTCTGGATTATGATTGGGACCCTAAAATATGCCGGATGCCTCTCCTCTGCAATCTCAGGAGCAGACTAAAACCGCAGCTGCTGGCCATACAATAATTGTATGAATGGTGCATCCATTCACCAGCACCAGCCAAAAGCTAACCCTGGTTTCCCGCGGTGCCAAGGGCTTTCTAATCGGGGTGTGGGGCGCGGATGGCAATCCCCCACCAATTACTTCAAGCAACTTGCTCTTTAAAAAAAATCTTAGATTACCAATCCAATGAATTTATTCATTCTGCTAAACGCCCCTCCCCATTTCCATTCTAAAGAAATCCAGACGGGTGTGTGTGTGGGGGTGTGTGTGTGGGTGTGGGTGTGTGGGTGTGTTTAAAGTATATACCCCAAGGCTTTCGAATCTTCTGAAATGTTAAATGGCATTCCCCTGGTATTTTATTCCAGGATATTTTTCTCTGCTTTCCTTTTCCCCCAAAGAGCTTCAGGCTGCGAACATTGTCCCCTCTTTTTTTTTAAAATAATAATAATAATAAGTTCTTCACAACAGCCCTACAGGGTAGACCAGGCTAAAAGAGAATAGCTGGAACTGGCAAAATTGTTCGTTCAATCTTTGCAAGGCAGTGCCTGAATTCAAACCACCATCGGAAAATGGGGAAGGGTTTGAAAGCATTTAGCCTTTCTAAAGAGGAAGGAAAAGAGAACAAGGGGGGAGATTAAAGGCAAATAGAAGCGTCCATGCACAGATATAAAAACAGTATGCAGTTCTGTAGAGCTGCAAGAAATACAGAAGGGCTGTGAAAATCTCTTCTCATGCACACCGGATTCCCTGCCCAATCTGGGTTGATTTTTTTAGATTCTTTTAATTAAGAAAAAGGAAACGGGCTGGTGTGCTGCAAAGCAACGTGGTCCAAGGCCATTTCTTGTTCCCCTCATAGGCACTTTGAGCCTATACAGCAGAGCTTCTCAACCTTGGCAACTTTAAGATGCCTGGACTTCAACTCCCAGAATTCTGGGAGTTGGCTGGCTGGGGAATTCTGGGAGTTGAAGTCCACGCATCTTAAAGCTGCCAAGGTTGAGAAACACTGCTATAGAGGAAACAAGGGAAAGATGTGATCTGGGGGTTAGTTTGAAAAAAAAAAGGGGGGGGAGAAATTGGAAATTGGGGGTGGTCCTGATTCAGCTAGCATTTCCTTGGGAAATTCGAGGCCCTACAGTCCCCAAACAGCTTTGAAAAACGGCTAGAGTTCAACCAACTTTTTAAAAACTTACCTGATCGCCTGGGCGAGCGGGAATTTCGTGCAGGCGAGCAAAGAAATAGGTCGGCCAGAAAGAACGGGTCTAAGTTGCCACTCTCCAGATTTTGTTTAAATGTAAGGAAATTGGATGAGCGAGTTCTCCATTTCTGGAGATTTTGAAGAAGCCGGACAGCCACGTCTCGAGGAGCGTTGAATTGCTTTTTCTGCCCATCGCAGAGGGATGGACTAGATGTTCCTTAGCTTTCCTTCCAACTGCACAATTCTATGAAATGCTTTTTGTTTGTTTGTTTCAAAATTCTCTTATAAAAAGCTGGAACCAGGAAATTGATTTTCTGTTCCTTTGCAACCAGCATAGAAATCATTATAAAATCATTTGCAATCATGTAATATTAGTGGGTTCCCTGTTAGAAGTAAATTTAACATCCTTTTCAGGTGTTTGCTAGAGCAAGGTGTATTTGGGATTATGGTTGATTATTAATCCAGCACCTTGCTGACAGTTTTTCTTTAGTTAAACAGACTTCTTTAAAAATGTAAAAGGAGTCAAAATATCAAGGCTGACTGATTTTTCCAGGACTTTAACCCTCCCCAATCTGATTAATACCTACCCCGCAACAGAACTTTTAAATCATTTTTATTCCTGCGGGCTGCTTACAAGTAATTATTGGTCAAAGAAAACTGATGCATTTTCAGCTGCTCTTTTCAACCCTATTTAACTGCAGTTTTCAAACTGCTTTGAAAGGCAGTCTGATTTATTGAAAAATGTTAGGACCATGGGGGAGGAACACACCCTAGATTCTAAAAAGCTTTTTTTTTTAACAAGAGGGGGGGGAACCATTTACATAATAAATAAATTCCAAACCTGCTTTCAAGTCTTCAACTGACCCTGCTAAGTTTCAACTGCAGCTGAAATGGGATTCTAAATACCCTTAGCGGGAAATAAATGGGATGGATGATTTACTTCTGAGTAAATACGCAGAGCAGCCTCAGTGCACCTCATGATGAACTAAAATGGGTGGTAAACACGCTTCCTGAGAATGCCAGCTTGCTTCCTAGGAAACGGGCACAATTTTGCTTTTTTAAAACTACTTTAAGGAGCAAGTTGGAATAATGGAATTTAGGAATTCTTCAATGGGGCTTTGGAGAGGATTTAATCCAACCAGGTGCATAATGTTTAACTGTATATTCCCAGGATGGGCTCCAGGTTTAACCGACAGAGATAATGCTTAAACTGGGCATCCCGTTCCTGAAAAAAATGCAAAATGAATCCACGGCATTTTTGAGGCACATGACAGGGAAGATGTCAAACCATCATCAGCCCAGGTTTGAGGGGGGCCCACCCTTCCCTTTGAACACCACAGCCCAGTTCCTGCCATGGGAGAATAAGAAGGGCTACCTCAGGTCCCACCAGCTCCTCCGTCCAGCCTGTTAGCAGATGGCTGGAAGAACATAAGTGCCATCTTCAGGACAGGAGCTTCCCCTGCACTGATTTCATCCAGAAGATGATGAAAATAAAGAAAAACAGGAATCTCTGGTCAGATTATGCACCACGGCACCAAGAGGAGATCCCGCAAAGAGATCCAGCCCATCTGAAGGACGGGAGATCCTGCAGAGATCCAGCCCAGGGTGGAGCCAGCTTCTGGGTTCAACACAATTTTCCCAGCCTGGCTGTGAGTCTGCACCCATCATCCCCGCACAACACAAACACTCACTTGATTTTTATTTCATTCCTTTGTCTATTACAGTGATTCTCAACCTTGGCAACTTTAAGATGGGTGGACTTCAACTCCCAGAATTCCCCAGCCAGCCTTGCTGGCTGGGGAATTCTGGGAGTTGAAGTCCACCCATCTTAAAGTTGCCAAGGTTGAGAAACACTGGTCTATTACACATCCAATTTATCTCCTGCCTTTTGTTCAGAGGCTCCCAGCAGCCCTCGGAGCATCCCTTCTCCTGTTTCCCCCCCCAACAACACCCCTGCGAGGTTGGTTCCATTAAGAGTTTTCAAAGGGCCCAGTGGATATTCCTGAAAGGGAGATGTTCTCGGGGCTACAGAAAAGCAGAAACATTTTGGTGGAAAATCTTGTTTCACCTCTCCCATCTTGGAGGAGTCAGTTTCAATCCCCGGCTGAAAGCGTTTTGTCGAACTCCAAAGCTTGCACATTTCTTTGCATTTAACCAAGAAGCAAACTTCCATAGCTCCTTGGATTTTTTTTAAAAAAAGAATATGGATGGGTGCCTTTCTCTAGGAGGTGTGACCACATCTCTCCTCCCAGATGAAGATAAAAAAAAAGGCTTGGTGCAGAAATGCTGGATTCCGCTCCTATCATCCTAGCTGGGGATGATGGGAGCAGCAGTCCAACCCTTCGGGAGGGCCTCCGGTTGGGGGTGACAGCGTCCCACGCAACTGGTTTGTTTTAGCCGAGCCCGTGGCGCAAGATCTGCCCAGCTTTAAGCCTCCAATGGTAGCTTATTTAACAAACCATGATTCCGCAAAGGAATCGTAGAGCGACTTGCGAACCCAGCTTTGGTGCCAACAACATTGAAAAGTTCAGGAGAGCTTGCAAAAACTCTTAATTATTGTAACCCACCCAGAGTCCCTTGTATGGGAGATGGGCGGGGAATAAATTAAATAAACAAACAAACAAACAAACAAACTATTGACTGTTTTCCTAATTTATTCGACCGCTTTGCTGGCTGTCCATTCCTGTTGCAAAGGGGGAATTTTTTCTACACCAAGCTTGCAAAAACTCTTAATTATTGTAACCCGCCCAGAGATGTATGGGAGATGGGTGGGGAATAAATTAAATAAATAAATAAATAAATAAATAAATAAATAAATAAACAAACAAACAAACTATTGACCGTTTTCCTAATTTATTGGACCGCTTTGCTGGCTGTCCATTCCTGTTGCAAAGGGGGAATTTTTTCTACACCAAGAAAGACACCCAATTCATTTTTTTTTATTTCTGCTACTGTGTTTCAAGGCCACTCGTTCCCCCCCCCCCCAAGTCTCAGAGGCTGCCAATAAAGCAAAAGTTAAAGACTTAAATACAACAAGAATTAGCAAAGCCCCAAAGTCAGGCACCAACGAAGGAGATGCATTTGCTCCTCTGAAGTTAGGTTGAATTTTTTGGAGAATTTAGGGAGGGGAAAAAAAAATTCAAGTTAGCAGAGGATGGTTTCGATCCATCGACCTCTGGGTTATGGGCCCAGCACGCTTCCGCTGCGCCACTCTGCTGCTCACAAACGGCGTTCTCTTTCGACGCGCTATGAAGAAGCACAAATCTTACGCACATGCGCACTAAGGAATAATTTCTAGTCTGTATTCTCGCTTTGAATACGACCTCCTGGCGGCCGCCGAAGCTCAGGACTTCCCGCCCCGCGCATGCGCCTATCGTTCGGAATGCCCCGCTCACGCCTCCGCTCCCGATTGGTCACCCTTCCCGCTCCCCACCTTCCCATTGGCTACCCTTCTTTCGACGCCTCTCGGTCCAGAAGCGACGTTCCGCGGAATAGACGGGAAAAGCCTGGCCCGCTAACCCGATTGGCCGAAACGGGACGGTCGCGAGGGCAGCCAATCGCGGCGGAGCTTATTGCGAAGTGAGCAAAGCGGCGGGTGCTCGAGGAGGCCGGGTCGCTTTTCTTTCAGATTTCGCTCCCCCAGTTCACCCGTCGGGATTCTTTTCCCCCGCCTCAGCCGGAGCGGAGACGGTTCTTTCTCTACGGAGACATGAGGTGAGGCGGGAGAAGAGCTCCCCCCTCCTTCGACGGGGGGGGGGAGAAGAAAGACCACGTGAAGGGGGGAGGGGCGGCGGCGGCCGGCCGGACTACAACTCTCATCATCCCCACCCTCCTGGCATCGGGAGGGGAAGCCGATGGCCGGCGGCAGCCCCGCTCCCAAGCTCCCCTGGGAGCGCCTGACTACAACTCCCATCGCTGAGAGTCGCCGGCGGGCGATGGAACTTGTAGTCCCAGCCGAGGGTAGGGAGGACGACGCCCCGCGTGGAGCAGGAAGGTGGAACCTCCCAAAACAGCAGCAGTCTATCCTGGGAGGGGGAAGGAGAGGCACTGATGTTTTGATGACTTGTTATTAATAATTGTTACTATTCTGGGTTTCAAGAGGCTCGTGGCTCCCACAGGAGAATTGCGCGGCCGGCCTGCCCCTTCCTTGGGGGACTTTCCTATTGAATTCATCTTCTTTTCCCAGCCTTTGCTCTGGGAATCCTACCCCCTTTCCCTCCCACCCCACAACCCCCCTGCGAGGTAGGCTTCCCAGGCGCAAGGCTGCCCCACTTGCTCCCGACCCACTCGGCTTTCCTACCACCCTGGCAGGTCAGCGCAGATGTGTGGACTTCACTTCCCAAAATTCCCTGCCGCAGCCGGGGAAGTGGAAGTCCACACTTCCGGCAGGAGAAAATACAGGTTATTCCCCCCATCCTTGCTTCACACAAACGCACAGAGCAACACAGCCCTAGATGCCCTTCAGGGGCCAGGCTGAAGACATCCGCTATTTGTAGCTCAAGCTACCTTAGGAGACCCCAAATTAGGGGCAGCTGCGCCCCTGGGATCCCAGGTTATTAGCATTTATTCCCTTGGCTTTTGACCTAGTTGAATTTTTCAGCCAGTTTTCCCCCACCAAGTGCTGATCCAAGGGCCTGCCTTTCAAATCTTGCAGTCCAGTACATCTGCTTTGGGGTGGCTTGGTGACTGAAAGTGTGTGTGTGTGTGTGTGTGTGTGTCTTGGCTCCTTCAGGGAAGCCCGGATAGGGTTCTTGTGGCGGCTTGCAGAGGCTCTCTATCATCTTCCCCCGACCCATGGAAGGGAGGGGTGTCCCGGGGTAGCGGGGAATGTATATTGGTATAGAGAGAGCAGGGAATGGAAGCTCTGCAAACAAGATGGAGTCTACCCTCTAAAAATGCCAGATGCTGGGACCCTGATACATCCAGAGAAGACGACCCGCATCTCCTTGCCCTGTTTGAGCTTGAAGAGGCATTGGATTAGCTGAATACAATGGACCCTTCACCTGATCTTGCAAGGTTCTGTTTGTAAGGCAAGGGGGCATTTGGGTCTGGGGATGAGTAGCCCGGTTACAGCCTTGTACGTTGGTCCTCTTGAGGCCCCGGGAAGTTAGTTAGAACCTTCCAGGATCTGGGTGGGGGGGAGCCGAGGGGGGTCAAGTTACAGACGGGACAGTTGACCACAAGGAAAAAAGACATTTAGCTGAGCTGTGGGGAATCGGTGCCATCAGAGACCCATTCTGTGGGCTACAGAAGCCCTGTAGGTTTCAAGTTTTCCCACCCAGCAGGGGTTCCCCAACCTTTTGGTAAATGAATGATGCGCAGAAGACAACCTGTTGCAACAGCTGCTTTAGCTTAATTTTTTCCCCCTCCTCCTCCGTTTCTTTTAGGGGCGACCGAGGCCGTGGCCGTGGCGGACGCTTTGGGTCTCGGGGAGGCCCTGGCAGCGGGTAAATTCCACAGGGGGGTTGCTTATCAAAGTGGTTCCTACCCCAGCCATGGGGAGCACGTTGCATGTTTTATCCCAACCCCGTGGCTTCAGAACCTCCCAGCCCTAAAGCCATCAAACGCTTTGCAGCGAAGGAAGTTTCACTATGCTGGCATGTAACAGTTGGGCCTACCTTTCTGCTGTTTCCTCTGCGGCCTATTGGGAAGGAGACGGAGGCAGGTGAATCTGCTACAGTACAGCTGCCCGGGCTTCTTGCTTACCTAAGATCCCTGGCTAAGTCTGTACAAGGCCTGATGCTTCAGAGAGCTCCTATATATAACAATTTTCAGCTGTGCTGATCAGTCACTTAAGAGCCTACTCACCTGGCACAAGGCCTCATCCTGATAATACTCAATTCCTGGCTGCCCCAGGGAGTCTTAACCTAGCACGGGCTTCTAGCTGAGAATCCCATATCTTCTGCCAGCGAAGTAGAAATCTGCTGGGTGCCAGGGAAGGAACTCCTGTTCCTGTTTAAGCTTTCAAAAATGGGGTTTTCCCAACCCTGGGCCCTTCTTTCCCAGTTTGCACAGTCCAAATTGTGAAGTCGATCAGGCACCAGTCTCCCACAGCTTCATAATCGTACGAGGTTTCAAAACCGAATAACGCCGGAGAAGTGTTTGATGCCGCTGCAACCCCATTGGTGGGTGGAAATCTCTCTTAAGAGACGTCTGAATCAGTCATCCAGCTGGCCATTGTGAGCGATGGTTTCATCCAGAGGCAGAAAAGAGGGGCTCTACAGTCCGTGAACAGATAACCTGCTGGATTTCGTTCTACTGCAGGCATGGGAGCCTGGCTCCCTTTATGGCCCATTTTCATCATCATGGCCCATGATGAAAGTTGCTGAGTTTCAATTTCGCAGCATCTGTTAGATGGCAATAGTCTGCTTGTGATATACTGCCCGGTTCTAACCAAATTACTTGGGAGCCACCCTTATCGCTGCCAAACTCAGGATATCCGCTCCAAACCTTAAAAAAACCTAAATCGGTATTTTTTTTTTTCTTTTCCCTCCAACCTGCTCCAACTTGGTGGCCTACCTAACACATTGGGCCATGACTCCCATTCCTATCCTCATGGCCCTTTTGGCTAGACTCTTAATCCCAGTCGTCTGAAAGACATCAAGCTAGTGCAGAAGATCTTGCATTCCTTAAAGGCAGCATAGGCTATCGAATGTGGGTCAGGCAGGTGTGAAACCTCACGTCTCTTCTTTGCTGCGTTCCAGGTTCCGACCTTTTGTGCCTCACATCCCTTTTGACTTCTACGTGGTAAGTCGGTCTGGCGGCCTCTTCGAATATGCCCAGCGTTCATGGTTCCAGGATGGCTTCCCCCATAGCAAACTTAAAAACAGTAAATTATCGAACTGAACAGCCTGAGAACCCACAGAAAATAAGGCCTGATCTTTTCGGGATGTATTTGGAACCGAAAATAGGTGGTGGATGTAAACCGGCAACTGAGCAGTTGCTGATTGTATACATTTAGGAAAAGAAAATCCTTTGCAGGATAATTGAGGTTTTAGGACTCTAAAGAACTATGGCAGACAGATTATAGCTGGTCATTGTTTTTGGTTTCCCAGGCCTGTTTATTTGGTATTGCCAATTTCCATAGCAAGTTTACATGCGTAGAATGATGTTTAGCCTTGCTGAGCAATAAACCTTTCTCCGAAAGGCATCGCTGGAGATGTGGGAGGGCAGGGAACAATAATCCCCTTCACAAACAGGACTTTCTGTCTTCAGTGCGAGATGGCTTTCCCCCGGGTGAAGCCGGCCCCGGATGAAACTGCTTTCAGCGAAGCCTTGCTGAAGAGAAACCAGGACTTGGCCCCAACATCTGCTGAACAGGTGCGTCCCGAGCCGTCAGGAGCTTAAAACCGAGTAGAAGTCTAATTTCCATCTGTTAAGCCTGCTGGGAGATGGAGAATCCAGCCTTTTAACGCTCTTCTTTTTCTCTCTCTTCCGAATTAGGCTTCTATCCTCTCACTGGTAACTAAGATCAACAACGTGATTGACAACTTGATTGTGGCACCAGGAACATTTGAAGTGGTGAGGTCCTTCTTTCCCCCAGTGGGGGGGTGGGGAATGGAAGCGGGAATGCTGGTGTTTACCAAGCCAGCATTCAGCCCGCCAAGGGTTAAGCTAGTCAGATTTATGGGGCTGGAACGGAGCTTCTTGGCTTGAGTTCTCTCCGGCGCAGTTACGTTTGCGCACTAGCTGTTTGATTAGTCGCAACCTTTCTTTGCACACTTAGCACAGCATGCAAACTGAACCAGATAGGTTGCTTGATTGCTCAGCGTGTTCTGCAAACCCAGAACGTGGGTTAACTCAGTAACCGGGTTACATATGTGAACTCGGCTTTCTTGTCCTTGGCCCTTGATGGGCAGCGTGCCATTTACCAACATCCTACAGACAGACGGCTAGTGCAGACCTTAACCGCCTGCCTAGTTCCAGATGGTTCTTAAAACCAAAGGCAACACTCCATGCCAGGCCTTCCTGAAATCCTGACGCCGTTTCCATTTTTACCCTCTCTCTCCCCTCCCCAGCAAATCGAAGAGGTTCGCCAGGTGGGCTCGTACAAGAAGGGCACCATGATGACGGGCCACAACGTGGCGGATCTCGTCGTGATCCTAAAAATCCTGCCCACGCGTAGGTGCCGGGGTTTGCTCGGGGGGAGGAGGGCGGGTCGGGGGGGTGACGGCATCCCCCGGTGAACTCTGCCTTCTCCTGCAGTGGAAGCCGTTGCCGCCTTGGGGAACAAAGTCGTGGAGAGTCTGCGGACCCAAGACCCCGCGGAAGGTAAGCGACGGGTCCCGCCGAGTTGCACGGCCTCCGGGTGGGGGAATCTTCCCCCCCCCCCGATAATGAGATCAGTAATGCCATGAAATAACTGCCTTTTCCTTCCCCTCCCTGCCGGCACCCCCTTTTTAACCTCTCAGTGCTGACCATGCTCACCAACGAGACAGGCTTTGAAATCAGTTCCGCTGATGCGACGGTGAAGATTCTCATCACCACCGTGCCCCCCAATCTGCGCAAGCTGGACCCTGAGCTGCACCGTAAGGATATCTGGCTGCTGCCTTTTTTGCCCCTCTTGGGCACGGGAGCAGGCTGGGGAAGTTGAGTAAGAAAATGAGGATATCATGCGCTAGGTTAGCAGCTGGGAACAGGTCTGTTTTCAGCCTGCTTTGGGATCATTTAGGGGCGTGGTGGCTCAGCGGGTAAGACGCCAGGCTTGTTGATCGGAAGATTGCAAGTTCGGAGGTTCGAATCCCTAGCCCTGCATGCGGAGTGAGCTCCTGCACTAGCTCCAGCTCTTGCCAACCTAGCAATTCGAAAGCATGCAAATGCAAGTAGATTAATAGGTACCACTTCGGTGGGTAGGTAACAGCGTTCCGCGCGTGTCATGCGGCCACATGACCACGGAGGCGTCTTCGGACAACGCTGGCTCTTCGGCTAACAAACGGAGATGAGCACCGGCCCCTAGAGTCGGACACGACTGCACAAATGTCCGGGGGGAACCTTTACCTTTACTGGGATCATTTTAAACGGTGGACGTGAAGGAGGCAAACAGTACAAGCGAATAATAAAACATTTCCCCCCCCCCCCAGTGGATATTAAAGTGCTGCAGAGCGCCCTGGCCGCGATCAGGCACGCCCGCTGGTTTGAAGAAAACGCCTCTCAGTCCACGTAAGTTTTTCCCCCCCGTTTTTTGGATTGGGGAGCTGACTTGCAAAACAGGAGCCGTTTTTGTGTTATGCCGGCAGTTTAAGCTTCTGCTGATCATGGTTTTGGGCTGCCGTTTTGAGCCAAGCTGTTCTGAGGGTTGTAATGTGGCAGCTTTATTTTGTCCAGCTGTTTCTCAGCCTGGCAGTCTTAGTGAAACCCCCTGATCTTTGCTTCCAAAGCCTCCTGGTGTTGGAATTGTGCATTACCTGAAGAAATTTGATGTGTGGACTAACTAACACACAGCTTCCTTGCCAAAAGTCTTGCATCAGGAAAGACACAACTGCCCCCTTTCTTCTTTCAGGGTGAAAGTTTTGATTCGCCTATTAAAGGACCTCAGGATGCGGTTTCCGGGCTTCGAGCCTCTCACGCCGTGGATTCTCGACTTGCTCGTACGTTTCAAAACTATGGGGAGTTTTCTTTGCTTTCAAATGCTGGCTTTCTCATGACTGGGCTTTCACGCACAAACATTTCCTCATCTCCTTTGTGCAGCTGGGGGAACACGTCTGGAACCCAAACTTGAGTTGGTATCTTGCCCCTTGAGCGTGAGATCAGAAAGCGAAGCAGTTTAGGGAAGAAGAATCCATGTGGTCAAAAGTGCAGCCCGGATCATTTAATCTTAGACATTTTTACTGGGAGCTCCTCCTGGGTTTGAACTAATTGCAAAGAATGCAAGCCCTTTCTCCTACTTTCTCCTTTGCTCCTATCCTCAGATATAACTATTTCTCCCTTAGAATTGTTGATGATCCACGTCTGGCAAAACGTTGGCCGTGACGATGCAAATTCCATTGATTGCACCGAGACTTTTATTTCCAAGTTAACACGGATAGGTTTGGGCTACCAGGCCCCTGGAAACTCAAACCTTTCCTGTTGCTGAAACCAAGGACCCTTTTTTCTCAATTCCAGGGACACTATGCAGTTATGAACAACCCCAGTCGGCAGCCGTTGGCGCTCAACGTCGCCTACAGGTACGGTTGGAAGCAATGCCGCGCTCCCAGGCGTTTGTGTCCGAAGGAACAGTTGTTTCCTTCGGGGTGGAAGAGTTTGGCGGCCTGTCGTCACCTCGAGCGCGTCAGATTCCGCAGGATCGGGGAGCGCACCCCATCCTTCCTGCCAGACTCGCGCTCGCTTTCCGGAATTAAAACACCTGCGACTCGAACACCAGTTCAAGAGCATCCGTGGAGATAACGGCCTCGCTGCTCTCTTCCAGGCGTTGTCTTCAGATCTTGGCCGCGGGGCTGTTCCTTCCCGGATCCGTCGGCATCACTGACCCTTGTGAGAGTGGGAACTTCCGAGTCCACACCGTTATGACCTTGGAGCAACAGGTAGGATTTGGCCAGCCAAAAATCAAAGTCAGAGGCTGCGTTTGCCTCGGCTGCAACCAAGTTCAGCCTGGATGTCCCACCATTAGATAGAACCTCACTGCATGATTATAGTCACAAACTAGAGTTTTGGTTTCTCTCTGTCGTTTGCAGCTGTGTGTTAGAATCACACATGCCGCGTTGGGGGGAAGCAGCAGTGATGCTGGGAAAGGTGGGCTTAAGCTCTCCCAGGTCTTAAGCCCACGACCCAGGACAGCCTCCATCTTTTCCTCCTAGGACATGGTCTGCTACACGGCTCAAACCCTGGTTCGCATCCTCTCTCACGGAGGGTACCGGAAGATCCTCGGCCAGGAGGGAGACGCCAACTGTAAGTGCAGAAGCGTCTGGGGAAGCCGCAGAGGGAGGGAGAGGCAGCCGATCCGAGCCCGTCATGAGAAGTGTGCCTGAAGGGGCGGCCAGCCCCTGTGGCTGCGAAGTTGCTGGTCCCTGTGAGGCAGGGGCATCCCTCCCTCCAAGATAAAACCTAGCTCTGGGAAGAGGAGGGCTTTCACACAAGGGGAGGCTGGAGTCCGTCCTCAGGAGGTTCTTGCTTTGCAGACCTTGCGACTGAAATGTCCACCTGGGAAGGCGTGATTGTGACCCCGTCGGAGAAGGCTTACGAGAAGCCGCCAGAAAAGAAGGAAGGAGAGGAGGAAGAGGAAAACCAGGAGGAGACGCCCGCTGGGGAGGAAGAGGAAACCATGGAAACTCAAGAATGACTTGGGCCCTCAGGTATCGCTTGGCCTTCGCCGCCTTCCCGTTACGCCTCTGAAGGCGTAACAGTCTGCTAGCCGGGCTCTTGGGCCAAACGCTTGCAAACCCAGCATCCGCAGCAGGAGTCGAAAAGCCAAAGTCGGTCTGCTTCTGTCTTTCAGCGGAATTCTCCATGCCTGAACCGTGATGGATGAACCAGCCGTAGGACATGACCAAGCCCCGTCCTTCCTGCTACTTCTTACATATTCGTTTTTCTAACTTACCATTAAAATGGTGTGTTCCTTATGAAAGGCGGTGTTTTGTCTCCATGGGGAATCGCAAGTTTTGTAATTCTTACTGTATTTAATCCAAGTGACCTGCATGTTACCATTAAAAAAAAAATACACATTTCCTCAACAGGACCCCCTCCTCTCCCTTTTTACAATCCTCTTCACTACAGGAAGGGGGTGGAATCTGCCCTCTACACTAAACTTTCTGTGATCTGGGTTATTTTTCTGAATTTTTCACGATTTTCTTCAATCTTCCTGGGCCTGTATCCTGAAGCTACGCTTTTTCAATGAATTCACCAGAAAGTAGGAGCAAATTTAACTTTGACCAGATAGCATTGGGAGAGGAAGTTGGAAAGAACGCTAAATTCATTCATTCATTCATTCAATTTATATAGCCGCCCATCTCAAACCAGTGACTCTGGGAGCAAACAATAATTAAAACAATAAAACCAGTACCAAAAATTAAATATAAATACAAATACAGCCGAGAGACCTTAAAAGCCATTGGTGTTAGCACAGCCATGAAACGGGGCCCTTCACACACTCCGGGGCATGGGCACAAATCCGTTTGTCCCAAGGATATTTACAGAGGGTGCTCTTAACTGCTCCTTAGTTTAAAAGACGCTCAGCTAGAACTTACCTCTTCCTGGACATTTTCCATTCGCCCATTTGCTTTACCCCCAATTTTTTAAAAGCAGCCTACAAGACAAGAGTTCATTTGCGCTGAACTTTTATTTTTTTCCAGAAGGAGAAAGAATCGCGGTCCACTTTTTTGTTGTTCCAGGCCTATTAAGGGAGTTGTCATGCCACACTAAGAGTGTATTTCAGCAATCTGACTCGAGCCGCTTCTGTTCTTCCTCTCTGTGTGTGAGTTCCAAACAGCCCAGCCAAATTCCTTCCTCCGGGCTGTATCCAAAGCCCCACTTTGTCCCTTTCCAGATTGGTTCAGGAGTCCACGGTGCCCACAAAAACGCCACAGGCTCGGCTTTTCACCTTCCAGACGCCTTCCTCACTTGCTGGGAGAGCTGTGGGGATAGTTGCTGCTTGCATCGAGGATGGCCTTTCTCCGGGCAGTCTCCTTCCCCACGCTGTGATTTAGCCTTCTCAAGCGTTCCTGCGGGAAGACGTCGGGCAGCTTGCTTAAAACATTCAGCCCTCAAAGTGATGGAAATAATTGCGCAAGAACTTGAGGGATGGTCTGGAGTTGAATTTCAGTTCCTCCATGTCACAGAGGACTAACAACTTAGCAGAGCACTTTTAACTAGGCAAAGCCCTCGGCTAAGTTGCTAGTCCTTGACAAGGAAAAGCGAAAGGCGGTCACTTGAGTTCTTGCTACATCACTTCAGAAGCTGGTTGGAAAGGGGAGTTTTAAAATGCCCCCCTTCTGCAAAACCTCTTAAATGCCCAGAGTTGAAAGATGAGTTAATGAACCCCACTCCAGCCTGCGTCTCTAAAGCAGGGCGCCTTTCACTCGTGCTAGACTACAACCCCCATCGTCCCCAGACTGCAAGCCAGTCCTGTTAATGCACCTGCGCGTTCTGCAGGATGTTGTTCACCAGGACGACCCTGCGCCGGGCGTTGAGCAGCTTCTTGACGTAGGGGTCCAAATCGAGGGCAACTTTCTGGTCCTCATTGATCCGGCAGAGCTCTGGGACGGGAGGAAAAACAATGGTAGAGGGGGTGGGCTCGGGGGCGCCCAAGAGGCTTCGCTGCCGCCCTCACTTACCCGCGGCCAGGCTGTCGATGTGTTCCCGCAGCTCCACCTGGCTCTCCCTGCCGGAGAGAGACAAAGAGGCCTCGCAAAGCAACCCCGCGCCTTCCGCACAGCCCGCTTTGCCTGACTGGGAGGGCGGGAAGCTGCACCGGACGGATTCCCCCCCACCCGAGGGGCTCTGAAAGCAGAAGGCTCAACCCGCCTTGCCAGCCCTGGTGGGAGCGGGGAGCTGCACCGGACGGACGGACGCCCGCCTGTCTGCGCCCCCAAGCCACCCGCGGGCCCCGCCCTACCTGACGGCGTGGACGTGCGTGTCCAGCTGCCGCACGGCCGGCCGCAAGAATTCGAGCAGTCCTTCGGCGAAGACGTCCCGGGCGGCCGGTCCCGCCGGGCTGGCCAGCCCCGAAGCCGCCGCCGCCATCGCTCTCGCCGCAAAGCCTGCCGGAGAAACTTCGCCCGCGCACAGCCTGACGGGAAGTCAGCGGGACGGTCGCCGAAGCTCGCGAGCGCTACCACGCGCACCCCCCATGACGGGGCCTAGCGAAGGGCACACTGGGAAATGGAGTCCTTCCGGAATCTATGGCCCTCCCGTCTTCTCTGTTGTATTTTCACCCAAAAACGGTTCGAAATACTGTAACATTTAGGAGAAACTTCTTAGCCACGCAACCATTTCTTCTTGCAAGTGGCCGCCTTGGAGGGAATGAGTTGCACTGCGCCGGGGGAGGAGAAACGCCCCAAGGAAAGGAACTTTTTAGATGTCTCCCCCCATTAAGCCAGGAAGCTTTCAACCCAAGGGGAACAAAATTTCCTTCTGCAGCTGTTAGCAAACACAGGCTGCACCCTCAAGAGACAAATATGTCCTGCTGAGGCCAAATAAAGAATGGGTGTGTGACCCCCTCCAATCCCACCCTGCATCATGTCCGTCCTTGCCAGCAGGTTGCTGGGGCACAGTCCAACTGAAAAGGCAGTTCCCACACCTTGGATTGTGGAGTCTCGGCTCTGCACGAAGCCAGAAACAAAACCTTAGCACAAAACTGACTGTCCAGCTAGCATGGTACACAAACCACGATTTGGGCTTGGCGTCATATTCCCTACCTTAGCACGGAACGAGATGGCCCCACCCCGAAGCTGACAGGCTACAATAAGGCACAGAGGGCAATCCTTAGCAGGCCCCCCAAGTCTCTTGGCTCCCCAGAACAGCAACCGCCAATCCAGGCTTGAGCGCGATTAAGGAAACGGAGGCCTCGGAAGGCAGGGGATGCAGACTCTCCTCTGAGAGGAAAACTGGGGAGGTCAAGCACTATATAGACTTCCCTCCCTATTTAAGAAGTCAAGATATAAAGCAGTGTTTCTCAACCTGGGCAACTTTAAGCTGTGTGGACTTCAACTCCCAGAATTCCCTAGCCAGCCTTGCTGGCTGGGGAATTCTGGGAGTTGAAGTCCACACAGCTTAAAGTTGCCCAGGTTGAGAAACAGATATAAAGGCTATAGATAGCACAGCAAACTTAAGGAAAGAACTACACTGGTTGGGGGGGATCTCAGCAGATGTTTGCCAGCAGGGAAAGGAAGGCTTTGCAGATCTCCAACACTGTGGTTCATAATTTGGAACAACCAAGTCTTTGGTGGCAGCTTTCCAAAACAAACAACACAGAGACACACAGCCCACATTTTCATTTCCCTGCAATTGTTTCTTACAGTAAACCAGGAAATACAAGATGTCGCTCCGAACAGGTGAGTTCACAAAACTGCGGATGGCGGGGAGGGGGGAAGAGAGAAGAGCAACCGTTTCCTTGGCATCTCACACACACACACAAACGCAACATCGCCCACCCCCCATGACCATATTACTAAGGAGTTTGTTGCAATTAAAAAAAAAACACCTCTTGGCTTCTTCTAGCAATGTCAGGTCTGGAGAATCAAATTCAAGTTGGGCCTGATTTTATTTTCTCCCGAGGAGGGGGGGGAATGATCTGGGCAACCTTTTGCTCCTGGCCCAAAAGCCAGAGAATGACACGTTCGGCAGGAAAGCTCTCTAGGGAGAGTTTGGGATTCAGTACAACCCTCAACCTCCCTACAAGGCCTGTTTCAACATGCAAAGTTCCTCCACCACAGGGCGAAGATGGGGGCCGAGGATGCCACATTGCTGCTCTGCTAATAAAAGTGGGGGCCATCAGGCACTGGCCAGCCACGCTGTGTTTAGGGGTGCTTTAGAAATGTGTGTCTGTGTACAAATCTATCCCCCTCCTCCTCAGGATCTCACAGAGCCAGGAGCATCAAAATATAAAAGGAAAACTTTGAAAGGGACTGGCTCCGGACTCTCTACGTTTCTTGCTTGTAGGTCCTCCCCAGCATGACGAGCTGGCGGTGTTCTTGGCTGCCATGAGGAAAAGGACCAATCTACAGACACACGCACACCGTTCCCCCCCCCCCCGCAAGGCTCTACAGCAAGAAGTCTCAGTCATTGGTCTCAGGGTCCGTCTGAGCCATGTAAGCATCCAACTCGGCGTCGAGGTGTCCTTTCGTTTTCGACATGTATGCATCCAGCTGGTTGTCCAACTGTTCCTTTGTCAGCGCGGGGCGCGTGGTGCCTCTTCCGCGGCCGCGGCCTCTTCCGCGGCCACCGAAGCCGCCTCTGGCCCGGCCGGCCATGCCACGACCTTGGGGCAGAAAAGCCGAGGCGAACGGTTAGAAGGCTACGAGGAGGGACGGATGCGGAGCGTCGGATGCCCCCCCAACGATCCACCCTTCGCCCCCCCAAAGAGAATATCAGCTGGGACAGTCCGAGAGGGTAGCCTGGAGTAAAGTGGCTGGGAACACAAGCCAACCTAGCTGCTTAAGTTACAGGCACCCTCTGAAAACAGGGGTTTCCGTTTTTATAAGGCAGCAGGAGGGAGAGAGCGAGAGATTTAGACCTACTGGAAAATACGCCCCCCCCCCCCCCGCCCAGCCTTCTCAAGGGCCAGGCGGAGGAGACTGGATTGCAGAACTAGCTTGATTATCTATCACCCCTCCGATTAAAAGGTGTCCGTTAGAGGCAAGGAGGGACGACTCGTTCCCAGCCTTTCTTCGAAAAGTGGTTTGCGTGCAATCCATCAAACGCGGGCATCTCGTGAGGGCCCATTTCACTCACCTCGGCCGCCAATTCCACCGCGTCCCATGGCTCCTCTGCCGAGGCCACCCCTGCCGGGCCCCGCGCGGCCTCTCATGCCTCCTCTTCTCAGGCCCATCCGGGGGGCTATCCCACGGCCTCCCCGAAGCAAGCTCTGCCCTGCAAGAGGGTGAGGAGACGGTTCGAGCACAGAGGATCTCTTTTAAGATTACGGCCCCGCCAGTAAACTCAAGCCAGCTTTACCCGCCCAAGCCTCACCGGAACAGTTCACACCTTCTCCAAGGCAAAAAAGAAAAGAACCTTATCCCAGACCCGCCCCCCTCCTTGGGCTGCCTCCAGAAAAAGCACACAATCGAAGACTTTCCAAGGGCTAGTCTGCTCCACGGTGATGTGGTTTTAAGCCCAGCCCAGCTCCAGCATACAGGCCTTAAGTTTCTCTCTGCCCCCCCACAGGGACTAGGTACTGTATGTGAAAAGACAAACTGGACCCTATTTAGACGCCAAGGAGCATTTCTTGCTAATTCACACAGCAAACAAAGGACTGGGCCAGGAAGGGCCCGTCTCACATGCTCGCTGCCTGCCACTTCCCCCACCACCCCCTCCTCAAGTTCGTGATTTACTCCTCAGGTGTTTTTTTTAATCCATTCAATCGTGCCTGATCCTCGGCAACTGCCTGGACAAGTCCTTGCAGTTTTCTTAGCAAGGTTTTTCGGAAGGGGTTTGCCGTTGCCTCCTCCCCAGGGCTGAGAGAAAGTGACCGGCCCAGGGTCACCCGGCTGGCTTCGTGCCCAAGGCGGGACTGGAACTCACAGCCTCCCGGTTTCTAGCCTGGTGCCTTAACCACTGTACCAAACTGGCTCTCTCTCAGGTACTAAGACGCCACATATTTATTTATTCATCTTAATATTATTTATTTATAATAAATATTTAAGACGCCACATATTGCCAGCGCAGAAAACCACAGGCGAATTGCAGTCTTGTTGGGAAAGCGCATTAAGCGTCTCACGTTGAGCCCGAGCGTGCTCACCTCGCAGGGGGATTCCTCCACGCAGCAGCGCCCGTGCTCCACGGCCCCCGCGCATGGCGCCTCGGGGCAAGCCTCTCTGCCCCATTGGCAGCCCCCGTCCTCCTAGCGCGCCCCGAGCTAGGGGTCCCGCCGGCCGGCCCAGGCGTGCCTGGATGTTACTTTTCCCGAGACGTTGTTTCAGGCTCTTCTGGAAGAAGCGAGGGTTAGAAAAGGGAAATGCAGCAGAGACAAGCAGAGCGTGCAATCGCACACGGAGGCATGAACTACGTTACACAACCTATAAGGCAGAAATGTGCATGTTAGCAGCATCACGGAAAATCACGCGGCTCTCCGACGTTCGCAGCAGGAATCAGGCGGCTCCTGAAACCTTACTTCAACGGCTAAGCAACCCTAACGGAACTTGCCCCCAAGAGGAGTTTTTTGGTGCCAGGTGACAAACAAGCCCAGAATGATGAGAACAGCGCTCTTCCTTAAACCATCATAATCAAGCAAGGGAGACGCTGGGTGGGCTCAGCCAATATTGTCTCAAATGCAAAGGAAGCAAAACCCAGCTTGATTCGGGACAGGGTTCCGACTCGCTTGCTGGGCCCTTTCGGCTTCATCTTCCTTCCATCAACTGCAGCGTCCTCACGAGGGGGGGGCAAGCACAGCCCTGAGCAACAGCGGCCACTTTCACGCACACCCTAACTAATGCTACACGTTCCCCGGAGTACTTGTAAAGAATCTGTAGGCCGCGCGCTTTTAAAAAGAAGAAAAACTGCAGCGTATCAAATGCACCAACCTGCTGCATGCAGGGACCTTTGCCAGATCCACCCAATTATTTTTGGAGGGGGAGGGGACACGGCCCAAACTTCTCCACCGGCCTCACCTGCTTGAGTTTCAAGGCAGCCTGGACAGAAGGCCGGTTCTCCATCTGCTGGGCCAGCCTCCGGTTTCGAGCACTGGCCAATTGCTGCTGCTGCATAGTGGCACGTATGTTCACCGGGATCAGCTGTTTGTTCTTCAGCATATTAGTAAAGCTTCAAGGTCGAACAAAACGGGTGTTTAAACAAAAGCTTTATTATAAACCCATTTCAACCGGCATTTCACAGCCCTGAGAGTGGGGCAGCCGCATCCCACGAATTTTACGTAATAAGGTGGTACACACTTACGATCCCGTTTAAAGCGTAATGGGACTTTTTTTTTTTCCTCATTTTTCCACAAAGCGTGCAGGGACAGAACATTCAAAAGGTGTTGATTAGTGCAGGAGATTAAAACCAGAGACGGATGTCTGAATTAAATCAAGCAAAGGTGGAGACATACACAGCACGAAGCAGAAATGGAGTTAAAGATGGGGAGAGAGGCTGAGGAGGAAAGAAAAGCGCTCGCTGGATTGTAAGCAGACGAGAAAGGAAGATTTGGGGAATATCAAGAATAGAACTACTAGGTTACTCACAAAGCTACAATACTCTAGACTTAGACAAACAAAGTTCAAAATTAAAGAATGGCCATCCCTCTAGCCCACTAAAAGCCACCATCCCAGGGGCCCGAAACTGAAGTCTCATCAGATGGGAGAATAAGCCTAGCCCACTCTTCTTTTTCTGTTCAAACTGGAGAGAAACCATTGCTGCCTATGATGCAGGGTTAAAAGATAAATGTGGATCAGGTGTCACCGTACAAACAGCATTCTGTATACCTCCGACATAACCTCAAAGTTATGATGATCAAACTGGATGGATTTCAAAAGGGAATAGAAGTCAGGAGGGACCGCGAGTCATCATGAATATTTATTTTCTCCCGTTTGCTTCCCAATACTGTTAACAAGCTCTTGGCCTACTTGGGACTGTTCCCTGAGCTTTGCCACAGCCGGAACAGAAAACTGGGTTCGAGGGCCCTTTGGGCCAATCGAGCACTGCCGATTACATCCAGAAGACGACAAATGGCCTTTTCTGGGGAAGGAAGGATGCTGTTAACACATCCCAGCGTTCGTACAGATAAGTTATTAAACAATTCAGTGACAAAGAAGAGGGCAACCCTCTCCAGCTGTACATTTAGGCTTACTAACCCAGGAATAAAATTTGACACAGAGGAGGAACACGGCATAAGCTTCAGCCATCAGTCAGACACTGGAACTTACAAACTCACTGAAGAGGAGGAGGAGGAGGAGAAAAAAGGCATGCGGTGGAGAGGGAACAGATGATGGAGCAAAGCGCCTGCCTCTTACAAGGCCCCAAGTTGTCGCCAAGGGGCCTTTGGGCTGATCCGAGTGGCCAGCTGCCTGCCTCTTACAGAACAGACCACACGAGCCGTGCGTCTGCCTCGGGCACAGCAGGAAGCCTCCCACAGCTCAGGTAACATGCTACCGCACTGCAGGGTCATCTCTATAATATGAACACATGTGGAAGAAAAAAAGGAGGGTGCGAGGTTTCCTCAGAACACATCCCACCACACGACCGTTTGCAAGTTAGCCTCAGACCGACATTTTTGCCCTTTCAACCTGGTGTACCATTGCTGGCTGTGGGATTTAGGGCAGCAGGGAGCGGCCCGCTGCTCGGGTGCCTCTGGATAGATTACAAGCATCGCAAAGACCGTGTTGTTCTGGATACCGAACAGAGTGACCAAACTAAAAAGACCAACCAAAAAAAAAATATCTTATGAGCTGAAGTTGGCCGTTGGATTCCTCACCGCTCGTTGAGAGACATCTTGCTGGTGCTCTTAAGCACGACTTTCGGCGCTGACTGCGCGGCCATCTCAGGTCCCCAGAACCTGTGCAGAAAAGAGGAGAACGTTTTAAAAGATCCTGATTGTTTTTACACCGATACCCCCCCGAGGCTCAGCGTGGCCCACTGGATTGATTGATCGATTATGTCCCATCAAGGGCAACCACAAGAACCTCTGACCAGCTGATCACTAGATTCCAGGCTGTAGAGTCAGCAGTCCCACCTCAGCCACAGAAGCTGCTCAGGCAACTGTGGGGCCTACCCCGCAGGGTTCTTGTAGGGGAAACTTCAGGAACCAGTGATGCAGAAGCTGATACAGATTTCTAGAGGCAGGAGGGCTGATTGCTCGGCAAAGCAAGTGGGGTTGTGGGTTGTTGGGGGTAAAAATAGGTCTCCCGCGGTGACATCCCCAAACACCAAGGCTAAACCTGAGGCCTCTCCCTCCCAGGGTCCTCGCATAGCCCAACATCCCCCAGCGGGGCTGGACTGCAACCCCCATCACCGCCCAGGCCACCCTCGGCTAACCTGAAGAGAGGAAGGACTGCAGTCCCCATGACGCCCAGCCACACGATGGGAGCTACAGTCCGGAAAATCTCCCGGGCGCCAGGTTGGGGGAGCGCGTGGAAGATCCGCCCCCCCTCCCCCGGAAGTGCACGCCTGCCCTTCCGGCGGCCCGCGTTCCGAGCCGGTCACGTGGGGGCAACGGCCTCCCAGGCCCCGCCCACCCCGCGCGGCCCTCACCGTCGGGGGCAAGGCTCGCCCTGCTTTGCCTGCGACTCTGTCGGCGGCTGCGACGGGAGGCTCCGTTCAGGCCTCGCCCGGCCGGCCCCGTCGGACGCCCTGAACGCCAAGATGGTGGCGGTGGCTGCTCTTCCTTCACTAAACGCCTCCCAGCAGCAGCTGCAGCAACTCGCTCTCCGCTCCGGCGCCGCGGCCTCCGCTTCTCCAGCGCTCGGTCCCCCCTCAGAAAGAGCCCGGGAAAATGGCGCCGCCCTGGCTTTTCTTTCTCAGGCTCGCGCATGCGCCGGCAGGGTGGGTGGGCAGGGACGGCACCGCCCCCGATGGGCGCAGGCGCAGAGGGAAAGGGCGGGGCAACGTATGGCGTCGAATGATCGACAGCTCCTAGTTTGGGAACGAAGGGGCGGGGCTTCACTTCAGCCGCGGAGCGGCCCATTCACCTCACAGCTCGAGGCTGGAAGGGGGAGGCGCTTGGCGGCTGTGGGCGGGGCGCTGCGTTTTAATGAATGGGCGATTCTTCCAGAGCTAAAACGCAACTTTTAAGGACTTTTCATTCAGCGGCCCTGCTTTTAAACGTACAGCTTGGTTCCCAAAGAGTGTGCTTGAGTCCTGAGTAGTTCCCAGGGAATGGAAGACGTTTCAATGTAGCCTTGGCTGGTTTTGTCTTTTATTTGGGAAAGGCCCCTAGGGCCATTTTGTGAGATCGCCCACAAGACTCCACCAAATGCCACCTGTGCCCGCTGTGCCCTGCCCAGGCCCCTCTCTTGTGTTAAGAGCCCCGGACCTCCCTCGTCCAAGCCCCCCCCGCCCCCCCCGCCCCACAAGAGACCAGACCAGGCGAAGAGCAGACTAGTCGGCTTTAATAAGCAGCGCTGTCTCAGCAGGCGGTTACATGGCACCTGAAGGTGCTCCCTCGCGTCCCAGCCGGGCAGAGAGGCCACGAGAGGAGAAAAGGCGTCGGAAAGGGGCCGCGAAGAGCCGCCGAGCTCGACCGGCAGCCCCCAAGGCTTGCGCCCCCCCCCCCCCCCCCAGCTCAGGTGTTCTCCCAGAAGAAAGTGTTGCTGGCCACTGTCAGGGCAGCCACCAGGACCACAAACTCTTGGAAATCGACCTCTCCGTCGCCGTTCTCGTCCAGGTCGTGCATGATCTTGTCCACCGCTTCCGGGTCCCTCTGGGTCTGGAACAAGAAACCAGACAAGAGTTTGGGGTGCAGCTAATCCATTCAGCCCTGCCTCGGCACTCATCCGGCTCCCTGCCGCCTTTTCCGGATTCTGACTTGTAAAGCGTTATTTTACTTTTTTTAGAAAATGGGAAGCTGGCACGATGCAAGCCCCATCTTCATTTCCCCGAATTCCTTGGCCCCCACAATGACAGCTTTATTAAGTTCCTGTCTTAAGCCAACCGCTGCATTTGCACAAGGCATTGAATGCCAGTCAACCAACAGGCCAGGGTTGCACAGACCACTAAGCCAGCCAAAAAAAAGGAAGAAAAGAAAAAAACCAAGGTTCACCAACATTAAAACGTCGTGCAAAAGCTGGGGCTTTTACTGACCCGGTTCCATCTTTTTTCTGACCGGCCCCGTCCAGTTGAAGAATGGCCAATGATGTAGCCCAAACCCTATTATCTAAACTAGACCCAATGCATAAAGAAAGTACCTTGGTTTTAAGAAAATTCTGCCACTTGGATTTTATTATATTAGATGTATAAGTTTCACTGAATGTTATTTTAACTTATTTATAGTTGTATTTTAATTAACTATGTTTTATTTTAAACCGCCCAGAGTCCCCCTTGGGGGAGTGGGCGGTGATAAATCTAATAAATAAATAAATAAATGGGGGGGAATGAAAGTGGGGGGGGGTTCAGTCTGGAGCTGGAGAATGGCATGCGTGAAAGGAAATGCAGCTTTCCAACTGCAGAATGTTCACCTTTTTCCATAAATTAAAATGAATGTTTTAATGAAAAAAGGACATCCGTGTGTTGCTTCCTCACAACCCACTCCCATAAACTGTAATCAGTGGAGTACCACCACTGTCCGGCCTTTGTTGTCAAGACACACTTTGGTCCTTGACTTCCTTGGCTCGATTCTTTTCATTCCTTTTCCTCCCATGCTAACCGACACACCATCCAGCACTGCAAACTTCCTTTTGAAAACTACACGTCTGAAAGAAATCGGGCAGGGAGAAGAACAAAAGGGCCGCAGAAGCCGGTCCATCGTACCTCCAGGAAACAGCCCAGCTCATTCTGCAGCAACTCCTTCAATTCTTTTTTGCTCAGCTTATATTTATCGCCTTCCTTGCCGGAGTAGCTGTGGAAGACGGAGATGAGCGCGTCCATCGCGCTCTCCAACTGCGACGTCATATCCCAGCGGCTGCAGGAGCAGGAATGGTGCCTGCGGAGCAAGGCAGAGGGCGGTGAAGCCGCTTGAAAGTCTTGCCAGCCGATGTCGTCTTGGGCCCTTGTCCCGAGGATCAAACCCACCCCCAAGGAAATGCCACCGCTGAGCAAGACTTTTCCAGACAGGTGCTCAAACTTTCAGAAGGACAAAGGTGAAATGGAGACGTCGCCCCAAACACCACCCCAGCGGAGCATCCCTGAGGCTTAAGTTCGCTGGCGGATGGGGAGAATTAAAGGACCGTCCCCCAAGGAAGTGAATTCTGAAGAGGAAAGGGAACGGGTCTCTCCATCTTGGCACTAGGAGCCAAGGAGAAACCGGTAGAGAAACAGACAGCCAACTCGGATCCCGGTTTGGTTATAAAACTGACGAACAACTGCAGGCTACGTCTCAAAGACTCTGTTGCCTCCTCTGCAGGGTTACGGCCAGGCTCAGATGGAAGAGGATACCAAGGCATGAGGCCGAGACCCCCTTTCTCCCCCCCCCCCCCCGTGGCATCGATGTTGCCTGCTTACTCAGCCTCACCTGGACCGACCCCCCCGCCTCTCTCCTCTTGAGGACCGCTGTGGGGCAGCCGCTGAACGCAGCCGACCTCTACCCCAGCAACTCCAAAATAGCCACCCGGGGGCCTTAAATAAACCCGGCGCGCCCTCCCTCTTCTCCTCCAGGAGAATCCGATGTCGGCAGCTGGACAGTCTGCCCGGGACAAGGGTGTCTGAATTTAAAGAGACAGAATGGCGAAATCCCCGTGTTGTCTGTTTAAAGACGGGCCCCCTTGGAGAGAGAGAGCACGCGGCGGATTCTCCGCAACGCTCTCCGCTGGATGGGCGAGGACAAGGAGATCCCTATTTTCCAAAATGGATGCAAGTCGCTTATCTCCAATAATCAGGGAAATAATGCCTGGAATCCACAATCCAGAGGGCTGAGCATTGCAACCATGCGGAGAGATGTGAATGAAACCATGAGGCACGACGGCCAATTCCTGGTGGCGCGTCCACCTATGCTTAGGCCGGACCGCTTCAGACCACAACAGGCCGCTATTGTTAGCAAAGGCCCTAGCTTCTCTTTTGCCCACGCTCGTCCAGCTGACATGTTTGCGCAGCCGGCAGAATATTGCAACGCGCGTAAAATAATATTCAATTGGATATTGCAATATTGCAAAAAAAAAAAAAAATAAGGATGACATCTACCAGTCCCTGCATATGGAGAGCTAGCGTGTCAAGGAGGAGGGTTCCAGCATGTCTGGCTGTGCTGATTTCCTCCCTACAAGGGATTGCATATTATTTGGGATGGAGGAATCTGAAGCGGTACAGCCTGAACGTGAGCATATCAGTAACTAAGTCACTATTAGTCACACCGAGGAGGACCTTAATCCAAAACCACAATGTAGAGTTTAGTTCTGGCTGACCGGCAGCCCGCCGGCCATGCCCTCAGCTAGCCTGTTCCGTTACATCCTACCTGCCCCTTTCCCGCTTCCCCACTAGCAGTGCCACGGAGCTGAGCTACGATGTCAGTTGCCGATCTAACCTTCGCAGGCACCTTCCTAAGCCCTGGATTGCCGGCGTTCGAAAGGGCCCTTCCGGTTTTTTTGCCAGAGCCACCCTCTCTCCAGCAAAGAAATCTGGGCACAGCCGTGGGGATATGAGTCATGAAACCTCGACGGGGTTGGTCCAGGGCTAGCCAGCTCACCCGCTATTAATACCTCCAGGGTGGTTTCGGCCGCCAAGGCAGCCTTCCTCGGGGAAGGTGTAACCCATCCTTCCGATAAGAGACGGGGGGATCAGGTGTCTCCCCCCAGCTCCGAGCAGACAATGGGGACCATCCCGGGAGGCTACTCGGGTGACGGGAACGAAAGGGGGCCTTTGTGGAAGGAAAATCTTCCACCCTGAACGGGAACAGAGGCGCCGCGAAACCAGATCCCCAGGACGAGCAAAGGAGCTCGGGTCGCGTTACGGACCTGGAACTCGAAGGACGTCCAAACCGTTCCAGCATGAATGATGCAGGGGATTGAATGAATTATGCAGTGGGCCATTGACCTTTTCCTGGGCTAAACAGGGCCAAAATCAGCTCGGGCCAGGCGGGCCAATTGGTGTCCGCTTCCGTGCGTGGGAAGGAATCTCGAAAAGGAGTCCCGGGGGGGATGAGACGGGGCTGCACGGGCTGGACTGAGGATCGATCTGCTCGCAGACCGAAGGGACCAGGATCCCAGGGACAGGTTGGGAGGCGGAGCCAAGAGGACAAGCCGGCTCGGGGGCGGGGCTAGGAGCAAACGGGCAGCTTGGGAGGCGGAGCCAATGAACGATGGTATCTTGCACAGAAGTACTTATGTACCCACATCAGTTCCCCCTAATTTTGTAGCACGAGGGGACGGGGAAGACAGCTCTTTTTTTTAACTATCCCAACCTGGTTAAACAAACTGGCAAAAATATTTCCTCAGTTCTACCCCTTGTGCAGTCACAGAGAAGGGAGAAAAATGTCGTCAAATATTAATTCTCCAACTAGCTGCGGAGCTGACTTGCCATTAACAATGCAGTGGCAACATCATCTTCATTTCTCTGAAATTTTTTTTTAAATAGGCTAATGCAAATGGCCGCGTTAACAGTTGTGCTTTTGAACTGGCAGCCCGTCTGCCGTTCCAGGGGTCCCCCACTTTGGAGGAGGCAAAGCTAGTCGGTGCATGGATGGGAGACCACTAGGAAACGCCAGTGCTGGAAGCTAGGCCGGGAAGTGGAAGAATTCCTGAAAGATCGCCAGCCGCTTTTTATACAGAAACCTTCCCAACCATCCCTTCAAAATAGCTTCGTTTTGGCAAGTTGTGGACATCGCCGGCCAAGAAAACAAAAGACGGAGCATCTTCCACAAATATCCCACAAAACTATCCCCCCCCCTTTTTTTTTTTGCAAGGGTGTGTTTGTGAAGGCAAGCGTGCTCCAGAAAAAGAGCTTTCCCCCAAATCGGAGACACGGCCAAACCGTGCATGCAACACCCGCCGTACCCCACCAGGGGGTGCCACGCTCTGCCACCTCTCCTGGCCTTAATCTGATTTTGCAAGACCCAAGTTATGAATCTCAGGTATTTGCTAGGGCCAGGCCCTCATTCCATCTGCCTGAATTCTGCTGGGGTTTCATATTCCTTTCTCATTTCCTGTCCCCAAACAGTTGAGCAATTGTGCCACGCAGCCCGGTCGTTTTTCCAGGATGGATGGAATCCCGGGCTGGAATGTTCCCGTTGCCACCCAGCCTTACCACAAACACTTGATTTATTTACTTTACAAAATAAACCCAGAAGTTGGGGGGGGGAGTGGCCAGGCCAGCAAAACACACCTCTTTGGAATTCGACTGGTAATCTTCTTCTATGGGCGCATCGTAACGCACGCTCCCATCACCGTGATCGTTTTAGCGTTCAGAAAGGTGGAGAAGCCGCCCACATTTTGAGAGCAGTTTTCTTTAAAAATATCGGAAGTTGGATTGAAGCCACGGTGTTCCACAGGCCACGTATTCAACCCTCGCCCCTCTCAATAGAGAGTTGTGCCCCATTTGTGCCACGTGCTACAGCTCTTCTCACTTGGCACGATGCCCCACCCCACGATACAGGCCCAACCTTTAATCTCTTTAAAGAGCAAGTTAAATCAAGGAAAGCTTGAGCTGATTAACCTAGTCCAGAACTAATTTGAATCAGCGATGTCCTATTTTACTGGGACCTACGGGCATACTTTCAAAAAAAAAACCCCAAAGGGCATTTTCACCATGGGCTTGCTAGTAGGGGATGATGGGCGTCCGAATGTGATGCCTCTCAACGCCATTAGGATGTAATGATATCAAGGATTCCAAGGTTAGTCTTTCCTTCAATCTGGAATGTCTGTTTTCTGATATGTTGGACCCCAGTGACTCTTCTTTTTTTAATCTAGTTGGCCATGCTGGGATCCAAACAGGAGGGAGGGAGGGAGGGAAAGGCACAAACACACACACACACATCCAAAAGCTGTTTACAACATTTTCCTCTTTGCCCAGACAAAGCAGCCATTCAGGGCTGCGGCCAGTGGCGACCTTGGCAACCTCCACCCTTCTGTTCCTAAGAGCATTAAAAGCCCCCTTTGAAGATGGAGAAACAGCAGTGGAAGGATCAAATTAATGGCAAGAACCCGGACCGAGAACGGGATTTGAAATCCCAGAAGGATGGACTCCCAATGGAGTGCAGGACTGGATTGCGGATCAGGCAGAATTGCTAAAGGCCAGGAGTCCCAGCAGATTTTTCAAAAATTTCCAAACTTTGCAAAGGAAACTAGTCGAGCCCTTTCCGCTCTCTAAAATCCATCCCATCCCAACTGGCTTTACGATCCAGATTAAAACAGCTGCAGATGTCCAGTTTCATCCAAAGGATTGTCAATTTCATTCCCTGATTTTTTTCCCCGCAGTGGAATTTTCTGCCTCGGATGTCCACGTTCCTTTGGCTGGCTGGGTTTGGGCCGTTTTAAAATGGGATTTGGGTTTTTCCCTCCCTCCGGCCCTCCCTTCCAACAAAGCAGGCATCCCTCTGGAGTTTTACGACACTGGTTGAATTAATTTTTTTCCCAACAAGTGGGAAATTGTGCAAGCTACTGGGTCACTGGCAGCCTGATTCCAGCAGTTCATTCGTAAGGTTCGCAAAGCAAAAAATTAAAATTAAAAGTGGAGGTCTAAATTAGATTTAGAATTAGATCAGCAGCCTGCAGATTGCCCACTCTGATTATTATTGATTATTATTTCAATTTCCGCTCCATTGAACCAACCAGGAATCACTCCAGCACCTAGTAACTTATTTCCTGGGTGTTGGCCCAATTCGTTTACTGTGATATTTTTCATGTTTTTGTAAGCTCGGAGGAGACACGCGGCTTTATTATTATTATTTCTATTACTTGCTTATATTGTGACACGCAGATGAATAGAGATTTTCAAACCCCTGCATGTATCAGCTGATAGATGATAAATAAATCATGCATGCCGGCCGTGCTCGGGAATGGTGAAATGGGCTACTGAGGCCATCAATTAAAAAGAAAAAAATACAAGTGATTCAACAAATAGCTGGACAAATCTGGAGTTAACCTGCTGCCGATGTTTGGCTGGGAGAGCAAGAAATCCACTGAGCCATTAATCTCCAAATAATCTGGGGTCCCAACTCATTTGCAGAAGCTTCGAACTGGATTGGGACAAATTGGGGTGAATTCAAGAGCATTGGATTCCGTGCGGCAGGTGTTAACCAACACTCCTGTCCATGTGCAGAGGGCTTCTCACTCACTCGCTGGAGAAACTGCAACCGTCACACACACACACACACACACGTTTTCCCCCATATTATCAGCAAAGACAAGGAAAGGAACAATGAACAGAGTAGCACCCCTCCTGGGCATGGATTCGAATCCCGTTCAGCCAAGATGGGTCATTAGCTGGAAGGTGGATGCCTAGCCGTAAAAAAGGGTTCAGGCACCCACCCCCAACCTCCTTTAACAAGCCATCTTCCTGTTCCACTGCCCAGCATTCGTTCCCAGCCAGTCCAAAGCCCAACGGCTCGATTTTGCAAACCTCTCCCCCCTTGGTTATGCTTACTCGCAGGTAAGTACGCAGAGAAAGACATTGCACATTTTCTTCCTTCCACCCACTTGTCTTGGTCAGCTTCAGCCCCAGACAGGGAATATGTCAAGGCATAAGAAAAATTCTCCTGGGGTTAGATTTGAAATTTCGCTTTCTCCCTTGTATTTTTGCAAAACAGCCAACCCATTTTCTCCAGCAGGAAATCTTTCCCACAGCTTTGTCCCAGCAAGAAGAATTCTCATTTAAAGCCAGTTGATGTCTTCTAAAAAATATCATCATCATAATCATCATCATCATCATCATCATCATCATCATCCTAGAAGCAAAGCAGAGTCCTAAGACCACACCACCTGACTGAGCAGCAGGAAAATGCAATTTAAAAAAAAAATCAACAAAGCCAAGTTTGCATGCACGGAACAGCGGTTTCTTTTGCCTTGCCAGGTTTACATCCCGCCCTAAACGGCGCAGTGAAAAACCAAGGAACCGCGTCTGCCCAGCAGGCTAACCCTGGTTAGCTTAAACCTCGGTTAAGCTTTGTTTTCGGCGGCTGGGCGCAGGATGCCAACTTAGATATCTTTGGTTGAGTTGATTATCCAGGGGATCTTACGCAACCTCGCTCCCCAAACGGGTTAATTCAGCAACCAGGTCAAATGGTTGTGTGAATGCAGCCCCGCTGAATCGGCTGACCTTCTCCTCCCCCCTTGCATATCCCCCCTCATCTTGGAAAGGGAAGCACACTTGGAGTCCAACCCTTTCTAGGTTTTAGTTCAGCTGAAAATCTCATTTTTTGCTGCTCTTGGGGACAAAGATTCCCCACCCCCCCCACTATCTTTCGTAAAGTTTGCATTGGTCAATAAAATAAGCTTCTTCCTAGACTCGGCACCCAGCTGGAAAATCTGGTGGGGGGGGGGACATACCAGGGAGAGCAAATTCTAACCAGTAGGCAACCCCACCCACCCACCCTCCCTCTCCGTGAAACTGAAACGACTTACTGAACGGGAGTGTGGTTGCTGGCCCGGTTGAGGGAACGGCTTGAGTTTTGCCCTAAATCTAAGCCACGGACCACCACCCCCCAGACCCTCCCCACTGGGGACGACCAATAGGGAGGATTTGGCAAGCAGGGCGGCGAAGACAGATGCTGGTTTGTTTTGCCTCCCGCGGTCGGGCTGGAAGAAGGATGGAGAAAACAAAGCGCATTTGTGCTGTGGTCCCCAAAGGCTGCTGGTCAACCTGTTTCCTAAAATACTGGGGGGGGGCAGCTTTCTGCATCCCGCAGAGCTGAAAAATAAGCAGGGCTGTCTGTCCTTTGCACCGTGAACCAGGCCGACCCCGAATCTCGGCTGGGGAGGCTCTTGAAAGCACAGGACCAATCAGCCACGGCTTCAGGAAGGAGGTTTCCATTTAGTAAGGACCCAGCTGTGTTTAAGCAGGGTGGGCAACCGCGGCCCGTAGGCCGGGCCTGGCCAGGGGCCCGATACTCTGCCCTATTTCTGGTAGCTTGCAACAGTAAAAGTTTGCAACAATAAAAGATTAAAACGCTACTCGTAGGCCATAAGATAACAACATAATAAGATCTTGGATTTTTAGCTATTATTTATTATATTGGTTTAGATTGTGGCTTATGTTGACAGGTTTTTAATTGTTGATTCTGTTGTAAACCGCCCAGAGTCCCCCATTGGGAGAGGTGGGCGGTGATAAATTTGAATTATAAATAAATAATAAATAGATAATAAGGCAGCAAATAGTTCATTTATGGGCAAACGTCTTCTAAACGGAAGACCCTTTGTGCGATCCGAGAAGCGTTTTGTGACCGTCCTTTCCCTCCACCCCGAAAGCGGATTTGGAAAGGAAAAAGGCTGCAGGAAGCCCGGCTGTTCGGAGCCCTGGCAACTGAATCTCCTTCTGCGGAAAAGGCTAGCAGCTTCCTTCTCCTCCGCGCCCAGTCCCACTCGCTCATCAGTCCGGGCCAAGGTCCTCCCGCCGGGCCACAGAACCGCTTCTCCAAGGAGTAAATGCTGCCCCGGGTTTCGGAAGTGGCAAGGCAAAGCCACATTCGGGAGGAGATGAGGGATCTAGGAAGACCAGGCTAGATCAGCCAGATGTCCTCTGGGGATCCCTGTAAGAGGCCATGCTGGGCTCCTCTGCCCGGCAACTGGCATTCATAGATAGATTGGCTCTAAGCACTACACCACACTGTCTCTTAATAATCCAGGCTGGATTTCCGCCTGTAAGCTTGTCGGGGCTTGTTGAGTTTGTCTGGCTGGTGCAGAGCCTGGGAAAATCAGCGGGGGGGGGGGGGGGGGAGAGGCCAGGCCTGTCGACGGGGAGCGACGTGCCTGAACGAGCACCAGGGCGCCTTTGGGAGGGGACACCGGCCCCAAACATCTGGAAACCCAGACACGCGCACTCTCTCTGCCACGGCTGGCCACGATCCAGCATAAACCAGTTACTCTTGCCAGTCTAAGCTGGGTGTGGCGGAACCTGGCCGGGCGCTGTGTTTCGGGTCCCTGCCGCCCCTGTGAACAACGGTGGGAAGTGTAGGGGCCGGGCTCCTCTGCTGAAGACCAGCCAGCCGCCGCCAAGACAAGTCGCTGATGCGCCCCCCTTCCAATTTTGCCCTTGAAACAGAGGCAAACTAGTTTCCAGACAGGTTCAGGTCACTCCCATCAGCCCCGCTCAATGGCAAGGGGCTAGGGGGTCTGGGGACTCCCTTGGCAGGCTCCAGACGGCTGCTCTGCTGGGGCTTCGTGGCCCGGTTGACATTTCCCGTCAACCCAACAGTTCGAAAGCTTTGCAAGTAGATAAATGGGTACCACCTTATGTGGGCTAATTTGCTGGCGTCCTGTCGGGAAGTCGGCACCACCGGAGGAGAGGATCGGAGGAAGATCGAATGGCAGGCGGTGACGACGGACCCGGATGCAACAGCTACAGGACCTCAGCAGCCGGCTCAAGGCATCCTGGGAATTGTAGTCCAGAGCCTGGAAGAGTCGGTTCCCTTGCCCCCTCCCCTCACGCGCGGTGAAAATGGTGATTTGTGAATTGTATAATTAAATGTATATATATGCTTGTAAGCCGCCTACAGTCCTCCATTAGGGAGGGGATAGGCGGGGTATAAATACCACAATAAATAAATAAATAAGTAAGTAAGTAAGTAAGTAAGTAAGTAAGTAAGTAAATAAATTTCCAAAACTTCAGCCTTGATGGTGCCCCAGGCAGGTCAGCGGAAAGCCAGCTTCCCCAACCAGGTGCCCTCCAAATGGGCCGGGGTGCAGGCCAGGCCTCCCTCTCATCTCTCCAGAAAGGAGGAACACGCATAAACCTCAACCGGCTTCTGTGGGGAGTCGGGGTCAATTAGGAAGTAGTTACGGGAGAGAGAAAACCAAGTCTGGCAGCTTTGATCCCTGGCAAACGCCAAGCCTCCGGCAGCAAAGTTTATTTGGCAGCGGACGCCTGGCACGGCACCCCGTTGCCAAAACCCAACAGGATTATCAGCGCCATCGTTATTCATTTTCTTTTCCTCCAGTAACAGATCTCCCCGACGTCTTTTTCCACCCAGGGCGAAAATCCCCAAAAATTCCGTGCAAAGGGGGAGCGAGCTTGACACCTGCAGCGATGCTGAAGACGTTGGGGGCGTTTTGACTTTTGATTCCCCCCTTCACTCGTCCGCCTGGGGAGCTTGCCGATCAGGGCAGAGATCCCCGGGCTGGGTGTTTCAAGGAGAAGGGGGGGGGGAAACGCTTTAACTCCAGAAAAGGCATTTGTTTCTCTGCTGGACGGGATCCGTAAAGGAAGGGAACTACCATCCCACCCACAGCCAGATTGCTTGAGTGTATACACCCACCACTGCACCCCAAACACGGTGAGGCTCCGCCGCAAAACAAGGGGCGCCGCATTCCTCCGGCCACTAGGCCCCGCCTCTCGCCTTCGCCTCTGGCGATCTTTCGGAACCCCCCAGGCGACCACCGGCGTGAGTGCCGCTAGGGTGACCTCGCCCGTCCCCGAAGCCGCCCGCTGCAAACCGCGTGCCACCGCTCAGCGGCTGTTCTTCGGGATATCAGAAATGCAGATTGTCTGCTTTGCAAACTGCGCGGGCGCCCTGCCCTGCCTCGGGGTTGAGAGAGGTGGGATGACGTAGAGGCACATTCCTTCGCAGGTGCCATCACATCCTTCGCAGGTGGCTCGCATGCTCGTGATGCGTTCGTTTCCTTCGGAGCATGTCGGGGAGGAGACCCCACCGCCGTAATTGAGGCGGCGGAGCCAGAAAGCCGTTTGCAGACGGGGGACCCCGCTGTTTCAGCAGCCAAGGTGGGGGGAAGGATTAGAGACGGGAAAGCAGCGGGGACAATCTCCCGATGGCTCATCTGCTCTCAGCGAAGGCCCCACGGAGTGGAAGAGAAAAGAAAATATATAGCATATGAATTAGCCAGAAATATTTGCGTGTGGGTGCAGAGACAGAAACAGAACAGGCCTGGCTGGTGGGGCCGCTTAACGTGCTCCCAGGGTTTCAGGTCATCTGAAACGTGTCGGGGCCCGGCCGGGCAGGAATACAGTTTGCAGAACTGCCTCGCCGCCGTTCTTGCAAGCAAAGGAACAAGTGTGTTGTTATAAAACCAGGAAGCCAAGGTGAAGAGGATAAGAGCGCCCCTGAGCATGTGCAGAAGGCCCTCCCTTCTCTCCCTCCAGAAATCTTGACATAAACTCTGAAGATTTAGCATCTCTTGAATCTGCTAAAGCAGTGTTTCCCAACCTTGGCAACTTGAAAACGGGTGGACTTCATCTCCTAGAATTCCCCAGCCACCCATTTTCAAATTGCCAAGGTTGAGAATTTTTTGTTTGTTTATTCGTTCAGTCGCTTCCGACTCTTTGTGACTTCATGGGCCAGCCCACGCCAGAGCTTCCTGTCGGCCGTCGCCACCCCCAGCTCCCCCACGGTCGAGTCCGTCACCTCCAGAATATCATCCCTCCATCTTGCCCTTGGTCGGCCCCTCTTCCTTTTGCCTTCCACTTTCCCCAGCATCAGCATCTTCTCCAGGGTATCCTGTCTTCTCATTACGTGGCCAAAGTACTTCAGTTTTGCCTTTAATATCATTCCCTCAAGTGAGCAGTCTGGCTTTATTTCCTGGAGTATGGACTGGCTTGATCTTCTTGCAGTCCAAGGCACTCTCAGAATTCTCCTCCAACACCACAGTTCAAAAGCATCTCTCTTCCTTCGCTCAGCCTTCCTTATGGTCCAGCTCTCGCAGCCATAGGTTACTACAGGGAATACCATTGCTTTGACTATGCGGATCTTTGTTGTCAGTGTGATGTCTCTGCTCTTAACTATTTTATCGAGATTTGTCATTGCTCTCCTCCCAAGAAGTAAACGTCTTCTGATTTCCTGGCTGCAGTAATCTTTGCTCCTAGAAATACAAAGCCTGTCACTACCTCCAAGGTTGAGAAACACTGCGCTAAAGGATCAGAGTAAGAAGGAATGAAAATGGACGTGCTACTTTTTTTCATTTCATAACTGGTTTTCTTACTAAGTTGTAGGTTATTTCGTCTGGATTTTGTCAAAGTATCCCCCTGTATCGTGGGAGAGGCTGATTGGGATTTTATCAGCTGTCACGGGCAGACACTTATTTTAAAGTTTACCACAAAGCACAAATATTGGTGCTTTCCAAGAAGACGGAGAATTTGTATTTCTTCCAGTTTTGCAAAAGAGTTGTTCCTGTTTTCCTTCCAGAAATGTGCATGCATCCAAAAAGGCATACCTTGGTTTTAAAAAAAGTGCATCTGGCTAAAGGAAAATAAACATACTGGCAAAATTGCATGCAGGCACATCTGTTAGGAGAAACACAAAAGGAATTACGTCCTTCCTGGTGAAACTGATGCCGAAAAAAGAGGAAGGGGGGGGGAAAAACGAGTGGAAAAATTAGAAAACGGAGTCCGGATGAAATTACTCGCAGCGGCCCTGATGCAAAACATCTGCAGTTGAAGAATATTTTCAAATGCGAAGCGTCGATACAAGCCGCATCGAACTCAACAGGCCTCCGCTGCATCTTTCCAGAAGGCCGATTTTTTAAAAAGTTTCTTTGCTGTGGGATGCAACATTTCAGATTTTTTTTTAAAAAAATCAACCTTGATTTGATTCTGCAGAAGGACCGCAAAGAATCTTTCCCGTAATTCCTAACAAGTAATCTGAGCCACATTCCAATGCTATCTCTTCAAAAGGTACCTTATGATTATTGCTGTCCAAATAAAACAACAACAGCAGCTTTGACTGAATCAGACTTCTTCTCTCATTTCTATCAGAGCAGTCAAAAAGCGAACAAAAACCTCCCTCGAGGGGCAAACAGCCCCCGCTTTATTACAGATTACTGATTCAGAGGTAGACTGCGGCTGAAACTGGGGGCTCCCCTGATCTGCCACCAACGGAGATAGCCAGCTTCTCTGGGGGTTACTCGAACAGAAAGGGTGTGCATTCTCTGCTCTTCTACCATCGCTTCCCCCGAATAAAAGAGAGAAATTCATGCTAATTTTACGGAGCAGCGTCTTTGACTCACCGCTTCAAATTGCAGGTTGCAAATAGCACCGGGTAGGGCCACTTTTTAAAAAGCTGCAAGTGGCCCCAACTGGATTGCAAAGCCAGACCTCCCTTTGGTTGATCGACCCCCCCCGCCCCAGACCTTTTCCTTCCATCTTCCAGCCCTCCTTTAGATCTGAGAATACAAAACCAGAGATGTTCCCCCCAGCATCTTCTTCTTTTCCAAATCCGACTTGCCCAACGCATTCTTAACCCCCATTTCCTTTCCTTCGCTGCTTAAGCCGTGTTTAAGCCCAGATGGATCAGGTCCCGCTTTGTGCATTTTCTGCTTTCTAAATGGCAGGAAGTGTCCTTGGCTTGGCCTGGAGGGGCCGTAGGCAACGTGGGGGGGGGGGGGGGTTCGACAATGCGGAAAATATAATCCGGGCCGGGGGGGGGGGCTGATCAAACACCACCGGGGCTGGGACATCCTGTTTCTCGGCTCAGGCTAAGCCACAAAGTCGTATTTCCCCTCCGTGTTTCCCAGCCAGAAGAGAATTCAGATCTGTTTGGCGGAATGAAACAGACTACCCGGCGCTTCGTCCCAGGGTTGGCAGGCCCAAGCACAAATGCCCCCTTATGTGCCTGCCTTCCCTGCCCTGGCGCACAAGGCCCGATTTTGTTTGGCGTGGTGTTTTTGAACCCCCCCCCCTTCTGATTCAGGGTTTCCAAAGAAAACTTTGCTTGTGGGTGAAAAGGCATCATCGGGAGTGTTTGCAAGGCGGGGAGGAGAGAGGGCAGTGTGCATCCGGCTGTGGAAAGAGAAACCAAATACTTCAGCCAACGGGCCTTCCCCACCTCCCGAGTCTGCCCGTATAAAAAGCTCCCCTCGTTCCCATCTTGACATTTTCCTTGCAAGGGACGGCTGTTGGGGTAAGTGGCGATGCGGCTGCGGGGAGGGGGCTGCCGTGCCAATTCCCCCCCCCCCCTTTTCTGCAAAGTTTTCCTTTGTTTGCAGGGGGCATGGGACCTGGGCGTGCCTTGGCTTCGCCCAACCTTTAAATGAGCATTCAGAGACAGTTATATCTTTCCTGGTGCTTGAGAGAGAGAGAGAGAGAGAGAGAGACAGACAGACAGACAGACAGACAGACAGACAGACACAGTAGACAGATGTGCACAGTGGACAGATGCAATGGATGGATGGATGGATGGATGGATGGAAGGAAGGAAGGAAGGAAGGAAGGAAGGAAGGAAGGAAGGAAGGAAGGAAGGAAGGAGATGATAGATAGATGATAGATGATAGATAGATAGATAGATAGATAGATAGATAGATAGAAGATAGATAGATAGATAGATGATAGATAGATAGATAGATAGATAGATAGATAGATAGATAGATAGATAGATATAGAGATTAGAAGATAGATAATTAGAGGATGGAGAGATGGATGGAGAGAGAGAGAGAATGCATGAATTCCTGAACTGCATTGATTGGCGCATTAATCCAAAGCCTCACTATTTGGGTCTGCTTTAGAAATTAGAAGGTACCGTATATAAAGCCATTCAATTCAATGCAATTGTAATCCTCTTTGCTGCAGAATAAGTTTATTCTGATTTAGACTGATTTCGGAGTAAATATATTTAGGACCATACCGGCAATCTGTGAGTTGCTGTCTGAAGCTTCCCTGTAAATCTACCATCCCCCCCCCCCCCCCCCCCCCGGTCCTTGCCTCATACCATTCCACAAACGCAGCAGAAGGCACAATTATCCCCAAGATGTGACTCTTCAAAAAAAAAAAGAAGAAGAGATAAAAATGAACAGAGGCGGCTTGTTCTCTAGGCGATGATGGTAGGTAGAACCTCCACCCCCAGGGGCAGTCTACCGCCTAGAAACCAGGATGCGAAAGCAAGCAGAAGGGCTTCCTTCACGCCTTGCTTAGGGGCATCTCTGAGATTTCAGGCAAGCCACCAAGGCCCTCATCCTCTGGAGCTCTATCAGCTCAGGACCGGCATCCTTCGATGTAAGTTTCCTTAAAAGACTGGGGCGGGTTTCGAGGAGGCAAGTATGACGTCTTTACTGCCAAATATAGGGAAGAGGTCTACTCTGCAGGGCTGTGGAGCAGAGGAATCCCAAGCAAATCTCTCTCCACCCCCCAGAACAACATGCCCCCCCAATAGAGCATTTCTCTCTCTCATTTTTGCAGCCTTCAATTCATTCCGCATCCGTTCATTTGCTTTTCCACGCCAGCTTGCTCCAACAAATCCCACGCCCCGTGTGAAACTGAACAACATTAGGGTATTTTTCCTAGAGGTGTCCGAGAATAGCCGAAGTTTCCGTTTCTTGGAAAGGTGTGGGATATCTTGGGGGGGGGGGGGTGTGAGGATTGCATTTCTCCTTATTTCCAGTGACAAACGGCTTTCGAAAGCCATTTTCCCATAGGGGGAGATGGGTGGCCATATAAATTAAACAAATAAATAAATAAAATTTCCACTCGATGCAAGCCTGGCAGCTTTGTATGAGTTCCACACACCTATCATCATCATCATCATCATCATCATCATCATCATCATCATCTCTCCTCCTCTTATCTTGGCAGCTACTTTCCCTGGCCTGACCCGCCTCCAACTGAAGAAAGAAAGCCTCTTTTCCCCGTCCTTGAACGCCATGGCCAGCAGCGAACTGACGGAGTTGGAGATGGCCATCGAAAAAATCGTTGGCATCTTTTTCACCTACGCCGCTCGTGAGGGCAAGAAGGGCACCCTCACCACCGGCGAGTTTAAAGAACTGGTCGCCCTCCAACTCCCCAACCTCATGAAGGTGGGCGTGCCAAGGGGGGGGGACCCGGGGTGGCGAGCAAAGGCTTTCCCCCAAACGGATGCGGCGGGTGAAACTCCAGAGGCTCCCATGAGAGTGAACGTGGCGGCTTTGAAGATCCCTTCTGCTTTTGAACGGAGCGGCAGGGTGGGCACGCCGGGCCCGAGTCTGCCTTGCCCCTGTGCCGTTTCTTTATGCAGAATTTCTCCCCCCCCCCCCAAAGTTGCTAGCGGTCTCGGAAAATGTGGATAACGAGGGAAATTGACTGTCACGGGTACCCGGCGTTGATGTTCACGCCGTTCCTCACAGAGCGGAAAATGTAAATTGGTTTTCGCCAACAGCTCAGCTGCATCTTAGAATAGCAACTGGAATGGAATGGAGTAATTCAGAAAGGGCAAGGTTGGGTGGCCAGCACCCCCAATTTTTCTACAGGTAGTCCTCGACTTACGACCACAATTGGGACCGGAGCGTCTGTTGCTAAGCAAGGCAGTCATTAAGTGAGTCATGCCCAATTTTATGACTTTTCCCACGGCTGTTAAGCGAATCATGTGGTCGTTAAGTGAATCATGTGGTTGTTAAGTGAATCCGGCTTCCCCCATTGAACTTTGCTCGTCGGAGGGAAGCAGGGAAGGCCGCAAGTGGCGATCATGTGACCCCGGGACGCTACTGTCATAAATACATGCTGGTTGCCAAGCGCCTGAAATTTGATTACGTGACCGCAGGGATGCCGCGATGGTCATAAGTGCAAGGGCTGGCCACAAGTCACTTTCTTCAGCGCCGTCATAACTTCGAACGGTCGCTAAACAAATGGTTGTAAGTCGACGACTACCTGTATTACAGTCCTTGCTTTGAAGCAGGGCTCCCCAATCTGATGGCCCTCTAGATGGGTTGGATAAATCTGACAAATAAATAAATAAATAATAACAGCTCCCATTACTTCCAGCTAGGATGGCCACCACCACCACCCCGCCATCTATATTCCGCTATTCTCTCTCTTGAAGTTATCAACCAGAGCATTGTCCTCTTCTCTCCCTGGATCTAATATCTGCAGTGTAGGTGTTCCTTGGTGAGAGAAAGGATTTTGCCAATCTGTACCCCAGCAAGTGACTTTCCTTCCCCCCCCCATGTCTTTTTTGAAGAACGTCGGGGACCTCGACGAGAAGATGAGAGCCCTCGATGTCAACAACGATGAAGAGCTGAAGTTCGGAGAATATTGGCGGCTCATTGGGGAACTGGCAAAGGAGATCAAGAGGGAGAAAGTGGGGAAGAAGAAGTGATGTGTGTTTGTGTGGGTGTTTGTGTTTGTGTATGTGTGTGTAAGTGTGTGTCAAGGAGGGGGGATTTCAGATGGAGGGATGGGGCCAGGAAATCATCACCACACGCGTCAGCAGGAGAAGCAACACAGCACGTCAAGAGTCATAAACCACCTGCAGGTTTCCAACATTCAAATAAAGCTCTTCAGTCCAGAACGGTGGCTTTTGGGACTCCATGGGCAGACCGGGAGGAAAGGTGTGGGTGGGCGTGTGAGCACATGCGCGTGCAAGAGGAACGGGTTGCAGATAGCTGCTGAAGTGAACCCAAGACTTGGGGTCCAGGAACGCCGCTCTCCTGTTCCGGGTTTCCAACTCAGATACACACGGTTGCTAGGTGGGAATCGCAATTTACTCAAGATGAGGACAGGAATGTAAGTCAAAGCAGAGTCTCTTGGAAAGAAAGCTGGCCTGGATAGTTTCACTTTCAGCAGGAACGCATAGAAGTCAATATCCAGTTCGAAGAGCCAAGCCAGGTTCAACAGCTGGAGTTTTTTACACGAGCAGAATACACCGGAACCACACACCAGAGCAGATCAGACAGTTGTTTCCAGCGGAGAAACGTGGGTCAGGGCTGCCTCTTAAATCAGGCTGCAGCCAGCTGTCTTAAGATAGTTATTCCCTTGCTTAGCAAGGAACCTCGTTGAAGCCTTTGCTCTGCTCTCTGCTTTGCTAGCTGAGTCCGTGGGCTTGGAGGCCATACCTCATCATCTGCTCCCGCTGTTCTGAGGGTGCCTGTCTTGGATCAACGTCAGGTGATTCCTGGCTTGGTGTCTCCGGAGGCTGACATTCCACTGGTTCAGCTGGAGCAGCTCCTTCAGAGTCCGTGTTTGGGGCCTTGAAGCTGCGGACTCGAACTCAACCTGGAAGATCTTTCTGGTGGTCTTCTCAACATTTGTGAGGCTTCAACAAAAGGCCTTAAGGAATAACCTGATGTTCTGCATGAAGGTCATTCCCACAACTACCTAAATCCTGTTGACCCCCAAAATGCTCCAGTTGGCAGTGTCAACGTCTGCCTACTTGGGTTAGGACCTTATAGGCTTCTGGTACAAAATCCTGGCAGCTCTTGATCAACTACACGGCTACGCTTTAATGTAGTAATTTCTCCTCTGAGGTCATCTCCAGCAGATGGGCCTGGAGGGGGAAAAGGAATTTGGTGCGCTTCATTGCAGGGAGGTTGTGAAACAGTGGTACGCCTAGCAGCAAGGGTTTTTTTTTGAAGCCACATCTTCCAATTAGGACTCAACCAAGTCAAGAATGTCCTTGAACGTCTCAACGCATCTCTCCTCGTCTTGACCACCTTTCTTCAACGTGGGCTCATCGAAGCCTAGAGGGTTGGGTCCTATCTCTGCAGGGCTACCTTGTCATGACTTTTGGTCCTGGTGATCTCCCTTCTGAGTCTTTCTCCTGATCTTGATCCATCCTGGTGATCCATCCTGGTCAAAAAAGGACCTTTTCTTCTCTGGGAGCTCTCCCTGGTCCTGAAATGATTGTCCCTTGACAGCCACCATAGCCAAACAGCATAGACAACCCCAGGCAGATGGAACCAGAGATGTTTCTGAGATAAGACAGGTTCCTTTAGAATCCTTCCTCCAAGAGAACTCATGAGACCTTGAACGTTGCTTTCTTTTTAAGAAAAATAACCTCCTTTCCTCCTCAGATGGATCCCTGGCATGTCCTGGAAGCCCCCCCCCCCACCAAGACCCTTAGATGAAACCCATAAGATATAAACCCAACCATTGTTAGCAGGACAGGGTGAGAAGGACCAACCAGATGCCCCAGAAGAAACCAGGTCCTCAACTTCACTGCGTTTCGCCCCAGAAAAGTCCTGCCTCGGCCCTCGAGAGTGTGTGTTTTTCAACAGTAGCCTGGGAACAGAGAAACCCCTCCCACCGGGCTGGGCGGGCGGGGCACCCCATAATACTCCAACTCCTGGAAGGCTGCTGAGATGCCTCCACCCCTTGCGAGAGCAGGTAAGCGAGAGACCAGCTCGACGGGTAATAAGGTGAGGATCTGGCCCCCGTCCAGGAATGAGAGCCGTCCCTGTAAACTAAGCCGGAAATGAAGCATCCCAGTTCCTACGGCTTGCGTTGGATACGGAGAGCGACTCTGGCAGGGTGAACGCATAGCCCAGGAATTTAGTCTGCAGGGTGTTGATCTGTCACAGCCGGTGACTATGGAGACGGGATTAGCTGCTGAATTGACACTGCATTCGATCTCAAACTCCGCGTGGGGGAGAGAGAGAGAAAAAGAAACAGAGAAGGAAATGCATCAAATCCATAAGTCAATAACGTGTCTCACGAAGCCAATCAACCATGGTCTTAAACGATGGCTTGTGATATATCCCACGGTTACATGATGGGCTGTTTGCGGTGACCCCTAGCAGTTTGGGTTAGGCAACAGGGCTGAACCACAAGCCACGGTTTAACACTTCGGGCGCTGGCCTCAAACGCCGCGCAACGGCAAACGGAAAGGGGCTCGCGAGGTGGCCCGGGGACTTGGCTTGGAGAAGGAGCACCTGCTCAACTTGGCCACTGCCTTTCAGTCACAGAATTGAGGTTTGCAAGGGTTGAGAGGCCCCGCGGAGATCATCTAGTCCAACCCCAGGAATCTGCTACTACGGCGTCCCCGAGAGAGGGCCATCCATCTAGAGAAGAAGAGTCCCACCCAAGCCTTCACAATATTGGCAAAGGGTCCCTACGGGCTTAAGCCCCTTCCATGCACATGGGAAGATCCGTGCGCCTGAGGGAGGCGATAAAAGCCTAGTTCGCTAAACCAGTTGCCTGGGCTCCGCACAATGGTCTTGAGAACGCGCCTGACCTCCGTTGCCCTCCCAGCTGGGCCCTGCTCAATTCTTTTAGTGAACCATTCTCCTCCAAAGCTAAAGCTGGGGGGAGATTTAGTGGACCCTTCAAAAGGCTCAGTGAGGGGGCAGAGATGGAGAACAGAAGTGTTACACTGGAAAGTGGACACTGGAAGTAGAATAACTATCCAGAGAAGACAACTCTTCATCTGGTCAGTTCGCTCCAAAGTCCAAAAGTCCAGTCCAGACTCCGATAAAGACTGCTGGTCAAACAGAGACCCGATAAACAAATATTATTTAGGCCTTTAGGAAGGTGGAGAGCTTTCAACGCTGGGCTCTCCAAACGTTGCTTACGGCCCAACTGCTAGAACCTGGAGATGCCCTTCTATAAGCAGGACCTTCTTGAGAACTTCCAAGGAGGGCTGCTTTTCAGACAGAGACTTCTTTGCCCCTCCCTGCCACCCTCAAAGCTCGGAGACATCTCTAATGGAGCCTTGTCCAAACTCAACCATTCTAGGAGTCACAAGCACCTCCTAGGAGCTTCCTCCAAAGGTTTTAGAAGGGTGAGGAGAGAGTCCAGCTGCCCTTGAAAAAGACACCGCGTCCCGAAATCTTGAACTAGGACTTTCCATGGTGCACAGGTAGTGGAAGGTGCCCCACAGCAGCGGGGGGGGGGGGGGAAGGGTCCTTCCCCTCAATTAATCAGCATCTCAGAAGCCGAGGCAAAGAAGTCCACAAGGAGGACTGGTGAACCTGGACAATGGGGGGGAAGGGAGGAAGATCCCTTCCAAACAGGCCATCCGCGTGGCTCATCCACCAGCTGTGACTAAGGTCTGAGAAATGGGTGGCGCCTGAGCATTCCCTTCTGGCGGAGGGCCAGCCGGAGCCACAAGACCCATTGCACCAGAGTTGCAATCTCCTGCTCCTTCCATAAGGTGTCTCTCGGACACACCTTCCAGAGGTATAAAACCGTGGCGGGGACACAACCCACAGCAGCACATCCAATTCCTTGGAGCAGGTAAGCCGGTCCCATCTTGCGGTCCCTTCCCCAAACCGAGGGGGGAAGTTGGGGGGAGGGGAGCGCCTTGCCTTGCCTTGCCTTCCCGATCTTCTTTGCAACCTCCCCTCCCCTTCCTTATTCTTTGAACCCTCCTTGGTTGGACAAGTTCGGGCAGCTGACAAGCCTTTGCTTTCCCAAACTTGCTGCAGCAGCCCCAGGAAGATCGTGGAGGGTGGGAATGGTTTTGTTTTGAGAGCCAAGACAGGAGCAGGCGGAGCATTTTTTTTAAAAAAAAGACCTTTTTGGCTCTTCTGTCGCCTGTGATAGGACCCCTGAGCCTCTGAACCTGGGAACTGCCCAAGGGACCGGCCCCCGTCGAATAATCTGAAGGGGGAATTTTGCCAAGACACCGAGGAACCGACCTGCTGGAAGAGAGATGGGTTGTCGATGTTGCAAGAAGCGAAAGGTGAATGGGAAATGGGGTGGGGGGGTTGGTTTTTTCTCCCTGGGAAAGGGCGAGGGGGATGGAGGAAGAAGTGCATAATTTGGGGAGGGTCTTGAGATGCAATGGGGAGGGGCATCACCAGGCATGAACTTGAAAGTAGGAGAAGTGTCATGTGCGATAGGCCGCTCGATGGTGGTGTTGCCCTAAATTGGGTTGTGTTCATTGCTCCCCTTTCTAGAACGGGGACTCAAATCCAAAGAATAGAGATTGAGGGAATGGATAAATTTAATCTTCAGAAGAGGAAACTGGACAGAGAGGGGGGCGCCTGTCCCAACCCCAGTGGGGAATCCTTTAGAAGAAAACCCTAAATCTTTTCTCCATAGTCCCCGGATAGAACATGGTTCTAAGAGCCATACGTGGCAGGAAGGCCGATTCCAGTGAAAAATTAGGAAAAATCACCAAAGAATAAAAAAAGTTTGGCGCTGGAAGTGGGTCCCCCTTTGCCAACAGCTAGAAGTTTGCTAGGGATGTTCCAATTAGGGTGCCTGCACGGAGCAGAGGGGCCTTTCCAAAGCTATGATTCTCAAGACAAACTCTTCCTGGATAACCATCTTCTTACAATAATTGAATGTTTTGGACCAAGCCAACCAGAGCCTTTTCTGGTTCTGTAGGACATGGGCTCGTGGAGAAAATCTAGCTATGTGGTTGCTAGGAGTTGAAAATGACTTGATGGCACATCTTCCATCCATCCATCCATCCATCCGTCAATCAGGACATTGACACGGGGGCCTATAAAGATTTGCTCCACCATGTTTTTTTCTCCCGAGCCACGCTGAAACGCTTGAGCTAGGAAAAAATTTGCACAAGAGCGACGTAATGCCGAGAGGGGGAACTTGGCCAGTATTTCCAGCAAGAACCAAAAATATTGCCAAGTCTAGCACTGAGTCAGTTGCTCTCCGTGGCAGCCAAGAACCAGAGGAAAAAGGGAATCGGGTTTTGGAAACTTCAGAAGATCAGGAATATATTGGAATTAAATATGGATCGCATTCTGGATTCCGAGTTATTAGCCAGCAAGGCAATCATAGTTTTCTGCCACAGTTGCTGCCTCTAAATTCAGTCCGAAACCTATCGAGATAAAACGGCTTAGCTGTTGGAAGAATGAGGTTGAACCCAAGGAAACGCCCCAAAGCATCTGCCTCTCTTTGGCACCAAAGCAGGTTCTTCCAGAGAACAGTTTTTAAAACGCTTTCTTCGGTGAAGTCGCAAGAGCGCGGCCCACAATGCAGAATTTTCGGGCGCTGGGAACCATGGTTAACACGGGGAAAGATTTCCAAGATCCGTGTCTCGCTGGTGAGAAACATCAAAGAGAATCCAGATGTTATATTTACTCTGACTTTAATTTCAGGGACTTCCCCCCCTCCCCCAAGCAGGGCATGCTATAAAAAGATTCTTCTTAAAGATCAGAAAAATTTACAGCGCTCCAAATACTGGATGAGGCTATTTCTGGGACCCTCAGCCACCATGGTCATTAAAGTCTATGATAATCTTCGCTTAAACTCCTGGAAAAGTTAGTCAGGACGGCGTTGGAAACCTTTATATTTCAGATTCATCCAAAACAAATCATCCCCTCTTAATTTTATCATCCGTACCAGTCTCAAATCCAACCGGAAAATGTAAATATATAATCTGATTTGGCAGCTCCTACATTTAAACATTGGTAAACAAAGCACGTCTGTGCTGGGCAATTTGCAATATTTATGGTGCTTTGGGGTGGCCTGAAAGAATGAGTAATGTAGCCGAAGACACCATCTTTATTTGGAATAACTGAGAAAAAAAAAAGGAGTGGGGAAATCAAACTTTTGATGGAAGATGCTTTGAAATACAGGTTTCACTTCCTTCTTCCCCAGAAAAGTAAGTCCATTTTGCAGCATTTTTCTATCTTCCCCAACATTTTGCTCCAGCAGCCATTTCCACCCCCCACAATCCTCCCAGACTGATGCTGCAGCCAGAGCATTCTGGGAAATGCAAAATGGCCACCAATCTTCCAAATACTGTGGCTATGGGCAAAGTTTTCTTCCATGGTCCCTAGCTGAGAACTCCTCAATGTTTCAGGACTGCCCTTGATGCTTTAAAAAAAAAAGAACTTTGCACATTGGGTGTGTTTGAGGGTCCCTCAAATGCAAACTGGGCCCTGTATTTTGGGTTTGGGACACGTTCAGAACAGGAACTATGAGAAACTGATGGATTTCATCATGAGATATAAAGGATCCAGCCTTGATCTGGATTTAAGAATTCCTTCTTCAGCGCCTCGCCTTCCATCCTGTTACAACAGTTCCTTTTCTTGAGATGCATCCTGGCTTGTATGAAGCCCAAGCTGAGATGCATCCTGGTTGGTATTAAGCCAACGTAATAAAAAATAGAACACCGCATGGGTTTGGATGACCAGCTCAGATGAAACACCCCTCATTTGGGAGAAGGGGAAAAATCGATCAACCCTACAAAGCTTCGACGTCCCTTTGGAAGACTTTAAGAGTATTTAGGATCGGTTCTCAGCCGTGATAGGAGATTCTCTCCCGGCTGGGACTTGGTGTTTCTTAGCTTCCTTGCAAAAACTGAAAAGAAGGCAGATGAAAGTCAGGTCGATGGGCCTTGCCCGGCGTGTCGGGTCTCCATCAAGAGTCCCACATCGCTCTCCTAGGCTGGGGAATCGCGTTTCCCCTCCTAAGAGAAGAGGCTGGGCTAGAAACCGTGCCCTAGACTTTGGCTTGAAAGGTTTGGAGGTGTTAACGAGTTGGGCGTTTCAGGGAGGGTGCCTTGTGTGGGAGGGAGAGCGGCTGGTTGAACAACTCTTGAGCAGATCGCAGGATTGCGCTGCTGGGTTGAATCTCACCCGTCTTCTTCACCCTCGCCTGTCTTCTCTCCCCACCCACCCCCATCTCCTGCCGGCTGCAGGACAGCCAAGAACTCACGGACGTCGAACGGGCCATAGAAATCGTCATCAACAACTTCCACTGTTACGCCGTCAAGGGCCGCAAAGAGTGCCTGACGCCCAACGAACTGAAAGATCTGGTCGGGCAGAGGTTGCCCCACTTAGCCAAGGTGAGGCGATGCGCCGGACCGCCGAGCTGCACGGGTTCAAAGGATGGATCGGGGCCCAGGCCAACCCCGAAAGGAGCCGCTTGACGGATTAAAATCTCACTGAAAGCCTTCTGGGCTTCTCTGAAAGGAATGAGGGAGGTCTGAAATTCCCACCTTTGGAGCCACCACCAAAAAGGCCCCGTCTTGCATCCTCTTTACGTTGCAAGGATCTCCTTTAGTAAATTAAAAGAAACCGTGTTTTTTTTTTTACCAGCTTTTGCTGCTGGGGCAAAAATCCCAGATGGTGTTTCAAGGCAAAAATCCAGGTTGCATTTCGAGGGAATAAAATCTAGCCTGCATTTTAACGCAAACATCCAGGTTGCATTAGGGAAGACGTTTAGTTTGCAAGCTTCCTTAACTTTGTATTTTATATTTGCAAATGGTTTAGTTTAGTTTAGTTAAACTGTATTTTCAAATGGATTGATTATGTGCTGTCGAGTTAATGTCGACGCTTAGCGACTAATTAGATAGATTTTATTCTGGGATTTCAATGTAATACCCAAACTGAATTTCAGTTATGCTTTGTCAGTGGGCCGGTTTCTGGATTTTGCCGGTCAAAATGTGCACAAGAAAGCACGTTAGAGAACAAAAATGTGTACAAAAATAATAAAAATGAACAAAACGGCACATCTAAAAAACATATTAAAGAAACTTGCTTGCAAAACCATGCACTAATTAATAAGGGTCTGTCAACAACCTACTCAAAATAGATTCTATTAAGGAACATGGCTCCTTGTAAACTGATTGTAAAATAAAAATTTTAAAAAGCGATTAAATCCATCAAAGTTACGTATCTTAAAAGCAATGTGATTTTTTTTTTAAAAAATCACAAAACTGGAGACCTTGCTTTTTAAAAAACAGTAACAGGACTGCAAAAAAAAAACAACACCAAGAAACTGGAATAGATTTGCCCATTCTTCATTTTTTAAATGTTTCATCGGCTCCTTTTCCTCCCTAACAGGGTGTTGGGCCATTGGAAGAGAAGATTGAATGTCTCGGAGATAACGAAGAGGCGAAACTCCAGTTTGGAGAATACTGGGATATAATGGGAGACGCCGCGAAAGGTTGCCACGAGCCGAAAGGGAAGAAGTAACAGGCGGAGACGGATCTGAAAGATGACCTTGGACCCATTGCACGGAAGAACTGGGCGATCCCCACCTTGATCTCCAATGTATTATTAATACAGTGTTAATATTTTGGGACTCTTCCTACCCACTCATCTTCCTATCCTAGGTCCTTGTCAAGAAACTCTCAACCACGGAGCCAGGAGACTTCCATTCTGGAAAGGCACCATCCCAAGCCTTTTCAAATTTTAATTTTCAGCGCTCCTGATGCCCAACTTTAGAATTTTCCAACAGTTTGGGGTTTGTTTGTTTGTTTTTCTTTTTCAGCTGAGCTCCGAAAACGCAAAAGATCCTCCAGATCCAGAATACTTTCCGTTTTCAACTCTGGGGTTGGCAGCGTTTCGTCTCAGGACCATTAAGCCCAACGGTCCAATTCTGCACATTTTTTTTTTTAAATAGCCGCTCAGCTTTGGGGAAAAAACCTCCCACTTTCAAACTTGTACCTTTGCATCGAAGATTTCTTAAACATTCTGTTATATATATATAAAGATGCACATGGAATTTTATATGTCCCTGCCAAAATCTGAAAGCCATAAATTGAATTTAAAAGTTTGATTACCCCTGTTTGCTTCTGTGCTCGTTTTTCATTCTCAAAGTCCATTCCCCCCCTCCCCATTTCTCTTTCCATGAAAGTAAATAATCGCATTTGCCACAGAGGAGACCCTTTTCTGATGAGTTTCGCTTGTAGGCTTTTCCACATTTACCATCTTTTACAAGCAACAGGGTTTAGAAAGAGGAGAAAAGTTGAGCCAGCAAAACTTGAGGAAGAAGAAACAGTTATGGATCCAGAGCTGGGTGGGTGGATTTAGGTAAAGGCTAAACACTCAAGAGATTTCAACACAAAGAAAAAGAAAAATCACAATTCAATGGAAGCTTCTTAAAAATAGAAATCCTGGTTTATGTGCTTCCCAACGAATGTGGTAACCTACGTGGCGGTTGGAGAAATTCAGAATCACAGAATTGGAGAGTTGGAGGGCCCCTCAAAGATTATCTGGTCCACCCCGCTGATGCAATAGCTCTCCCCTAGGCCTGGAACACTTTTGCCCCCAATATACCCCCTCCCCACCCTTGCTGCCAATCTAGTATTTCTGGGTTCTCTCTCGTTCAAGAGCAGGAGGCGAGGGGCTGATCGGACGGGGAACTGCCCCTTCCTTCACTCCCAACAGGGGATACTTTGGAAAATAAAAATAAATGCTCTTCGGAGGGCACGTCTGGAGAAGGAGAGACGGCATGTCCCAAAGGAAGCCGTTTCACCCACGCTGCAAATTTCCCAAGGTCCTAAATGGAGGGATCGTAAATCCTCAGGGCTTCTGCACCCCTGCCGTGGAAGAACCTCGCTACTGCATCGACAGGGCAGGATTCCCAATGGTTAGCGTGGGAGGAATCTGAGTTGGTGGTTTGAACATGTTGGACCGGTTATTGCTAGGGGGTTGAGGGGGGTGGGAGCCCCCAAGACAACCCACAAAGGTTTGTGGGGGGGCATGGACGTCTCTCTGCGGATTAACCCCCCTGGGGTCACCCGTCTGCTCAATTTCCAAGCCAACAAACAGATCCACCAAGTGCTCGGAGATCCACCCCAGAGGCCAAACGCAAACCGCCAATCTTTCCCGTCCCATTTCGGTGTGTGTGTGTTTTGTATAGATGATGAAATAAAAGCCAAACTTGTCTCTCGATTCGTTCTCCATGTACTGATTTCCTCAAAGGGAAGGGCTGGGATCCAGAGGCAGGTCGAAGAGCAGAAGTGATGCTTGGAAAGGCCCTCCGTGGACACAGGAGGCGAGCGAGGTAGACTGCCTCTGCATATGGAGGTCTTACTCCATCACCAAGCCATTCGCCTCACCCAAACGGGCCAAAGACGCTGCCAGGGTTGCAAACTCTCTTAAAGATAGGATCCGTTTATTAAACCATGGCTATGCAGCATCCTGTTCCTGCAGCTCCTATTCAACCAAACAGCCAACCCCCCCCCCCCATGAGACCCCCTTGGTCCCCAGTCAGAGAAGCCAGGCCGGCCATATTTGACCATCAACCCAGCTAAAAGCCAATTTCGTAACGCAGGGGTGGGGAACCTTTTTTCTGCCAAGGGCCATTTGGATATTTATAACCGGGGACCGGGGGGGATGGGGGGCAGGGTTTCTGAGATTTCTGCGGACCGGGGGCTGGAGTTTGCGGGCGGGAGCCAATCACAAGCACTGGGGGGCGGGGTTTGCGGGCGGGAGCCAATCGCATGGAAGGGGCGGGGTTTGCGGGCGGGAGCCCCGCGGGCCTTATATGGCCCACGGGCCTGACGTTGCCCACCCGTCGTAACGGGATGGACGTGTTTCTTCCCCCCCCCCCCACGGGAACTGGAGATAAAGCATTGCATGGAGATGTGCAGCTGGATTTTAATTAGATGCCAAATGCGTCATGAGACGAGAACAGAGAGGAAATTGGGAACTGAAAGATGCCAACTCTGACTGGGAAAAAGACGGGACGATGAAATAATAATAATTTATTAAACTTGTTTGCCCCCGGCTTCCCAGCCATTTTGGGCGGCTCACCGCCGTCAATCAAAGAAATGATCTTTTATGCTTTATTGATCTGATTGTAAAGTTAAAAGAAGGCCAGATGGGCAGTAACAAAGGGTCTTGCTCACCCTCCTGGGTGGATATAAAAAGAGGCTTAAACTCTGAAGGTTTCTCCCCCACCACCACCACCAAAGTGGATCACCCCCAAAGCAGATCCACTTTTTCCCCAAAGCGGATCCGGCATTCCCCACCGCTAGGACCAAACGTGCCCGCTCGGAAAGCCGACTGGGATCGCTTCGGCGATACAAGTTTCCTCGGCCCCAAGCTTTTCAAAAATGCAACTTTATCCTCTGCTTTTCTTTTAAAACACTGCCCCCCCCCCTCCAATTCTCCCTGTTTTTGTGCACAATTTTTGTCTGAAACATGCCTGCTCATTTAGACACGCATTTCAGGGGGAAAATACGGTAGCGCTGGTGGGGGATCTAGTGCAAATTTGGGCCTGGTGAAATTCCCCCCCTGTGAAGATGCTCATCCACATCAGGAGGAGGGAGGAGTATTAGGTATGTTCGCCGCCTTGAGTTATTTATAAAAATAATAAAATAAAAATTAAATAAATAAATACAGGAAACGGGCTTCCCCAGAAACCTTTGACCAGCCTCTGTCACCCGCCTGGCACGTCCTGGGGGTTGCTTTCCGATTCCAAAAAAAGGACCGTGACGCATCGGCCAAGATATCCGAGCAGAAACTCCAGGAGGGATGAGCCCAGGCTGAAGTGATGGATTACGAGATGCGCCAGGAGGAAACGCTTATGGCTCAGGGCAAAACTGCATTCCAAGCGTAGGGAGCAGGGAGCCTTTTCTCTGAGAAAGCCTTGGCCGATGGAGTAACGCCGGGATGAATCAGGCTGAGTTATTCAGGCGCACGTTCCAGGAGGTTTGGGGGCGCCTCCTGGTCGTAATCGGTTTATCGGGGTGACCTCATGATGAGTTTCTGGAAGGAAGCCGCAGAGAGATGAGATAATCCACTGTGGATGTTCTGGGCTGCACCAATAAAATAGGGTACCCTTAATTCTCTGTGGCTGGAAAATTAACTTTATTGCTTTCTTCTCTGGGATCCAGGCTCTTCAAAGACCATCCTGGCCTTTCATGGCGAACGATCAAACAGTGAACCGTGGACACATTCAGCCTTATTAAAGAACTTTTAATAACTTTCCCGCCCCACAGTTTGGGTGAAGAAAGGGCTGAGTAATCAATCCATCGGTGGGCGTCCCAGGATGGGCGTGCATTCCCAGGGAAATCCCTCTATTTTGCTGCCTTTTGCAATCGTCCCGTTTGGGCCTCCCTGTTTGTTTCGGTTGGCGCGTTTCCTGCCCTTTCTAAATACCAAAAAAAAAAAAAAAAATCCACCTTTCCCCCTCAGCCAGACTGACATCATCTCTCCGGCGCATTCCTGGCTGATGAAAAGGAAATGCTTTTTAAATTAGGCCTGGCAATTAAGCGGTGGAACTCCTCGCCACGGGATGTAATGCTGCGAGCAAGACAGCCTCTGAGTGGGAAGCGCGCCAGCTGGGACGGTCAGCCGTAAGAGTAACGATAACAAATATTTCATGCCAGAAATAATTCGGAGGATGGAATGCCAAGGAACTGGCTTGCGAGATTGAAATCAATAGCTACTTAGCATTCTTCAGCATCATCCACTGAGCAACCTGTTTCCAGATTGCAATCGTACTTACCTCATTGCACATTTTTTGGGCCAGCTCAGAACTTCCTAGAGGATCTTGATCCACGCGTTATCACCCCAACCCCGGGCTTCCGGTTCATTATCAGCCTTCGGTGACTCACCGGGATGCCTGTTTTTCAAAGGACGTCATCCTTTCCCCTGCTGCAAAAATCTTCAAAATTCGGTTTCTCCAGACATTATCCAGATGTTGAGATGGGCGGAATTTCTGGCGGGGTCCTCTGGCGCGGCACAAATGCAGCGAGGGAGCTGTTCGCAGCAAACGCCAGCTAGCAACCTTTCCGGGATCGATCGGGCTGCCCTGACCCCCTTCTTCGCTCCGACATCTCAGGCACGGACGGGTGGCCCCTGCCTCTACCGCAGCCATTTTGGGCATGCACCCTCAAGACGCTTCCGCCGACGTGTTGCCCAACTTGTGCTGAGAAAGCTTTTCTATTGTGGAGGGAAGAAAGGCCGTGGTTTCGAGCAGGCGTCGTCTGCTTAGAAAGAGATTAGAGGTGCAACCGGCATTACAAAGATGTTCTGTGACCGTAGCAGGGGTGGTCCTAAAAAAAGCAGCCCCATAAAGCACAGAGATCTGTCTGATTAAGGCACCAAAACTTCCCCACCAGCCAGCCAAGGAGGATGACATACATGTCCCATCAGGATCTGGGGTGTGAGCTGCTCCCTAAGGCAGGTTGATTGGAAAACAAAACAAAATAAAACAAACCCCACATTTTAGATTACAGCTGCTAGGCCACCGTGCTGAGAAATGGATCAAGGAAGCCCTTATTTTCCGAAGCTGCCCTTGCAAATCGAGCCCCCGAGTTCTTTTTCCAAAAAAAAAAAAAGGCAACCGATTTTAAATTCATCGTTCATTCCACTTCCCCAAGACACCATCTGTTTTTGCACTCAGATGGGTTCAAAATATTTGCAGGCTGTCAAAATCCAGCTTAGCTCTAGAGGGCAGCAATGGGTTGGAGGGTTTAACCTCATTCCTGCCACCTGGTGGACGTTCTCATGTACTGCAGCCCAGATACAATAGCTCTGTTTTCGGTTTAAACAGGCATAAAGTAACACAGGTAAAACGAATTATTGCAACGCCCATAAGTTTGGGAGCTGCAGATTCAACACCTTTGATTGGCCGCTTGGAATCTCAAGGGCCATCTACGCTTTTAAGGAAAAATCCCTGTAAAAAGAGACTGAAAGCGAATTCCCTAACTTGGCGCCAACCTAACTGGGCCGTATTTCTGAACTGACGCCCCCCGTTGCAATTATTAAAAAAAATGTTTTTTTGCTTGGACTGCGGCAAGATTATTGTATGCAAAATGTTGGAAAAGCATTGCAATACCTACAGTGGAAGACTGGATTATAAAATTAACTGACTTTGCAGAAATGGTGGAGCTGACCAGTTTGGTCAGAGGAAAAAAACGACAGATTTTTTTCGAACGACTGGAAACCTTATATGGGCTTTTTCTAGATAGATAGATAGATAGATAGATAGACAGATAGATAGATAGATAGATAGATAGATAATTTTTTAGTGCAATTCTGCATTTTCCCCCTTTGGTTTTGTGCTTTTGAGCAATCTGGCTTTTAAAAATATGTATGTATGTATTTAAATATTACCTTTACCTTATTTAAATATATATATAGAGAGAGAGAGAGAAAAAGGGGCATTGCATTTTAATGGAAAAAGGGAAGAAGGAAGGAAAACTCAAAAGTTAAGAGGCCTCTACCTTTGGCTGATTAACCCACAGCTTTTTAGGTGTGGCCGCTTGCTAATTCTAGATGAACGAGAACAATGTTGGGCTGGGGGGGTGTCTCGGCAACAGCTGCAGAGTGCAGATAAATCCAGGGTGCGGTTTGGAGAATGTTAGCGACGTATCACCAGATCCTAACAGAAATATGCTGCCACGTTCTTCCCTTGGAGATCCCCTGAGAGTCCCGGACACCTTTGCTCTGTCAACCTGGGCACGGACTGTCCCCTGTTGGAGACAGGAGACCCCTGTCTTGCCACACTGGGGGGGGGGGGGCTTATGCACCAGGGCCAAGCCGTGGCACGATTTTGCAACCGCCCCACGGCTTTCCACCATGGGATCCAGGTGGGTTAGTCAGAGGAACGCCCCGAAGGCTATCAGAGGTTAAAAACAGAGAGGGAGGGACCTTTTCTCTTTAAAAGGAAGCTGGCCCAGGCCTCGTGATCCAGGGGACGGGCACAGCTGGCAGGTGGGAGTTACCTGCCCTGTCTCATATAGTCCAGCTTAGTAAACAGAGAGGAGTCGGGAACGCAGACAGGCAGGAACAGGAAACCTTCGGAGCCCGACCAGACGCCGCCTGCTTCAATCATGAAAGGTAAGGAAAGGCAGGTGGTGGGCAAGAGGGTATGGAGTGGGTGGGTGGCAAGGGGGTCCCTACAGATGATGCCACCTTTAAAGTTGGGTTTGGGGTTTGCAAAACGCGGCCGAGATTTTGTGGACGGCGCGCGCCAGGTCTTGGAGCGTTTGGGGGTTTAACCTGCTTGAAGAGATCTGCCCGTCCATCGATCGATCGATCGACCGACCTGCCTATCGATCAACCAACCAACCAAATCCATTTGGGAGCCAAACGTTGGAAGGAAGGAAGGAAGGAAGGAAGGAAGGAAGGAAGGAAGGAAGGAAGGGAAGGAAGGGAAGGAAGGATTCCAAAAGGGGGAAAGAGTGAAGAAGGGGCTTGAAGACGGGCCAGCCGCGATCTATAGGAACTCAAAGGAAGGGCTGTGTTGGTAGAGACCCCCGGGCCTATTCCCACAACGTTCGAGACCCGGGTTGGGCGGTTGGGCATTACGATGGGGGAACGCCGGGTTTCTCTGGCGATTTGGAGACCGCCCGGGACGTGAACGCACGCTTTGCACTGGCTTCGCCCAGGTTGCAGGGGTCTTGTGACCCTGGCCCTGCCTTTCACGGGATAGGGGGAAGAGCTGGCGCCCCCCCCCGCCCTCCCCAGCCAGCTCTGAGCCCTCGATCTGATTCCTCAAAGCTTCTGAGTTTGTTCTAATGTGGCTGGTCAAGTTGGAACTTGTGAAACGTTTCGCCAACACCCTGCTTTTCTTCCACTCCATCTGGAGCTGAAATCTTGCTGAAAAGGAGAAGGGGGAAAAAAAAAGCCCCGTTTTTTACTTCTTCATGCAAACCTTCCCCAACCAGGTGCCCTCCAGATACAGGGAGCATCTCTAGAGTCCTCAGCCGGCAAAGCCCCCCCCCGGCTAAGGGGATTCTGGGAGTTGTAGTCCACACACCCGAGGGCTCCCGGGATGGGGACGTATTGAATTAATTCTGCGTTTGCTTTGCAAATGGCTTCCCAGGCTGTTTTTATTTCAGAAGCTGCCTCCAGTAACGATTATATGAAAAAACGCTGCATCCCTGGTGCAATCTTCCCTTAAAAATTAATGATGATGATGATGATGATGATGATGATGATGATGATGATGATGATGATGGAGGAGGAGGAACAGGGATAGCTAATTTGGTAGCCTTCCGACATACCCCAAGGGTGCTGCTTTTTGGCTTGAGTTTAAAAAACAGGAAAGGAAGATTTGGAGACTCGGCGAAACGGATAAGCTAGAACGGAGGCCTCCAGTCGATCAAAATTTATTTACGGGCCAAGACCAAACGCCGTAAAATTATTATGGCGCCAAGTCCTTTAATCTAAAGCTTTCTTGAACCCGGCAGGGGAATGGCTCCAACAGGGCTTTTCCCTAGCTGTGGTACTCTGAGATAGACTTCTTCTGCACAGGGAGGGTCCATCGGCTAGCTGAGCATCAGCCTCCGATCAACCTCTCCCACGTGAGCTCGCTTCCCTCTCAAGGCAGCACCGCCCCTCTCAGCGCTACGGTGGGACGACAGCTCCCACGGTACCCAACCGTGCCTCCAGCAAGGCAAGGATTATGGTGACTGTAGCCCAAGAGCAGGTGGGGGCCCAACATTGGACCTCGCCGCAAAGCCGAAGGCAGCAGGCTGTCTGGATAAGCAGCTGCCTTGCCCACCTTGTGGCCATGAGTTCCACAGGTGAGATTACACTCTGCAGAGAGGAAGGGTTTCCTGTCGACAGAGACCAGGGCAAACACGAGCAATTCCGCTTCCTAATTCGAACGGCGAAACCTGTCTGGCTTCCACGCAGGCCTAGGACGACGAGCCGTTTATCCGAACTCAGCCACGCGACTTAGACAAGGGGCAAAAGCAGAGGCTTCTTGGGCATTTATACCTTATTATTATCCTATTAGAATATCCTATTATTAGTTTTATACCCTGCCTTTGTTTCGTACAACTGAAGGCGTTCCTTTTCGCTGCCTGATTTATGAATGGGACTCGGATTAGCTCCGTCGCTCTTTTCGCTTTATTCATCTATCTAGGACCGATGCCCGGGCTCTTCACTCCGAAAACGCGCGCCAAACGTCGGGAGGAATGTACCTCCCGTCGCAGAAAAAGAGCTTGGGGCAAAAAATTACAAACCTCCAGGAAACGGACCCTCCCAACGGGGATATGAAAAAAATTAAGGCGCAGTAAAACCATCACGCCCCAAATTGCTCGCTTCATCCGTGCTGAGCCGGGAAATGCTAGAATTGGCGTTAGCGTGAGCTAAGGGGGGGCGGGGGGGGGGGCATCAGTCTGGAGGAAACGAACGATCTTCTCTGCAGGTTCCCTTGGCAGAAATGGCTGGACTCTATACCAAGAATCCAGGCCGGGTCTCAAACCACACAGTCTGTGCTGCTTTTCCAGGCGCGACAGCATCTTGTGCAAAACGCCACTTCCTAAGCAACATTTAGCCGACACGAGTTCAAAGCCTGTTCTGCCGTTTAAACGCCACCCTCCGATGGACTTAAATCATTTCTAATGCGCTTGCTTCTCCCTGAAAAATATACCAAATACAAAATGGGAAAAACACCTCTTCTTTCTACGTGGGAGAGGAAATAGAACAGATCCTCATTGACACAATTCTAATTTAAACCCCTTTTTCTAGCTCCTTACCCTGAAGTCTGTGCTGCGGGCAAACAATTTGGAAGTATTAAAAACAAATACAGGTAGTCCTCGCTTAACAACCATTTGTTTAGTGACGGTTTGGACTTACGACGGTGCTGGAAAAACCAACGTGCGACCGGTCCTCACACTTACGACTGTCGCAGCGGCCCCGCAGTCACATGATCACAATTTCGGCACCTCGCAACCAGTTCACATTTATGACCTTTGCAGCGTCCCAGTCACGTGATCGCCATTTTCGACCTTCCCAGCTGGCTTCTGGCAAGCAAAATCAGTGGGGAACTGTGTGATTTGCTTAACGACCACATGGTTCACTTAATGCTGCTGTAACTCACTTAACAACCACGGCAAAAAGGTCATAAAATCAGGTCAGATTCACTTAATGACTGCTTTGCTTAGCAACCAAAATTCTAGTCCCAATTGTGGTTGTTAAGCGAGGACTACCTGTATACAATACAAAGCAATATGAGGCTACCATGTCCCAAGCATTTGAAAGGAGTCAAAATAAATAGTATGAAAAAACCACGAAACTTCTGAAAAATCAATGCAGGAAACGACGTTTTCTCATCATCGCAAACACAATGGCGATCTTCAAAAGTTGTTTATGGGGTACTTACCCAAACTGTGCGTGGGAGTGAAGAAAAAGATGTCCACTCTGTATGGGAGAAAAGAGAAAAAAAATATGTTTCTTTGTACAACTAAATAGCATAGGATCAATTCCTTTGTTTGAAGGATAGTTTAAATATCTCAATAACGGACAGCAGGGATGATTCTGGGAATATCAAGTAGCTGTAAAAGATAATGAAATATGATTGGGTCGGGCTAAATCAGTTTTTTCAACCTTGGCAACTTTAAGATGTCTGGACTTCAACTCCCAGAATTCCCCAGCCAGCATGGCTGGCAGGGGAATTCTGGGAGTTGAAGTCCACAAATCTTAAAGTTGCCAAGGTTGAGAAACACTGGCCTAGACCATTATTTATTTTGTTTTCAAGCCCACCAGGATTCAGGGAAGGGACTCACGCTCCCATTTCACAGATGAGGAAAACCAAGGCTGAGCAAAGGTACACCCATTTTTTGAATCTCAGGCCGTAACTCAAAACGTCCCTGTCTAGGATGTACCTGGAAAAACCAGCTTGGCTGGAGTTACGCAAAGATGGGGTGCCTCCCCTATCGCAAAGGGTGTGTGCCAGCCTCCCACATTATCCTGTTCATCCTCCATCAGGGAGGAATGGTTGGGAGGCATCCCAAGCCCCCACTTCCCAGGCTCTAAATTGGGGGGGCACCCCAAATTATCTGTTGCCCTCACTGAGACCAAGAAAGTCGAAGGACCACCCTCGCCCCAAGGAGAGGTTTCATCTCCCTAGAACTCCCAATCCAGTGGAGAAAAAAATCAAACCCATAGTTTCCAACACCGATTTGTAAATTTAATAAAATAATAATAATAATAATTTATTAAATTTATATGCCACCCAACTCCCAGCAACTCTAGGTGGTTTACAGTTCTTAATTTTTTTTTATGGATTCATCCTTACTAGCTCACCTTGCAAGCGACTTTCGAACATCTAGACCAGTGTTTCTCAAACTTGGCAACTTTAAGATATGTGGACTTCAGCTCCCAGAATTCCCCAGCCAGCATGCAGGCTGGGGAATTCTGGGAGTTGAAGTCCACACATCTTAAAGTTGCCAAGGTTGAAAAACACTGGTCTAGAATAATGTTTTTATCTGGTTGCATTTTCTTCCGTGACTTTTTGGTCTATCGTTATGCCTCCGTCACAGCTGTTGCTCCCAAACAACCCCATTTTTCTTTCCTCCCCAAAATGCTCTTGCCCTCTGATTCCTAGCGAACAACTATACTTTACTCTGCAATATAAAATAATAGTATATTATATTAGCGCATCCAGGCTGGTTTCGCTCTGATTCTCTATTTCCTAACATTTCTTTCATTTCAGCTTGTGTTCTTGTTGCTTTGCTATTTTTAAAAAAACATTAAGGAAAAAGGGTACCAAAAAACCCACACATCTGCAGATAAATTTCTCCTCCTGTGCGTACCTGTGTGCACTTTCCTTACATCTGCATTGCTGTACAAACTTCATCATGTTCTTGCACTCTGCACACAGCCCTTCACAGATTATTTGCACGAAAGCACCCATTTTTCTGAATACTTTCACCGAATATCTCCATTTTCAGAGCACCCATATTCAGAACTGCACCCAAAAAATTGTGTGGGGGGGAAAGGATTTTCAAAGGCTTTTGCATTTCCCTCTGGTTTGAGAAATAAGAATATGCTAAATTTATATTTCTTCCCATACTTATTTCTCCCCAAACTTCTTAACTGACATTTCATTTTCCACACCTAGAGATGAAATCATGCTCCCATTAGCCAAATTCAGTTGGTACAGCTATTCTAAATAATAATAATAATAATAATAATAATAATAATAATAATAATAATAATAAATCACATTCAACCAGCACAATGTTGGCTGAATAACCGAACATTCAAAGCTAGATTTGTTTTTCTCCTGTATTCATTTTTTAAAAAATTTCCAATTTCGCCGGCAAAAAAAGAAAACCACGCACACCTTAATACGTTTTGCAAAATGCAACCCCCATGAAATTTACACCTCTCCAGATTTACGGACGAATACGGAAACGCCGGACAGACCCAGAAATGCAAACTATTATCAAATAGCCAAGCAACTGTGGTCTCTTACAGGCAGAGCATTGAATTTCTGCAAAGTTTTGCGGCTTGTTCTGATGTTCCCCCTTGCATCTCTTCGTCCCGCGTCCACGGGAGACCAGGATCGCCAGCAAACGCGTTTCCCAGAGACTTTGGCCAACTTTGCAACAAGCAGCTTTGGATGCATCAAAAATGGAGGTGGCCCCTTTTAAAGGCCCCGCTATTCGCCTTTAAACTTTAACCTCAGCCACCTGCGATTTGCACCATACTTGTGCACCGCGAATCACCAACACCAACAGGGCAGCCAAGGGGGCGAACGGGGCTCCCATTTCCGAATCGGATGGAGCAACGCCATACTTGCATCCCCCGTGTCCAGCCAGGAAAGGAAATGGCCGAAAACAGTCCGGCAGATTTCCACTCCCTTATCCTGTTGAGTGGTGTGGTTTTTTTTAGTCTTCCTGCCACGCAAGCCCGTCCCGAAAAAGGAAAAGTTTCTCCATCGAGCCTCCAACCTGGAAGGATCTTCGCTCTCCGCAAGGCAGAGCTCTGGAATATTTAGGAGGGGGGGAAATTAAAATAAAAGTTTCCAAAGGCAGTTCTGCAGGGATGAAGCGAGCAGGTAAGGAACCGTGGGGCTGATTTTGAACCTCCTCCCCCGTCGTTTTCTGGAGAGAGGGCTGCATCCGTTTTTCACGCTGTCGGAAAACGTCCGAAGGGCCGCGAAGGACGATGAAAAAGCCCACGCTAATCTGGTTGGGTCTAATCCAAGGCGCTAGTCCTCGGCAAGGAAACGCCATTAGCTGAGGCAGCCCCGCATCCATCTGTAGTTACCTGCTTCAAATGGGTCATGTTTCTAAATTGTGAAATTGAGCTATCTGGGAATACATGTAAATTTAATTTTCTCACAAAGTGCTTTTGTTCTTTCATTTCATTCTTATGTCTCTTTCATTCTACCTGCTCCCCACTTTTATTTTTAGTTCCTTTTTATTCCCGCATTTCCTTTTTATTTTTTGTTTCTTTTCATGTATGCATTTACTTATTTTTAGTTCCTTTTTATTTATGTATTTATATATTTAGTTTGTTACTATTTTTATTTCCATGTATTTATTTAGTTTGTTGCTATTTTTGTTTCCATGTATTTATTTAGTTTGTTGCTATTTTTGTTTCCATGTATTTATTTATTTATTTACTTTTTATATATTTATATATTTTACTTTTTACTTTATTTCCTTTTTGATGTACTTCTTTGCTTATTTTTTATTTCCTTTTCTATTTATGAACTTATTTTGTTGACTTATTTTTATTTCACTTTTTCCCTTTTTTGACTTTTTGTTTTTAATGACTTTTTATATTTATGTATTGATTTAGTTTATAGACTTTTTATTTGCATTGACTTTTATTTACCCCTTCCGATTTTATTCCTTGGGCTTCCTTTCTTCTATTAAAAGTTTAGAAGAAAATTGCCATCCTAGGTACACTTTTTTGCATGCCCCAAACTCCGCCGTCCTAGATAAAATGGGGAGGGAGGATGATGGAAACTGGAGTCTAACAAGATCTGGAAATACTTTGGCCAGGACGTGTGTGTGTGAATGTTCACACGAGGCAGGAAAGGGTGGAAGAGGTTCTGACATTAAAATGTTTAAAAGCCAGACTGGGGCGAGAGCAATCTTTGCTGAAAGATTTCATCATTGCATTTTATTGATTTGTTGTGTTTTTATGCCGCCGGGCACAACGACAACAACGCCTGGCGGTTTTAAGCCCAGAGATTCCAAAGCAGAATTAAAGATGGAGGCATCAAATCTTTTCCATCTCGCCTTTCAAATTTGCGCATCGTTCCAAGATGATTTTACAGAATTGCACCATCGAAAAAGTTCCCGCAGGAGAGTACGAGAGAAATGCACATTTTACAGCCTCCCGTGTGCATCATTAGGTCCAGAATCCCCCCGTTCGTCGAGGGAGGCCTCGGTTTATTCCTTTCAAGCAGGGCACATTAGTGGAAAGGTTACCCACAGGTGATCCACCCCGTTCCTATTTTTCAGGAGCCAAGGGCAGCATGACAGTGACAGGAGACTCCTCGGAGCTCGAATGGGCCATCCAGACCCTGGTGAAGAATTACAACAAATACGCCGGGAAAGGCTGCTGCTGCCGGAAACGGCTCGGGATCAGGAAGTCCGATTTCCGAAAGATGCTGAGCCACGAACTCAACCACATGCTGACGGTGAGTGGGGCGGCTCCGTCTGAATTTGGGCTCGAACGCACGGGGGAATTGAGGCCTGGCTCGGAGTGGTGGGAGAGGGGAGACGGGGGCTCAGCCCGGGGATGTAGCAAGTGCGAGAAAGAGACTCGTTTCAGCCCCCCCTTGACCTTGGGGTCCTTAAAGTTTTGGACAGGATTTCAAGGTTCCGTTATCATTCCCTACGGCATCAAATTATCCCACCCTGCATCCTCAAAGTGGCATTCTGAGCATCCCTGCCGTTTCTGACCTGGCCTACCTCGAAGAGCTGGCCGGATGTGTGCCAAGGGCGGCAGGGTGGAAAAGGCCGGGGGGAACCTGACGCTCTCCCCATTTCTGGGGACTCCTACTCCCATCAGGCCCAGGATGATGGGGGACCGCAAGCCAGGGAGAGGAGGGAGGGCTCAGAATGGCCACCCCAAACTAAGGGGTTGTTCCCACCCTTCTGGGCTGGATGGCAACCAGGCCTGTTTTCCTCGTCCGCCTGATCCGCCTTCCTCTGCTTCCTACCCTCCAGGACACCAAGAACAAACAGGCGGCCGACAAACTGATCTGCGACCTGGACGAGAACCAGGATGGAGAAATCAATTTTGATGAGTATTGGAACCTAATCGGGGGCATCGCCAGCCCTATCTCGTGCCTCATCCGACAGCAGGAAGAGAATGAAAAACTCACCAAGTAGAGAGGGCAGCAGAGTCGATGGAAAACATCCGCTGTCATGACCCAAAAGCCCATTTGTCCCCATTGCTGCCTCCCCGGTTCCCCCCTTTTCTCTCGCCATCCTTCTAGCTCCCTTTCTGGAACTGAAGGGGCCAGAGGCGACGAGCGCTTTTGGAGAATAAGAATACCCCATCCGGGGAATGGGCGGTTCGGGGCAGAGGAGGGGGGCGGCCAGGAAGCGAGGGAGTTGCACCCGTTGTCAGACTGTGAATACCACTGCAATAAAGGCTGGAGCCTCAGAGTCCCGGGCATGCCTCTAACTTCTTTGCAAAATCTTTGTCAAACAAGCTTCTGGTCCTCACTGAGGGCAGACGATGCAAACTGCCTTTCTGCTTCAGATTAAAGCTTCTGTGGCTTTCAGAGGGCTTCCAATATCACCCCAAAAGCAAGCAAGGCCTTTCATATTCAGTACGTATTTATAGTTACCCGCAAGAACCAGCCCTCAGAGATAGAATGCCTTGGGACACGGAAACTCTATTTCACTAGCCGTCCCCCAGTTCTATGTTAAAGAGAGATTTTTAGTAAAATGGGTAAAATCTTAGCTTGTGGCCGCCGCCACATTTTGTAGCAGGGAGTTCCAGAGGCTAACGACTGCATTTCCTTCTGGCCTGCTTCTAATCAATCCCACAACCTAAAGGAAAATGGGGGCATAATTTACCCAATCCCTCTTTATATAGTGCAGAAATCAGGGAATCTCCCACCCTAAGTCCAGCTAAGACAATCCATCGAGTCTCTAAATCAGTGTTTCTCAACCTTGACAACTTTAAGAAGTGTGGACTTCTTAAGATGTGAAGTCCACACATCTTAAAGCCTGCTGGCTGGGGAATTGTGGGAGTTGAAGTCCACACTTCTTAAAGCAAGCTGGTTGGGGAATTGTGGGAGTTGAAGTCCACACTTCTTAAAGCCTGCTGGCTGGGGAATTCTGGGAGTTGAAGTCCACACTTCTTAAAGCCTGCTGGCTGGGGAATTCTGGGAGTTGAAGTCCACACTTCTTAAAGTTGCTGAGGTTGAGAAACACTGCTCTAAATAATTTCAATAAATAACGCGCCCCCCCCTTTATACGGTACTTTTACAAAAGACGTAAGAAACATCTACACAACTTTGTCCTAAGCAATTTGGCAACCCAGCTGTTTACGCACCACGTTTAACCCCGGAACTAATCGGGACAGACCACCCTGTGCCAGAAAGAATCAAACCAGGGTTAACATTCGCCAACCAGGGTTGGTTGCCATTCATCAAGCGCAGCATCTGGGTCTCGATACGAAGAGCGCTCGGCTCCCGGCGTTGGCAATCGCGGATTCGATCATAAATAGAACACTCTCCCCAGCGAACGCACAAGCCACCTTTTCCTCCCCAGAATTCCGTCTATAAGCCGGTTACTAGCCACAAAGGAAGACAGGCTGAGTTTAACAATGCTTTGATTCTGCTGGAGGTAACGGAAATGCTCTGTCTGCAAAGGACAGGTCGGGAGAGGGGAAAAGGGGAGGCCGGGAAGAGGATCTGGAACAGCCGCAAAAAAGGGTTGATTGTTCGATCGGTTATGGCACACAGAATTCCTTCCACTGATGAGCACTAGCATGCATCTTTTGCTTGGGAAATCTTTTGCCTTGCCTTGGTCTCTTCTTCCCCGTCTGCCAAATTGGCAGGTTCTTGGGGTTCAAGGGGCGGGGGTTCGGCTAGATGACCTCCCAGAACCTGTTTTCCAGACCTGGTTTCATGCTAAAAGGGAGCTGCGTTTTGCAAAATGGTGGGGCGGACGGAGCTGTTTGCAGAGGCCAAGTTCTGCATTATGACCCCTAGAGGGCGGCAGAGGGCTTTGGAGACGCCTGTGGACCCCCCCTTCCCCTGCAGTGAGCAAATTCGGCCACCAGAGGGCAGCACACGGCAGCCAGCAATATTATGGGAAAGCTGCAACTTGCTCTGACAATTTCTTCCCCCCCCAAAAAAAGGGGGGGATCTTAAAATGAGAGCTGGGAAAGGAACACACACCCTTTCAGTGCTGTAACCAATTTCTCAGTTCAGGGAACTGCTTGTTAGTCAACAGGGAGGGACGGAGAGAATGTTGTGCACTCTGTGCATGCTCAGGAGCTGGGAATTTGGGGAGAGCATTCCAGGGTTGGGAACATAAATGAGCACAGTTGCAGTCAGGAATGCTAAGAGGGTTCACCACATCTGGACCTTTCAGAAGATAAAATTACATCCTTATGTCTTCTAAAAAAACATCTTTGCCGCACCGAAGTCAGACTTCCCGCTAACCGTGCCAGCCAACTTTTGTTAAAGCCGACTCCACTCCGTCCCCCACCCCACGGGTTTTCCACGCCAATGAGCTGTTCGCTCCCGCCCTCCCCCCAGATTTCCTGCCCCAAATCATATTCCCCTTTTGCAAACTTCAAATTCTCCCAAGCCTGTCGAATTTCGCTCTCGGGGGGGCAGGGCTGGATGGCACCGTTTTGCCTACACCACCCAAGGTTTTTTGGGCAGCTGGCAGGGGAAACTACTAAAAAGTTCTCAAAATCCAGTTTTGCTGCCTCTCTTCCACACTTCTGCAAGATAGGAGTCGGGTGGAGAAGCGCCTCTCTGCGATAATGCAATTTAAGGGCCAGCCCAGCCGTTTACCATCCCGTTGCTGGCTGGCGATGGAGCACAAGCCATCTTTCCTGGCTTGCTTGGGGAAACGAAGGGAAAGCTGGTCTTCTAACAATTCAGGCCAAAGCTATGTTTGTTTGGTGACTCATCCCCCTGGCATCCCAGCAAGAGTCATCTCGGCTGCAGACTTTTCGGGAAAGGGGGGTGGGGGCAGAGTGGCGCCACTGAGAGCCAAACTGGCCGTGCCCCAGAAATGTCAACTCCTCCTCTTCCCTTTCTTCAGCTCTGGGTTTTCAAGAAATATCGATGGCCCCCTCCCATCCTGCCAGGCACATCTTGGCACTGCTGAGGGAGAGCAATGCCAGCCGGAAGGAAAGGAAGCAGGCAGCTGTGCGTGGCGAGGGCAAAAATCGAGCTTCCACTTCAGGAAGCAGTCTACCTCCGGATCCCGGCGGCTGGGAAGAAGTTCCTCTTCTTTCTGGGATCCCGTCCAAGAGGGCTTTCACCCGGCCGAAGGGACCGCAGCTAGATTTCCGCTGTTTGCCAACGGTCTCTGGGCGAACAATGCGGGCATTAATGTGCACTAAGCGGCCGGAGCGGTGGAGAGGGTTCAGGACGTGGCACATGGGAGCAGAGGAGAAAGCGTTGCACGCATGGGTAGACACCCAGCAAAATTGTGCACGGGGTGCTTTTGCTCAGAGAATGCATTATGCAAGCCCGTTGATCCCGGGGATGGGCAGCAATCCATTCCTTCCATCAGCAATCTTTCTCAAAAGAGGATTGTTTTAATCAAATCTTTTTGCAAAAGCCAGGGGATAATGCATGCCCCCACTCCCCTTAGCAAGGAATGCTGATGTGCGTGATTGAAGCTTCAAAACAGGGGAACGATGAGATCAGGCGGAAGTCCAATTGGTGAAGCCCGTCTCCTTCTCTGGAGACCCAGGCTCAGGTTCATACAAGCCGCTCGAGAATTAGCAAAGTTAATTTTTTTCCCCTTTTTCCTTTCCATCAAGAAGGGGGGCTTATCGACAGGAATCCCTGCCACAATGTGGGAGGACAGGCTCGGGTTTTTGAAAAAGGGAAACGGGGGACGGGATCTGAGAGTCCAGTTGATCCTAATCAGCCCCAAAGGCTCAGCGGAACCTCCCTGGGCCAGAGCACTGTATCTGCAACAACGACAACAACAACAAACAGATGCAAGCATCCGTAACCAGGAAGACCATCTCATCTCAAAGGAGCTTTCAGGGACCATCCGCCTGCCTGTTGCAGGAAAAATGAATTTTTGCTCCCGTCTGGCTGGACCCGAAAGAGATCCTCCAGGTTGAAAGGCAGTCTACCTCAGAACAAGGCAGCCTCCAGGCTTCTTCTCACTTTTGCAAGGGAAAAGACGTCCCTCCGCACCTAATTCCCACCAGACAAGATGAAACTCAACATTTTTTGAGTTAGAGCTGGGCAAACGCTTTTCCAAAAAAAGTGGCCAAACAGGATTCGTTTCTTCTGTCTCCTTAGCAGCCTGAGTCATTGCCTCGTGACTCAGCTGGTCCCCAGCTCAGACCCACGCCCAGGCCCCAGGGAAGGGTGCCAAGCTGGAAGGAGGGTGTGGTGTGTATGTGTGCGCGCGCACATGTGTGTGTGCATGCACGCGCATGAGAAACAGAGAGAAAGAGAATGCGCACATCTGCCAGTCCCTGCTTGGAACGGCTTAGCAGCTTTCCAAATAAATTTATCCTACTGGTTTACGATAAATAGTAGTGATACGAATATTGCGCTCGGAGTTTTATTGAGATTTCTAGCTTTTTTTTTTTAATGGATGCCTTGAACTCAGTTCGGTACAATCAATTCTTGAATGAATGAATGGGAAAATGGACGATTTTACACTCCTATTTAGCTACTGATATTTTGTTCTTGTATCCACTACATTTCCTTTTTTTAATTTCTTTTCATAGTGATTTTGTTGGGGGCTGATTTCTAAGTCTTCAATCAATACTTAATACTTCAATCAATAATTCGCCAAACTGGATTTTATATTTATATTTATATTTATGTCATATTTATTTATATTGTATTTTAATCTTTTGATTGTAAACCGCCCAGAGTCCCCCGTTGGGGGAGATGGGCGGTCATATAAATTTAAATAATAAATAAATAAATACATTAGAGGAGGGGGGAAGTGAATTTTCGGCCTGTTGGCTGCCCCACCAACCGGAATGAATTTTCTGATCTTCCCCCAGTTTTGAAACAACTATCTTGGCACCAAATCTTGGCATCTCTTGGAGCTGGTGACGAAAGTGTGTCTGGCTCCATGCAAAAAAGGAACATGGGGGTGGGTGCCCTCAAGGGAAGGAAGGCCCCACTTTCAGCTTCTGGGAGCATTAAATCTCAAGGGATGAGATTCAGGCTAAACATCCGGAGGAATTCCTGGTTATACGAGCTGGGAGACGGTGGAACAGGCTGCCACATGATCTGGCAAGTTATCCTCTGGAGATCTTCCAACAGACACCGGACGGTCGTCTTCTATATCAGGCGTTTAGTTTAATTTAGTTTAGTTTAATCACCTTTTACATCCCATGATCATCCCAGCTGACTTAGCGGTTTGCCCAATATAGACACATTTAAAAACCCCACGGTAAAAAGTTGACCCAAAACTCCAGAAATGATTCAAATCACACCCCATAGAGCCAATCAATCCATAACAATAATGAAAAAGAGGGCCAGGTTTAAGGAGAACCAGCTACGAAACAGCTCGGCCTTCCGCGTCTCCCCAAAGGCCATCAGAGGTGCACTGAAGGGGGGGTGGGATTAATGATCTCCAGGACCCCTCCCAGATGCAGGAGGCTGGGAATCCAAGTTAAAGATTCAAGATAATTTGAATTACCTGACCCTGACCCTGAACAGCAGATTCGGGGTGCTCTCCTGTTCTTCAAATAACCAGAGCAGCAATGGCTAAAAATAATGCTGCCTTTTTTTTCTGGTTTCTAAACCGGATCCTGAGATATTTATTTATTTATTGGATTTATCACCGCCCAACTCCCCCCAAGGGGGACTCTGGGCGGTTTACAACAGAATTAAAATCATTAATATACGTTTATAAATAAAATAACATACATAATAAGTAATAATTTAAAATATAATGAATAAAATGGAATCCAAAGGCAGAGTATTCTTAAGTTTATAAAAAGGGCCCCTCAGAGCAAATTTAAGGTGCTAGCCATCTCCAGCTATCTCCAATCTCCTTCTGACCCCAAGCATATTGACAAAACCAGGTTTTGAGTCTTTTTCGGAAGTCCAGGAGTGAGGGGGACTGTCTGATCTCCAGGGGCAGAATGTTCCAAAGGGCAGGGGCAACAGCAGAGAAAGCACGCTTCCGAGACCCCGTCAGGTGGAACTCCTTAACCGATGGGGTCCGTAGCATGCCCTCTCTGCATGCCCGGGTGGGACGGGATGAAGTGATGGGGATGAGGCGATCCCTTGGGTATCCCTTAGATATAATGGCATTGCTGTGTCTTCTCTTCACCAGTAACACATTTTTCTTCTTGAATGCATCAACCGCGCAGAAAGGGGTCAAGGGAGCAGCCATCAAAGGGGGTCCATAAATCCCGCTCAACCCAGCTCCCTTCTCGCATCATAAAGAGTTTTCCTCACAGGGATTCCTGGAGGTTTACAAAACAGGTCCCAAACCATCCGAACAGCAGCTTCTCTTTTTAAACAAATTTGATTTATGCTTAGGCTTAAGATGCTCAGTCCTGGATCCCTGGTGGAACATTGCTATCATAACTATATATCTACTGTATATCTATATCTATATCTAATCTATATCTATATAAATATAATAAAAACGTTGTCCATCGCTATCAAATAGAGCGGATTCCGCACGTTTCATCAGCGGTACAAATGGCTTGGGGGTATGTGAACACGGAAGCCTTACAACAACCCTGTGAGGTAGGAGGGCACGAAGGAAGATTTGTTTCGGGAAGTTGCCAATTGGGCCCCGCTGGAAGTATTCTGGGATGGAAGAGCTAATGAGACTGGAATTGCAGGTCTACCAACTAGGAGATGAAAAGACCAACTCATTTTGTCCTCTAGGTAATCCATATTGAATAAGGATCGGCTTCAGTTTGGGGGGGGGGGCACGGCTTGGCATGGCGGATTGCAGAAAACAGATGATCAAAGTTATTTGTTTTACTTTAAAGCCCCCCCCCCCATCAGAGAGCATTTCAAAGACCTAGGTGTGGTTTCCTTCCCACACCTGTCCGACAGGTTTCAACAGGCCGGCTGGAGGCTTTGTCCTGGGTTCAGTCTGGGCTTGTACACATTCAACAAGCAGAGGTGATATTTAAGAGGTTGCAATGATCAGATGCCGCAGGAATTGTACACACAAGGCAAGAGGAACTGGATGGATGAGTTAGGAGAAGCCGGCAGAATATTAAACCAAAATAGAGCTGGGGGTGGGGGTGGGGGAACAGGACATCGAGAAACCTGCCCTTCCATTCTTCCTCCTCCTCCTCCTCTTCTTTCTTCTCCCTCTTGACAAAGCCAAGTGTAAGGTGGCCAGTTTTATTTTCGTTTCGGAATATAAAATCCAGTAGTTTTCTAGCAGGGCTGAAAGCAATTGAAAATCAAGCATAAAAATACTAATCTTCTTCTTCTCCTCCTCCTCTTCCTCATCCTCCCCCCCCCCCCCATTTGCTCATCACCGCAGGGTACTGGGAGGGGGCTACTGAATCAAGTTTCTCTAATTTCAGAGGGAGAAGGCAACACCTAACCCCAAACTCCTTTGGGAAAAGCAATGAAATGTGGGTGAGGCTTGAACACAGAACCGGCTGGGACGGTAGACAGACCGGAAAGGTGGAAGAAAGGCTGGGAAGGCGTTCTGAGGCACAGAAGCAAAAAACGGCCTGAATTCCCATCTTTATTGCTGTGGGGTTTTTTTTTCCCTTCTCTTTACCTCAACTGGGTAAGTGATTTTCTGTCCTCCCCTTCATTGCAATTGCTGGTTCCCTGGATTGGTTTGTAAGGAGGAAGAGCAAATGCCCGCTCTGCTCCCAAGACGCCAAGGCTTTGCAGAAGTTATTTGAGACCCGTTTGGGTTTCACCCACACGGGTCCCCAATGCTGTAGGACTTTGGAAGGAATTAAGAAAGAAGGGATCGCTGCACAGAATTTGCCCTTACTGCTCTGCGCAGTTGAAATTCAAAATACAACTCAGCTAAGAAAAGTTATTTGTTTCAGCTGGTTTTCGCCGCAGTTTCTCATTTTCCCAATGAGAAACGTCTTTGGTAGCGTATTATTTTCTGAGTTGGGCCCAGAACGACTTATTCTAAAAACCGGTGCCCATCTAATATCACTTTTTTCCTAATTTTTATTCACTTTGGCAAGCAGATTCCTTCAACCTCAAGCATCTTGGGCATGCTCCTCTTTAACACGCACTTTCGTGCGTGGATCTTTTTTTTTTAAAAAAAAAAATCAGATTGTGAACTCTATTGCAAAGGGTCAACGTCTTGGTCTACTTCAAGAGGCAAGAATTGAGTAAGCCCATATAAACATTTGCCATAATTTCTTTGCAGTTCTACCGCTCGGTTTCTTGGGGGGGGGGGGACAGCTCACAGCTGCCGCTAAAGGCTGTTAGCATCTTTTTCCAAACTTTTTACACCCAATTTAATCCGGAAACCCTTCACACAGAGAAAGTGGAGCTCAGATGCTTTCTAAATTAAGATGTGGCCGATAACGTAACAGAGAGGATTTGTGGCAGTTGGGAAGTGCATTTTGTATTGGACTCAAAAGGACGATAGAATTTCCATTCCAGAGATGAATTAAGGCCCAAAATCCTTCTGCTGGCCATAAAGTAAAGGTAAAGGTTCCCCCTGCACATTTCTGCAGTCGTGTCCGACTCTAGGGGCCGGTGCTCATCTCCGTTTGCTAGCCGAAGAGCCAGCGTTGTCCGAAGACGCTTCCGCGGTCACGTGGCCGGCATAACGCATGCGGAACGCTGTTACCATCCCACCGAAGTGGTACCTATTCATCTACTTGCATTTGCATGCTTTCGAATTGCTAGGTTGGCAAGAGCTGGGGCTGGTGCGCGAGATCACTCCGTCACGTGGGGCTAGGGTCTCGAACCACCGAACTTGCGATCTTCCAATCGACAAGCCTGGCGTCTTACCCGCTGAGCCACCACGCCCCTCTTAAAGCTGGCCATAAAGCCGGGTCCAAAATCTCGCGTTCTTCCGCTTTTCCCTCAGGGCCCAAGATGGACACTCGTCTTGAAGAAGCTTTAGGACAGATGGTGGAAACTTTCTATAAGTATTCTGCGAAGGAAGGGGACAAATACAAGCTCAACAAAAAAGAGATGAAGGAACTGCTTCTCGAGGAGATGCCCAACTTTGTCAAGGTGAGGGCATATGAAATTCTGTTTTTCTGGGGAAAACATCTAAGATCAGGAAGGATTTTATGCCCTGCATTGTAGAGCTCCACCAACTTGGGAAGACGCCGAACTAAGTTTTTAGAGTGGATGCCTTGGCTCGCTTGCTTCCAGTATTTGAAGCTCGGTTTGGACGCCGAACCTCTTCGAGCGGCGACTGTCACTTGTGCTCGCCTGTGTTCAGATCGCAGCATCTGAAAAAAGATGCCAAGCTTCACTTCCAACAATGCTTCTGTCCTCTTCTCCTCCCAGGGTAAGATCGACGAGCGTGGCTTTGAGACCCTGATGAAGAAACTCGACGACAACGGAGACGAGGAGTTGGACTTCCAGGAGTACGCCGTTTTCTTGGCACTGACCGCATCTCTGTGCTATGAGTTCTTCCAGGAATGTGCCGACGAGAGCAATCGAAAGAGATGAGGCTGATGCTTGGGGGAGGGCTGGGCAGATTTGGGGTGTTACGTGTCCCGTGAAGACCCACAAGTCTCTCCCCATTAGCAAATAAAGATGTTTCAAACGCATATCCCTTGTCGATCACAACCTACAGATCTTTGGCTAGTGGTTTTGAAGCAGCAAATGAACTTCAGGCCTACGGTCTACATCACGTCCAATTTCATGTTCTCCATGTGTGTTGCATCCGTCTCAGGATATTTGCCACCCTACCGCAGGTTTCCCAAAAGCAGATTTGTTCAGTGCTCAGCAATAGACTGTTCCTGGATGTGGAGGTTCTACGTAGCCCTTGTGGCTGCAGGGAGAGGACCACAGTTGCAGAGTGAGTGCAGGCTTTGTATGTCAAGGATCCCAGCTTCAGAAATTTCCAGGTGTGGTTGGGAAAAATTTGCAGTTCTGAAAAATCCAAGGTTTATAGCACTGTTTCTCAACCTTGGCGTATGCAGGCTGGGGAATTCTGGGAGTTGAAGTCCACACATCTTCAAGCTGCCAAGGTTGAGAAACACCGGTCTATACTAATGATAGATGGCAAAGATCTGATTTGTTGGAAGGCAGCTTCTTGCATAAATCAGGCCTTCTATGGAACCACGGGGACTAGAAACTTTGTTTTCCAGAGGAAGGTTAGTCAAGAGAACAGCGCTGTCCTTCATGCAAGAATTTCTCAGATTTCCAGGCAGCAACGTTGAAAACTAATTGCGTGCCCTCCTTGAACTCACCAGACCAAAGACCCAAATCTTTTGAAGCAAATGTTCACATTTAAAAGTGGAAAGCGGTGTGTTTCTTCACCCTAAACAAGATTGTGGGTGTTTATTTTTATTTTTATTTTATTTTATTGTGATATTTATACCCCGCCTATCCCCTCCCTAATGGAGGACTCTAGGCGGCTTACAAGTATATATACATTAGTTATACATTAGTTATACATTAGTTTACCTGTTCTTCCCCCCATCAGGAATTTGCCACTTCATGCTTGAAACTTCATGTTCTCCACTGATCTTCTCCAGAATGAGTTTCCGTGACGCCGGTTTGGAAAAATGTATTTGTGATGGATGAAAGTGGGCCTTTAAAAAAACAAAACATTGCCAGTTAAAAACTTCCATTAAAATCCTCTCCCATCCGAAAGGCTAACCAAAACGCCCACAGAGAAGCTAATGTGCAATTTCCCTCTTAAGAAAAAGTATGAAAAGAGAGAGAGAGAGAGGAGAAATACAATCCTTGCTCACATTTTCCATAACTTCTCCCACTCAAGTATGGATGCTGTTCTTTTTTTTTTTTTTACTCCTCTCTTGTTTTCTCATAAAAAACACCCAATCTCTTTCCCAGCTCCGTCCCTCCAGGGAAACCAGCCTTGTTCCCATCATATTTAGAATCAGGAACTACAGATTTCTATCTGTTTGTCAATTAAAGTTGCTATCTTAACCACTTTTGCTTGAGAATCCCTGAATTGCTAAACACGGGGGGGGGGGGAACCCTCTCCAATTAGAAATATATTGATCCTTGAAATCCAAAAGAGGTTTTCTTTCTCTTGGAAAAACTACCCCAACGCAGTAACAAGAGGAATAATAACGAGGAGGAGGAGAAGAGAAGGGTGATGAAGAAGATGGAGGAGGAGGAGGAAAAGAGAAGGATGATGAAGAGGAGAGAAGGATGATGAAGGCGATGGAGGAGGAAGAGAGAAGGATGATGAAGAAGAGGAGAGAAGGATGAAGAAGATGGAGGAGGAGGAGGAAAAGAGAAGGATGATGAAGAGGAGAGAAGGATGATGAAGGCGATGGAGGAGGAAGAGAGAAGGATGATGAAGAAGAGGAGAGAAGGATGAAGAAGATGGAGGAGGAGGAGGAAAAGAGAAGGATGATGAAGACGATGGAGGAGGAAGAGAGAAGGATGATGAAGAAGAGGAGAGAAGGATGAAGAAGATGGAGGAGGAGGAGGAAAAGAGAAGGATGATGAAGAGGAGAGAAGGATGATGAAGGCGATGGAGGAGGAAGAGAGAAGGATGATGAAGAAGAGGAGAGAAGGATGAAGAAGATGGAGGAGGAGGAGGAAAAGAGAAGGATGATGAAGACGATGGAGGAGGAAGAGAGAAGGATGATGAAGAAGAGGAGAGAAGGATGAAGAAGATGGAGGAGGAGGAGGAAAAGAGAAGGATGATGAAGAGGAGAGAAGGATGATGAAGGCGATGGAGGAGGAGGAGGAGGAGGAGGAGAAGAAAAGGATGATGAAGAAGATGATGCAGGAGAAGTAATAGTTGTTACTGTTGTTTTTGGAAGTTGTTGTTTCCCAAACTTGTTATCATCATTTACCAACCCCCCCCAAAAAAAATACGCCTTGCTTGAAACTTCTGACATAACACGATGATTTCCAGGTTTTTGGTCAGAACCTGGAAAACACCCAATCTACAGATTTTTTTTTTCTGTTCAACATGTCCGTGCAGTTTCCTTGGCAAGGATTTTCGGAAGTGGTTTGCCATTGCAAACCACAGTCCCCTCTGTGGGGGGAGATGGGTGGTGATATAAGTATGATAAATAAATAAATAAATAAATAAATTGCCTGCTTCCTAGGGCTGAGAGAGAGTGGCTGGCCCAGAGTCACCCAGCTGGCTTTGTGCCTAAGGCGGGACTAGAACTCACAGCCTCCCGGTTTCTAGCCTAGTGCCTTAACCACCACACCAAACTGGCTCTCTAACTAAAGATTACATATATATTAATATTAAGTCCTCAGCCCTATACATGCAGGGGGTTGCAGCCGAAACCTAAAATGTGGGTGACCTCTATCGTGGTCTGGAGGCATCTTAAAAACAAGATGGCAAGATGCGGAAAGTTGCGGCCGATCCCAAAGCGGATCATCCCACAATAAGCATGCCCATCGTCCCCAACCTGCCGTCTTCCAGGGAGTCTGACTACACTGCCCATTCTCCCCTGCCAAATGATGGGATTTGCAGTCTGGAGCCTACAGTTTCTACGACGTCATGGGCTGCTTTGCGAATTGGAAACGAGCCTTTTCAAAGCACGCCCGCTGAGCACACCACAGAAGGATGGATCCACAAGTCAACAGTTGGGCCTTAAGGTTTCCTATCCCCCTCCAGAGATCCCGTTTCTCATCCCCAAATCCAGTCCCGCTCCCTCCTTCTACGCCAAAGCCACCGTTGGCCCAAAGGTTTCGTGCCCAAAGACCAGGGAACTCCACCGGGGCCTTGGAGTCGACATTCCCAACCGGAGGAACGTCCTACAGTCAGCCCAGCATTTTCAGAGTGCAAGATCAATGCTGGGCGTGGATCAGGGCTGGGTGTGTCGAAAATGATGGGTGGAACTGATTGTCCTGCATGTTTGCAAAACCTGCTAGTACACTCAACAAACAGGTGGGCTCCCCGAAAGCCGCCGGTTGAAATTTGTCCCATTTGCTTTCCAAGATCCCTAATGAATTCACCGTTGTGAACATCCTGAAAGTGAGCGATCCTGGCTGGTATGTTTATATCTATCTATCTATCTATCTATCTATCTATCTATCTATCTATCTATCTATCTATCTATCTATTTTTTTTCCAGAAGGGGGTGGGCAGGGAGAAGTCATGCTTATCGATCGTTGCCATATATTGGGTGTGCCAGTTTTTTTTCAGAGGGGGTCCAAAAGAGTCCAGAGTAAATAAGGGCACCTTGAAAACCAAAAAAAGGTAGCGTTGTATAGTTCTCTGTGAATCACCATCCAGCACCCTGTAAAACTGCATGCGGGTCATTACATGTATTCCTGTTTCAAGCGTCCAGAATATCTGGTCCTCCCTGGAACTGGGTGGGTTGGAATAAAACCGGGAATGAAAAATTGCAAGACAAAATAAATCTACACGTTCTTCTTGGTGCACCGTTCTGGGAGAGATTTTCTGGGAAGGATCTTCAAAAGTCAGCGCTGTGGAGCTCAACATCCTGCTTCCACGAAAGATGCCTCTTGAAGATTTGCAGAAAAGGCAGCATTCTGATTTTTATCTTGCGGGATCAGTCGTTTTGGCAGGAATGAAAAGAAATCTCAGGGTGCCTTAAAGGTTAAGGTATCCGCTCCATTCTTAAAGTGTGATTTTCCTGGGCTTGGATTATTTATGCTGGTTTTCGGATCTGTTGGAGCGTGTTTGGATTTAATTTAATCCTTGGAGCAAGTGGTGGCATAAAAATATAGTAAATAAATAAACCCACCAGACGTTTTCATGGATTTAAGGCTTCTAGCAAACCAAGGGACTGCATGTCCTCATTTACTAGAACAATACAATGCATGAAAAAATTGTATTCACAGAGGCCAAATTGCTGCCGAAAGTGAAAGAAATGTAAGAGAACAGAAGTAGTCAAGCTAATGCAATGACTACAGAGGAATGAGTCCTCATGGAACAGAATTAAATTTACACGTAGTCCTTGACTTACAACCATTTGTTTAGTGCTGTTCCAAGTTATGATGGCACTGAAAAAAGTGACTTGCGACCAGTCCTCACACTTGCGACCATCGCGGCATCCCTGCGGTCACGTGATCAAAATTCAGGCGCTTGGCAACCGGCATGTATTTACAACGGTTGCAGCATCCCGGGGTCACGTGATCGCCATTTGCGGCCTTCCCAGCTGGCTTCCGACAAACAACATCAGTGGGGGGAAGCCAGGTTCGCTTAATGACCATGTGATTCACTGAATGACCACGGCAAAAAGGTCGTAAAATCAGGCGCTTAATGACCTCCTTGCTTAGCGACGGAAGTTCCAGTCCCAGTTGTGGTCGTAAGTTGAGTAAGATTCTACCTGTAGTAGAATCTCCATTTCTGGTTCCACTATTTCTGAGAAAGGTGCTCTGGGCCACAATAAAATCTGTGGGTTGGGTGGCCTCCTCAACGTGGGACTCAGGGGAACGATGAGGAAGTGTTCAGGTTGGAGAATGAGGATATATTTCCTTGTTTCCGCAGGACCACTTGTATCAGTGATGGAGCAATTCCGGACTTTGGAGCAGGCTCTGGGGGAGCTGGTTAACACATTTCAACGCTACTGCCGGAAGGAAGGTGACCGAAACACACTTAGCAAAGCGGAGCTACGTAGCCTCCTGCAGAACGAACTTCCGAGCCTGCAAACGGTACCTACCCCGCCCATTCCCAACGTCCTTTGAGGTACAAGGGAGGGAGAAAGACAGCCGGTTGGTCTTTCAAAGCCTCCTAATTTCTCATTCGGCATTTTGACACCGATGCGCAAAACCCAACACATCCCTCGTGGTTGGGGACTTCTCCTAACATTTGCAATCTGGTTCTCCGAGGAAAGAAGACGAAAGGATGATAGGAAATACAGTCCACGCTGGCCTGTGTTCGTCAAGACAAGGGTCCTGAGATTATATATTGCTTGCAAGTTCTAGAAACACTGATCAAAAGAGCTCAAAGTTAGGAAAAACGGGCATGAATTTATCTGAATTTTCGTGCAAGCTTTTGTAGGCACAGCAAAAAAAAAATATATCTGAAGCTGGTATGGAATTAAAGAGGGGGGAAAATGAGAAACAGATTCCAAAACTAATTAAAATGCCCATGACTTTTTCCTGAATCTAAAGATTTGAATCAGGCTCAAAATGAGCCACTGGGACTGCTGAAAAGACCATCATAATCTTGTCCTTTAAATCTTTAAAAAAAATCATAATCTAGTCCTCTAAATACCTTTAAAGAGAAGATGCTTTGAAATTGATAGTCCTCTATAAACCAGATGTGCTCTGAATCCCAGTCCAGAACCAGCTGAAATATAACTATTTGCTTTTGATTTTAAAAAATGCAAACTATGCAGGCTGGTCGTGTAAAACTCGACAGCCAGGTTTGCAACGTCTCTCTAATCCCAAATGAACAAACCAGAAACAGGTTTGCATAGACAAGCAAGCAAGCAAACGAAAACCCTTATGGTTTAATGTGATTCATTCACACAACCTCCCGAAACAGTGGCCGGGTACGCACAAGAGGGCCGCGAAGTTCCCAACCCCATTTGACCCTCGTTTAGAAGGCTGTGCAAATCCAGACTGTTTTTATTGCCTTTTTTTCTCAAACCTCCTCCCTCCCCCCCCTTTTTTTTTTTAAATTCTAGCTGGGAATCAAAGGCGAGGCTTTCGAAGAGATGCTCACCCTGTTGGATACGGACCGAGACGGCGAAGTCGACTTCGAAGAGTACATCCGCTTCATCGCGGCGGCCTGCACCTTCTTCCACTTGTATTTCCGAGATGCTCCTGTGGTCCAGCCACGCGTGTAGTACGGTTATTGCAAATATGATCGCGACGAAGAGGTCGGCGCCAAGGGCGGGCTGGCGGGCGGGCTTTGTCGAGGGCGCTGGCTCAAGATGGAGACGGGGATGGAAGGATGGAAGTTCTAGCCAAGGAAAAAAGAAATAGATGGGTGGAAATAGAGACCTGCCCTGCTTAGCCATGGATGCATCCCGTGTCCCGCCATCTCCAGATCCTGCTGCGGGCTTGTAGGAACCCATGAAAGAGCCGCTTGTATATCCTTGAGGTTAATAAAACGTGTCTCGTTACCAGCATTTGTGTAGTCCATGAATCCAATTCAAGCGTTTTCTAGACTTTACTAGGGGCGTGGTGGCTCAGCGGGTAAGACGCCAGGCTTGTCGATCGGAAGATCCCAAGTTTGGAGGTTCGAATCCCCAGCCCCGTGTGACGGAGTGAGCTCCCGCACTCGCCCCAGCTCTTGCCAACCTAGCAATTCGAAAGCATGCAAATGCAAGTAGATGAATAGGTACCACTTTTGTGGGATGGTAACAGCGTTCTGCACGTGTCATGCCGGCCACATGACCGTGGAAGCGTCTTCGGACAGCGCTGGCTCTTCGGCTAAGAAACGGAGATGAGCACCGGCCCCTAGAGTCGGACACGACTGCACAAATCTGCGGGGGGAACCTTTACCTACCTTTACCTTTAGACTTTACTAGACAACCCGTGACCCGTTGGGTCATCGTTTCAGAGATATTTCCTTACCAGATTCCTCAATGCCTTCAACAACGGCGGAGCTTCTAATGTGCTGCCTTCACTGGAAAAGTTCTTAAAAACTCAGGGAGATATTCAAAGATGTACAGGCAGTCCTCGACTTACGACCACAACTGGGACCAGAAATCTGTTGCTAAGTGAGGGAGTCATTAAGTGAGTCACGCCCGATTTTATGAGCTTTTTTACCGCAGCTGTTAAGCGAATCACCGTGGCCATTAAGTGAATCACATGGTCGCTAAGTGAATCCGGCTTCCCCCATTGGCTTTGCTTGTGGGAAGCTGGCTGGGAAGGTTGCAAATGGCAATCATGTGACCCCGGGATGCTGCAACTGTTGTAAAAACATGCCGGTTGCCAAGCACCTGAACTTTGATCACATGACCACGGGGACGCTGTGACGGTCGTAAGTGCAAGGACCGTCCGTAAGTCACTTTTTCCAGCACTGTCGTAACTTTGAACAGTTGCTAAACGAATGGTTGTAAGTCGAGGACTACCTGTATCTGCCTTGAAAATAGTCCATGTCATTCACATTGAACTGTACAGCACAGTCAAACATCAAGAGTCAACCACAGGAAACATTTTATGACCTTTTGTATTATATCATTAAATGTTTTGTGATGCTGTTTATGTCATAAAATCTTTTATAAAATTTGCCAAATTTCAATTCCACGGGAGTCACGGGTCCCGGATTTCGGACGCCTTCTGTAAGTTAGCCCATTTGAGGTACCTTGGTTCAAAAATTGTTGCCCCACGATGCGCCATTTCACCCAGTTAAAGGTTACGCACAAACGAACAGGAGAGTTTCAGTAGTATAGAGATTTATCCCCGTCTTTGCACTATTCTCGTTTCCGAATTTCCATCCGCTGTAGGTGGGACGGAAGGCAGACACCAAAAGAGCTTTCCCTGTTTTTCTCCATTGCAAGTCCCGTTGAGGATACCTGCCTTCTTCTCTTGTTTGGCTCATGCAACTTTATACGGTTTATTGATTGGTCTACTTATTTATTAGGTTTTTATCCACCCCGTAAGCAGAGGCATTTGGCCTTCTCTCTCTCTCCCTCGTTCCTGCTGCTTCTGAGCTTCCGAACCACGGCCTTTTCCAGCCCCTTCTGTGCCAAACAACTGGAAAAAATTGGCAGAGGAATTTAAGGGGGGGAAAGGGGAAACGGTCCTTCCAACCTGACACCACCCAAAGTCTGCAAAAACCACTCGAATTCCTATTGGTCTCTTTCGAGAGCTGTGGGTGTACCCTGAATATCCGAAATAAAAGCCCAGTTTAGCCAAGGTTTCAAATAGTGCTCGGATTGCCAGAGTCTCTCTATTCTGCCCTCTCGCCTCGAGCATCAGTTTCCGGCCGGGTCCGCTCTGGTAAGCTGGGATTTTTCTATGCCAGATTGTTCCTGGCTTTGTCCAGGCAAAGGATCCGCCCCAGCGCCAAGAGGGTTCCTCTGAGAAATAGACTTAGATGCAGGAAACAGTGGTGGCTGTGTTTCCACTTCCAGATGAAAGTTGGCAATTGTTTTGTCTCGCTCATAGGCTTCCATAAGGCCAGAAAGACCAACGGGCTTAGATATTGGAAGGAAGGGAGGGAGGAAGGGGGGAGAAAGAAAGAAAGAAAGAAAGAAAGAAAGAAAGAAAGAAAGAAAGAGAGAGAGAGAGAGAGAGAGAGAGAGAGAGAGAGAGAGAGAGAGAGAGAGAGAGAGAGAGAGAGAGAAAGAAAGAAAGAAAGAAAGAAAGAAAGAAAGAAAGAAAGAAAGAAAGATAGTTTTAAAAATTAAAAAAGGTCCGCCAAATTCCTCTGAATTTTCCTCTTGCATTGGGGTGTGGCTGTTTCCCCTACCCGCAAGTAGTTAGTCCCTTCCACTTGCTAGAGCAGTGTTTCTCAACCTTGGCAGCTTGAAGATGGGTGGACTTCAACTCCCAGAATTCCCCAGCCAGCACAGGAGTTGAAGTCTACCCATCTTCAGGTTGCCAAGGTTGAGAAACGCTGCGCTGGGGCCTCACGGGCACGACCGTTTAATTCCACCGCTTCCCTCTGATTCCCCAGTCCATCCTATTTTAACAGCATCCGAAAATGGCCACACCCATGGAGAAAGCCTTGGACACCATGGTCAGCACTTTCCACAAATATTCCCAGAAGGAAGGAGATCAGTTCAAACTCAACAACAGAGAACTGAAGGAGCTGCTGACGCAGGAGCTGCCCGGATTCATCAGCGTAAGTGAATTGCCCCGCGGAGTTTATTTAACCCAAATAGGCGGGGGTGGGGGGGCATTTCTCTCTTTTCATCATCTCCTTCTGCCACCTCTTTCTCTCCTCTCCTCCCTTCTCTTGCCCAGAGAGAAACGAGTCGCTTTAACCAGAGCAGTTAAATCAGCCGCTTGCGGGGAACTTTGGAGAATCAGGCCAAGGGCGGCGTGCGGGCCAAGGGCGGCAAGCGGCCGACCCTCGTTCTGCAAATTATCAAATGAAGATCAGCCCTGTCTTCCCAGTTCCTAACTCAGCTACCCAGAGCCTTAAAAAACAAAGTGGGGGGAAGGAATGAAGGGAGGGAGGGGAGGGGAGGGGAGGGGAGGAAGGAGGGAGGGAGGGGAGGGAGGGGAGGGAGGGAGGAAGAAAGGACCCGGTGTTTTGCAAAATAAGAGTTGCTCCGTTGCAGCATTTTGCAAAAACAGTGGGCGTTTTGCAAAAAAAAAGACATGCCCCCGTGGCAATATTTAAATCCAACTCCCTCCCTCTTTTTCTGTTGTGAAGACAGTTGGATGCAGCTAGGCTGAACTCCTTTTTTGCACCCGACTCTTCGCTGTGACTCGGCCTTTCAGGCTTCGGAGCAGCAGATCGCCCGTTGGGGTCTCTCTCGTATTTATTTCTGCACAGCACGTGACGCGTCCACACTTCTGTGGATGGAGTGCAGAAACTCGGAAAGAGATTTGCTCCTTGCTGAGAAATAGTGCGCAGTCGACGGAGTGCTTGCCCAAGGCACCAGATGGAGCATTTTGACCCAAGAACCCAAACTGCAGGAAATGTGTCTGATAACTTTTCCCTCTTACCTATTAAGCTCCCGGTAATCCCCTTTTCCCCAAATCCGTCCTTCGGAAATGTGCTGGCCTGGTTTTTCAAGTGCAGGGCTGTGGTTTTTTCTATATAAATCAAGTAACAATGTAATAAGTGCTAGTTCCTGTGGCGGGGAGTTCCACAGCTCCTGTGGAACGCCAAACCGGCCTGCATGGAGCGCAGCGTCCTCACTGCCCTTAAGATAAAACTGCAAGAGTTTGGCGAGGCTGGCCAGCAAGATTGGACCGAGGACCCCCACCAGCTCCTGGGTTGGGTAACGATCCCACCGCATAAACGGTTGTGAGCTACAACCAATTTGGTCAAATCCATTCAGGGCATTTCAGAGCCCACAAATCCGAAACAAGGATGTACATCTAATGCACGGGCAGATGTGATTTTGCCAACAAATTAGAGGGGAAGAAAATGCCCAAAGGAGAAATAAGAATTGCACCGCGCACTTCACACACACACACACAACACTAGTCTTGGAAACAGGCCCCGTAACTCCGGATTAATCAGATAAACCCTGGTTTGTCTTCCTTCCACCTCACCTCCCATCATCCAGATTAATTCACAGCCAAATTCTAAAATTAGGTTTCATCAACCGAGAGCCATGTTTTCAAATCCTGGTTTGTGTTCCCCCAAACAAACCACCATCTGAAACTAACCCGGCAACCCTCAATGACAGAACAGCAGCAAGAATGAAGCCGGGGGGGCCAATCCTAGCCCTCTTCCCAAACGTAAAAGCTCAATTTTCTCCCCCGCAGAAGAAAAAGGACGAATCGACGTTCCAAAAGATTATGAACAACCTGGATTCCAACAAGGATAACCAGGTGGATTTCCAAGAATACGCCACGTTCCTCGCCTGCATCGCCATGGCGTGCAACGATTTCTTTCACAGCTTCCCGGACAAGATGCCACGCCACAAATGAAGCGTGGCGTGGAACTAAAGAGCGGGCCAGCGTGCAAAGAGGCGCGTGAGTTCTCATCTGCTTTCCCCCCCCCCCCATAGCCTTGCTGGTGCAACAGCTTCTGAATTGGGGGTCTCTGTAGCAAGGAGAATAGCAATTGCCTCGTCTCCCCCCCCCCAACAAAATAAAATTCGCTTTCAAAAATGTTTTTTGGTTCTGCTTGAGTCCTAATGGGCTGGGAACAATGGACACTGGAGTTCAGGACACTGGATGTCCGAAATCGCCCGATTTAGAAAACTGTCCACAGCGTTGATCGATCGGTTGGGTTCCGTTTTTCAACTGTCCAATAATTGCAGGCCAATTCATTAAACGGCATACAAACTAAAAAGAAACCAGGATTAAGAAAGTCAGCAACTGCAGAATTTGTTATCGCTGATGATATTAGAACACTAAACTTGATGATATTATAATAACAAGATTTGGTTGGAAAAAAGGAAGCTGTACATTAACCCAGTGTTCCTTAACTTTGGCAACTTGAAGATGGGTGGACTTGAATTCCTATGCTGGCTGGGGAATTCTGGGAATTGAAGTCCACCCATCTTCAAGTTGCCAAGGCTGAGAAACCAAGTCATGGTCTGCTAGAGTCACAGAGTAGATGGAAAAATTAGTTCACTTTACATTTTACTAGAAACTTACCAAATTGCCCCAGACGTGTACAGAAATGAGAGTGCTGCTATCTGCGTGGCCTAATTTGGGGGTGTACTTTCCAGCTCCCCAGAATGTCTGTGAAAAGAAAAACGTTCCAAAATTAAGTGCACCCCAAAATACATAAATTTATTTTTATTGTAAACCGCCCAGAGTTCCCTGTTGGGGGAGATGGGCGGTTATATAAATTAAATAACTAACTAACTAACTAACTAACTAACTAACTAAATAAATAAATAATAATAATAAATTTGAGGAAAAGGAACTGAAAATGATACTGTATTCCATATGCAAAAATGTATGTAGAAAAATGCGAACATGGGCTCTCTCTGGAACAAACCTTTTCTATTCCTGTTCCTCCTTCAGGGATGACACACACTCAGGGTGGGTTTTGCACAAATGCTTTCACTCGAGACACTCCTTCCTTCTTAGAAGAGAAATTTGGAAGTTCGGCTCAGGCCACCTCGGCGTTTGTTGTTGCAAAATAGAGTGACCCCCATCAGTGGAACATCTTTAGCTGATTACCATGGCCAACTGGGCGGACAGCGTAGGCGTTGTTGCAAAGCTCGCTTCAAATTTGGCAGCCGGAAATACCGAGGAGGAAGAACAGGATATTCGGCCCTAAGATGGGGAAAAGACCACTAGGGGTGGTGTGATGGGGCTGCAGAAGGAAGGAAGGAAGGAAGGAAGGAAGGAAGGAAGGAAGGAAGGAAGGAAGGAAGGAAGGAAGGAAGGAAGGAAGGAAGGAAGGAAGGAGAAAGAGAGGAGGGAGGGAGGGAGAGGAAAGAGGGAGGGAGAGAGAGAGGGAGGGAGGGAGGATGAGAGAGGAGAGAGGAGGGAGGTTTTGCAACTAAGTGTTGAACCAAGCGTTTGGAAGATTCTCAGTCACCGTGCCAGCCAAACTGCTATGCTCTTTTTGAGCATGGTCTATTCCACATCGCCCCCCCCCTTAATAAATTAGCAAGCACTTGGGGGAGGATTAGGAAGGGAGGCACTGCAAAGCTCAGGATTCCCAATCAGGATTTCCCTCCCCTGGAAAGGGAGGCAGAATTGTAATTTCCAGCATCGGAGCTGGAATTTTGTGTGTGTGTGTGTGTGTGCAAATGAGCCCCAACTTCTATGCCATAATAACACTTACTTGAAATCAGAACAGCTGGCCCTACAAGCTCATCCAGTGCGGTCTGCCAATTGGGGCTTGTGTTTTGCACAAACCCACGTTTCTCCCTTCGTCAAGCTTAAGCCAGCCAACCAGGTTGAACCCTCTCATATCTCTGGCGCTGTTTAGGTTGCACCTGTCCCTCACTCGGTCTCTTCCCATCTCTTCCACCCGGCCCGATCGACATCGCTGCATTTTTATTTTTATCGCTCCTTTTATTTGACATCCAAGAAAACAGCCCCATCTTCCAACCTGAAAGCAAAGAAGCTGGCAGGCTAACTCTGGAAGAAACTTTAATCTCTTTTCCCTCCCAGCACAAACTCTGGCCCAGCATCTTTTGCATCACTGCCCTGGTCCCTGGCTTCCTTCGTTGCTAAGCAACGGCTTCCCCACCTGCCTCCTGCATCCTGTTTCTTCTGCCCAGCGGAATCGAAGTAGTCCTGGGAATGGCTCTCGCTTTCTCTCTCTCTCTTTTTTTTAAAATTCCAGCCATGACTGTCCCTATATACTAAGATCAGACTATATTTATCCTCTGGCAAAACACTGCCTTTCTTCAGCTTCAACAAATTAACAAACAGAAAACGGGACTCGTTAAATTTCTGCTGGTCACAAAATGGATGCAAAGCTTTATTCCATCTTTACATCTCTTTTTTCTACTTCCTTCTACTTTTTTTCTTATCGTGCACTTAGTTCTTTTATTTCTTTCTCTCCTTTTCATTCTCTCTGTTCTATTTTAGTTTGTATTAGTTCTTATTCTTGCTCTTAAAACTTTCATTAAAATTATATATATATAAAACCCATTATATCTTTATATCTTTCTTTATATTTGTTTTTCTACTTCCTCCTTTTTTTCTTATAGAACGTTTAGTTCTTTTATTTCCTGTTAGTTCTGTTCTCTTTGTTTGTAGTTATTATTGCTCTTAAAACTTTCAATAAAAACTATATAAATAACAAACCATTATTTCTTTATCTTTCTTTATATCTTTTTTTCCTACTTCCTTCTATTTTTTTCTTACTGCACTTTTAGTTTGTTCTTTCTCTCCTTTTCGTTCTCTCTGTACTATTTTAGTTTGTATTTCTTACTATTGCTCTTAAAATTTTCAATAAAAACTATATATATATATAAAAAACCATTATATCTTTATATCTTTTTTTCCTACTTCCTTCTATTTTTTTTCTTATCGCTCCTTCCTTCCTTCCTTCCTTCCTTCCTTCCTTCCTTCCTTCCTTCCTTCCTTCTCTCTGTTCTATTTTAGTTTGTGTCAGTTCTTATTATTGCTCTTAGAACTTTCAATAAAAATTATATAAAAGAAGAAAGTCTTTTTTGGAAAAAAAAAACAGGAGAGAAAATGCATGTTAAAAATGGAGGGAGGCAAGCGACTCAGAATGTGTCTGGGCAAAATTTGGTAATTATTCCCCTGCCAGGGAGGTCTGAGGTTCTGGATGGGGCATTAGGCAGCTCCAAATCTTTTGGAGTTTTGATCTGAGATCAAACAAATGTGAACAGAGAGAGGAAAAGTGCAACGCGATGGGTCCCTTAGGGCACACGCTGGCAGGGAGAATTTCCCATGTTCCTTTCTGCTAGCATCGGTCTCTAGGGACCCCCCACAACGCGTATAAGAAGATAATTTTACACACCACACCCAATTCCCCGCTTTGCCTCTCAAGCCCATCTGTGTTCTTCTTCGGTAAGTTGCTTTTATCTGATATCGGTTTTAAAATGTTTTCTTTCTCATCCTTGGGTGCAACACAGCTTCATGCCAAACTGTGGCCCAGCCCCCAATTAAGTGGCAAGAATACTTTCCTTTCTGTATTTTCAATGCATTTGCTTTTTGTAGACTTTTCTGCCTGCCTGCCTGCCTGCCTTTTTCTAGCAGCTGTTAGCTGGGGGAATGCAGCCAAGCCTCCAGATTTAGTAGCAGTCTATCTCAGAATCCTGGTTTCTGGAGAACAAGCTGGAGGGAAAGGGTTTACATCCTGCTTGCAGGCTCCCAGTAATTCCTGGTTATCCATCATCATCATCAATAATAATTTATTAAATTTATTTGCCGCCCAACTCCCAGCAACTCTGGGATAGAAAGAATATTAATAGAGTCTCGGAATCAGAAAGACGAGATTTTTTTAAATTCAAAGTTAATTGCAATCAGTCTTTCTGGCAGAGCCTATAAATGACCAATATTCAGTTTGTGCCCCAGGGCTCTTGGGAGATAAAAGTCTGCACTCTGAACATACATAATAAATATTCAATGGATCATAAAACGCCAACACACTCTTGTCGATTAAACTCATGCACGAATCTTCTCATCTCCGAAAGCCGCACCCGTTGCTGAGCAGGAAGTTTAAACCAACCGCCAGGGTTATAAGGATGGATTATTTAATTTCTGATCTGGCTTAATGTTTGGGCAAGGCGGTGGCTTTTTCAAATTTGTACCTATTTACCCAACTTAATATGATGCGCCGTTTTACTTACCTGGAGGCCCCCGTTCCCTATAGGTGTGCAAATCCGGTGGGGTTTGGGTGCTGGCAGGTGTTCACAATTCCCAGCTGGATGCCTACTGTGCTTGAACATCCAGGCCTGATGTTTTGAGCCCATCCTGCTCCAAAGAAAAAGAAGAAAAAGAGTTTAAAGATACAGTGGCCATGATGGTTTGTCCTGCACCCCAGCCTTCTCCCCTACAGGCCTCTGTTCTTGTAAAAACTGCAAAAACTGTTTTTTTGCAAGCCGTATATCCCTGTTCTTCTTTCTGCATAGGTCCCTCTACTGTATTCCCTGAGGCCCTGGAAAGGAATCTGAGCACAGCCTGAGTTTTAAAACATGTTGATTCAGGGATCTATCTATCTATCTATCTATCTATCTATCTATCTATCTATCTATCTATCATCTATCTATCTATCTATCTATCTATCTATCTATCTATCTATATCATCTATCTACAGTATCATCTATCTATCTACAGTATCATCTATCTATCTATTTATCATCTATCTATCTATCTATCTATCTATCTATCTATCTATCTATCTATCATCCATCCATCCATCCATCCATCCATCCATCCATCCATCCATCCATCGTATAAATATAAACACACACACACACCTTTAGAGCTTTAGCCTGGGCCTTTCGAGCTGTCGCAGCTGAGCAATAAAAGCAGAAGATGCAAAACTCTTTGATGGGAAAAACAGGCACCTAACTCTTTATCTATAGCTTGTCTCCCGATTAGGTGATTAGATTTCTCTGCTCGGAAGGGATTGCTTCTTCTCCCTTCCGCTACCCCGCTGCATTTCGTCTTCTCAACAGCCCTGTGAGGCAGGCCAAGCGGAGGGAGGCTGAATGGCGCCCAGCCAGCTTCGCCCTCCAAGTCCCCGACTGACATTTTTTAATTGCTCTGCAAGCTGGAACAGAGGGTTACAGCATAGAGCAGTGTTTTTCAAACTTGGCAACTCGAAGATGTCTGGACATATGACTTTGCTACGAGGAAATGCCCGTTCGCCCCAAACAAACATCACTGGCGTAGGCAGACACTCCAAGCACCAGTATTAGGAAATCACACGGGGCGGGGGGGGCATTACACATCTGCTCACTTCCCACTTTCTTAAGTTGCACGACGATTATCTTCATTTCCCATGTTCCTTTGCAAGGCCTCCTCGGTTTTCAACCTCCCATCTAAACGTTTCTCCCGACTCCAGGCACTCTGGAGAAGGGCCGGATTCCAACTCCCAGCATCCACAGCCAGCAGACTAGCATACACCCCTAGGGGTGTGTCAAGTCAGGATGTAAGCAAAACACTTAGCCATACGAGTAGAAAGATGGTGGCTGAGATCCGGCGTGGTTTTGCGAACATGCAACCTGGCTCGCTTGCTTGAGCCTTCCATCTCGAGCTCTTGGCCCCTTTTCAACGAAACGCCTGCCCTCGCTTTACAGCACGCCGTAATCTGGTAAGGCAGTCTGCTCTTGAGGGAGATTCTGGAGCTGCAGAGAGGTTAAAAGATACATACATACATGCATGCATGCATACATACATTTAAAGAACGCATTTCTTTTCAAAGCATCCACAGCTTTCGTTGATCAGAAATCAGTCTCCATGGAAGAAATTCCAGAAAATTTTTTCGATCAGAAATCAGCGTACATGGAAGAAAAGCTTCATGCAGAGTGCCTCTAGGAAAGAACGCACCCCCTCCCCACCCACCCCAAAAATTACATAAACAGGGAGGTTACATTTATAGGAAAAATTAAAAAAAGAACTTACATCAGAAAAAAAAAAGTACACCGAAAGAGCTTACGCTGGGCAAACAGGACCAACTAATGACCAACAGGGAAACTGGCATTTTTTTAAAAAGCGAACTAACTAGAGAAAGCTGGATACGAAGGCTGGGTTGTTACGGAGGCCAGAAATTAAACGGGTGGGCTGAAATAAGGGTCACCAAACGTGGAGAGAGAGTCAAATCGGATTGGGATCGGAGGAGCTGGGAAAAGGCTAACCGCCACCCCCGGCCGATCCCTTGCCAGCGTTTCTCCTCTCCCTCCTGGCACCAGATCCTCTTTGGTGCCCATCGACTATGGAGACGCCGCTGGAGAAGGCCTTGGCGACCTTGGTGTACACCTTCCACAAATACTCGGGGAAAGAAGGCGACAAGTTTACTTTGAGCAAGCGAGAGCTGAAGGACCTGGTGAAAAAGGAACTGGCTTTAGGAGAGGTAAGGAGGCCTGGGGGGTCGTGCGACAGAGGTAAACCGGGGCATTTGAAAAAAATGCAAGGGGAAAAAAATCTGGATGGTCCGCGCTCCTCAAACCAACCTGGGCCTCAGAATCATGAGGGCTAGAACCCCACGCCGAGTTTGCACCTCGCCCCAAGCCGCGGGAGGTTTATTAGCCCCGACGGGCTGAAGCAGTCAAGCAAACCACGCGCCGGAGTTAACCGACTCCAACGGGGCTGGGCTTGGCTCGCCGAACCCGTCGCGCCACACAGTGCAACGGCGAATATTACGGCTGAGGGCGGCGCTCGAACCCAGACCTTTCCTCCCTTGCAGAAAATGAAGGACCGGGGGATCGACAAGCTCATGGAAACTCTCGACAAGAATAATGACGACGAGATCGATTTCAAGGAATACACGGGTTTTCTCTCGGCCCTCTGCATGTCCTACAACGAATTCTTCCAACAGGATGCCAAATAGAGGCCGGGGCAGAAGGAACCCCCCCCCCCCCATCAAGTCCTTTAACAGGCATCTCTAAATAAATAAATATCTATATATATATACCTTCCTTCTTTCCCCAGCCACGGCAAGGATCCTATTTTGTTTGGAGGGTGGCGGAGCGGAGCAATGTGGCAGGGAAATTCTGTGGCTTGAATCATGTCAACTGGATTTCTATTTTCTCAGTGGAAACGTTTCGCTCCTTATCCAAGGAGCTTCTTCAGTCTGAGCAAAGTTAGTAAGGGAATCCTTAAATATGTTTCTAGGTGGCTGTGTGACCTTGCACCATGTGTGCAAGGTCACACAGCCACCCTAGAAACATATTTAAGGATTCTATTTAATCTATTTAAACATATTTAAGCATTCTATTTAATCTATTTAAGGATTCCCTTACTAACTTTGCTCAGACTGAAGAAGCTCCTTGGATAAGGAGTGAAACGTTTCTACTGAGAAAATAGAAATCCAGTTGACATGATTCAAGCCACAGACTGTTCCACCTGGATGACTGAGAACCTTCATCGACATAGTGGCAGGGAAATGTTTGCAAAACGAGGGTGGGAATCCGGTCTGTTGGCTGTGCAAACCGTGGGGCTTGTACAGGCAGTCCTCGCTTAACGACCACAATTGGGGCCAGAATTTTGGCTGCTAAGCGAAGCAGTCATTAAGCAAATCCGACCCGATTTTACAAGCTTTTTTGCGTTGGCCGTTAAGCGAATCACCGCAGTCATTAAGCCAACCACGTGGTCGTTAAACAAATCGTGTGGTTCCCCATTGATTTTTGCTTGCCGGAACTTTATAAAGCAAGGTCCGAGGGAACTTCAGGTCAAAAAGTGACCTCGGTAGCAATGTAGGAAAAATTTCTGGGGGATGGAAAAGGAATTCTTCCACCCACAGTAGCTGAATTCGAGAAACGCATCACAGACGTACAGGCCCTGCCTTGCAATCCACGAGAACAGACACCGAATTCGATTAAGTCCCCCCCCCCCCCCCCGTAAGGAACTTAAAATACTTCTGGGGCCTAAAGAGGGTTTAAAACAACAAAAAGCAATGCATAATTGGACTGTGTTGAATATAAATATATATGCAGGTTTGGAGAAGCTGCATATAAAAATAAATTGGTTGGGGAAGAGTCGGGCGTCAAAACGCGCAACATCCCTTGCAGGGCACCCACAGCAGGAAATAGGTGAAAAATCAGGTAGTTCAAGTTTGCACAGCCTTCCCTCCACCGCAGAAAAACTCCCAAACTGAGATGCGATGAAGATCTCGGGTTTTTTGTGACTTTCCCCCCCAAGGCCACAACTTTGGTGTTTCCAAGTCAACAGAAAAAATGTGCACGCAGCAGACGCAAAGCTCTCTCTGCTTATCCAGGTAATTACCGGATGACTTTGCCCAGAAACCTGGCAGCAGAAGACAGACGGACATTTACTCAATCCGGGATAGACTTTTTTCCCTTAAAGAAACACCCCACCAACTAGAATCTAATTTTCTCAGATAGGCATCTGGAGAGGAATTAAGATGGAGTGAGTGAGAGAGAGAGAGAGAGAGAAAAGAATTGAGAAAGAGGGGAAGGAGGAGAGAAAAAGCAGGTGGCAAGGGAAAAGATCAAGTTTCTAGCCCTCAGGGTAAAACCACCCAAATGGCTTTTTTCCCCCCCATCCATCCAAAAAAAGGGGGGGAGGTGTTTCAACCTGCATCAGATTTAATAGCAGCATATAAAGGTGGGATGTGAGATATGCAAAGGAGGGGGAGTGGCTTCTCCTTTTCCATCCAATCAGATGTCTCTTGGGGGCCAGGTTTGGCAAGGCCAAGCCCCACCCCTCCTTATAAATGTGGGCTCCCCCCCTGACCGATTCACCACTTCCCCTTGTCCAGGCAACCGTCAGCTCACTTTGTTTGGGTAAGTATTTCTTCCCTTCTTCCCATTTTCTCGCTCCACATTTTCCTCCTTTCTTCTTCCGAGATTCGGGAAGAATTTGGGGGCCGCTGGGGATGGGGGCCTTCCTCCCGGCCCCAGAGAAAAAGTTTATTTGGAAAGGTAAGGTATTTGCAAAACGGCCTGGGGATGCGCTCTCCTCCGTCCACGGCAGGGCGACTTTCCAAGGCAATGTAGGAAAAAAAGCATGAGTAAGACCTGTGAGGGTCGTTCCCCTAAGGGGGCAGCAGCTGCTGCCTCCTAGTTCCTGGAGCATGTGCAGAGCGCATCACCGCCATGCTCATGGCAGTCCACTGCAGTTGGGCAGCCCACAAGTTTAAATTAATAAGAATAATAATATCCAAGCCAGCCAGGTCTCCGGCGTGGGGTTTTTCCACACCGGCTGGGCCACTGGACGCGGGGGGCCACCGTGTCCGCCGCACCCAAACCGCCCTCCCAGCGATCTTGCCAGGGTGCCCAAACCTCGCACGTTTCACGGGCGCGGTGGGAGTAAAAGACACGCCAAGGGTGGGGCAGTTGCCACCATCACACACACGCGTCGCGCACACACTCACATGCGCAGAGCTTGCCTGCGAAAGTTAACTTTCCAAGCATTCCCAAGTTCCCCTGCGCCACCTGGTGGGGAAGGCCGGTAAGGCGCCAAGAGTCACAATTTGGGGAGCGAAGGGGGGGTGCAGCGTGTCTTTCTGGTTAAAAACAAAATGGTAGCTTGGAGTCCTCTTTCTCGCTCTCCCCCAACGCAAACTTCGAACACAGGTTTTCCCAGCTTCGGATGAAGACCCCACACTCCGTCTTTTCCTTCGCTTCGTCCTTGGCAAACTTGAGAGAGGAAAACTCCCCACGATGGTGGGGCCCACTCAAAAAAAAAGCCGCATTTCCTTTTGAGAAGGCCGCTCTTTCTTTTTTAAAAAAATCACCCATTCCTCCAGGAACCAGTGGTGGAGAGATGGCTCGGCGTTTTAAGACCGTCCGTTTACTCGCAAGCTGGCAGGGGTGAATGGGGTTGGGCTTCTGCTCGCAGGAAAAGCAGCAAATTGGGAAATAGCAGGCTGTTTTCCTCATTTCGGGAGATGAAAAATACAGGCAGTCAGCTCATACGGAAAGGGAGGAAGCCAACCCGGTTTTCCGAGAAAAGAGCCTCTTTCCGTCGCTGGAAATGTCCCAACCCACAGATTGTTCCTTTTGATCATTTCTGATCCGACCCAGGCTGAGGGTGGTGTGACTGCCGAGAGAGAAAAACCTTTGGATTTTCTATTATTTCCTGGTGCTTCTTGGGAGACTTCGAAGCACCAGACAGGTTCCTGCATTTCCGAGCGTTCGTGTGGTTAATATGTCGCGTGAACACAGACGTCACGGTTCGCGAGGCAGGTTTAATGCCTCGGCGCCGTCCGTGATTGTACTGTTGGTGGCGGCTTAAATTAAGCCCAGGGCTTCTCAAAAGTGAAATTGCAAGAAGGAAAGGGCATAGGGGGGGGGGGGAATTCCGTGCACCAGAGGGAAGGGACGGTTCACCGGCTTTCTGCAGAAAAGTTTGCAATCTGCAGATTGTTTTGCAAAGCGAAAAACCTTGGCAGGAATTCCTTTCGGGACTTTTCTGGAGAGGATCCGAAGCCTCCAAAATCCTGGGTCCCGTCTCCCCGGGCGAGGCCAGAGGAGACACGACTTGCTTACAAACACGGCGCTGAGAACACTCTGCCCTTTGTGCCAGCAAAGGCTGGCTGGTTGGTTTGCTAGTGAAATCGTCCCTGTAGAAAGACGGCTCTTGAACCTTGCAGGAATCGTGGATGTGTGCGGCGCTGTGTTTTTCCTTAGGCCCCAACGCTGGTGTTACATGAGCGTGGATCATGCATTATCAGGGAAGCAGGAATGTTCTGGTTAGCTCTTGCAACGAACCGGGGTTCAACTAAATGACCTATGTAAAGGTAAAGGTACCCCCCGCACATTTGTGCAGTCGTGTCCGACTCTAGGGGCCGGCGCTCATCTCCGTTTGTTAGCCAAAGAGCCAGCGTTGTCCGAAGACGCTTCCTTGGTCATGTGGCCGCATGACACACGCGGAACGCTGTTACCTACCCACCGAAGTGGTACCTATTCATCTACTTGCATTTGCATGCTTTCGAATTGCTAGGTTGGCAAGAGCTGGGGCTGGTGCGGGAGCTCCCTCCGCACGCAGGGCTAGGGATTCGAACCTCCAAACTTGCCAGATCGACAAGCCACCACGCCCCTAAATGGCCTTTGAGGATCCCTTAAATGTGGATCAGAATATTCCAGGCAGGAGGAAAATGCCAGAAGGCACAGCAGGAGGGAGGCTCGGCAAGGATTCAACAGTGGGAAAAGTGAATTGTCAGGAGAGAGAAAAGGCTGGGTGGGGACTTAAGATAGACTGTTCCTGGCCAAAGGGGCTCCAAGGGAAAACCTACCTATGCCAGAGGAAAATCCAGACAAGAACAGCTTTTTTGGGTGGGGAACTGGAGCCCAGCCCAATCTGAAGGATGCACCTTCACTTCGATCCTCTCTGAAGCATCCGCATCATAATTAAATGAAATCACAGCCCTTGATACCACTTCAAAGGCCTCTTTGAAGCCCAGGCCTCTGCCCAGGAGGGGAAAAGGGAGAAATTAGGGATGATCCACCGGGCGGGCGGACTACCCAGTTTATGATGCCCAGAATCCTCTGTCTTCAACTCCCATCCCTGGGGAAGAAAAATCTCCCCTTGGACCGGTTTTTGGAATGAATCGAGCCAGCCCGTCTTTCATTCCGGCTGGGTAAAAGCAATCCTGCTTCCTTTAAAACGGGAACGGGCCGCCTTAAAAGAGTTTCCTTTCCCCGTTTACGGCAACGGGTTAGAACCAACGGAACAGGAAGCGATGCCATCTTAAAAACAAAAAAAATTGGAAATTCTTCCTTCAAAGACTTATTCTCCCGTCCAAAACTGAATTTGAAACACTCCATAAAGAATGAGTGGAAGGTTGTAAATTGCTGGGAAGGGTTGAAAAGGAAAAACGGGAAGGATGTTTTGCTTTGCCAATTGCTGGAACCCAAATGGAGGATAGATGATAGATTTGATTCCCCCCACCCCCCGCAGTTTCCGGTTTTGATCTCCGACCATGGCCAGCCCTCTGGATCAAGCAATCTGCCTCCTGGTGGCCACTTTCCACAAATATTCGGGAAAAGAAGGAGACAAGAACACTCTAAGTAAGAAAGAGTTGAAGGAACTGATTCAGAAAGAGCTGACCATCGGCCCGGTAAGTGCAAGAAGGGGGGGGGCATTTTTTATGGTCATGAGGACTAGCAACTTGATTCAAGTGACGCCAGCTCTTCCGGCACCCGCTCTCCCTCACAAAAGCCACCCCTTGGCCGTGGTTTCCCACCCCTCGGAAGCCTCAACATTCATTTACTTTGTCCTTTCATTTCCACCCTAGAAACTGCAGGACTCCGAAATCAAAGGGCTGATGGAGGACTTGGACCGGAACAAAGATCAGGAGGTCAACTTTCAAGAATACGTCACCTTCCTAGGCTCCTTGGCCATGGTTTACAATGAGGCTTTGCACGAATAGGCTGGACTGATGGGGGGCGGTGGCTGAAATAAATCCAGCCCTTTCGGAGAAGGGGTTGGTACCCAATTAAAAAAAAAGTTTTTCCAAAGTTGGGCCGGCTGTCTGTCTTTTGTCTTCTCTTTCGGAAAAGGACGATCACTCTGGTCCCGGGAAACCTATTCACCCCACCCCACCGCTACCTTCCAATCTCCTTGGTGTGAAGAGAGGGAGGGTGGGAAAAGCAATTTAAAAATGGCTTTCTTCTGTGTAATTTTTGGAATAAATGCGGGATACGAGCGGTTCAGGTAAATAACGTGGTGAGAAACAGGAGAGCCTTCGGAGTTCAAACCACCTCGGGGTTTGCCAACGGAAGCCGCTGTCCCAACGCGGATCCTAAGAGGGTGACTCGGCTCTGAGCAAGCGGGTTCTAGAGCTGGCCTGCCTGCACCGCAGGCGTGTCAGCCTTGCGCCGAAGCGGCGTTTCAGCCAGCCGGCAGAAAGGTTTCTGGGCATCTGGCGGGGCAAAAGCTGTGCTTTACGCACCCGCTCTGGCTGGCCCCACCGTTCCCAATTCTCGCCCGGGGCCGCCTCGTTCACAACGGTTTTGCGCTCTTGCCAAACGAGAACGCCTGTTGATCGGTGGAAGCTTGGCAAAGCTGAGGGTTCCGGGGGCAAGAGCCGAGATGCATCCCACGCGGGTTTGACGACGCTCTGGAAGAAGCTTTTCTCGATATGCCCCTGCAGGCGCCCCTCAACGTTTGGAACCCATCTCCTCTCCCTAAAAACCAGAGGCGGTCCCGTCAAGACTAAAACGTATCATGTTGGGGGTCAGCAGGCCACACAGTCCCGGCTGGGGGGATTGGCTTCCCCTGTGGTGCCTTTCCAACCGGAGTTGACTCGATAAACTCCGATTAAGCAAACCAGAGTTTCATGCAATGCCACCACCCCTCTTTTCTCACGCGAGTCCGCCTCTCTTCCTCTGGATGAAAGCTAAGGCAGGGAGATGAATTTGGAACCGCTGGAAATCCTGCTTTAGAGCTGGGGGGTACCACCAGGAAGTAAATTATAAGCAGAACCGCCCTGCCCTGCCCTGCCCTGCCCTGGGGAGAGTAAATGTAGGGAAGCCTGCAGAACCTAGATGGAGTCCCTGCTACTCAGCCAAACTCCCTGTATGCTCAGTGGCACCCTTGCATATAGCACTCCTCTATGGAGCCAGCTCAGGATCCTCCAACTAGCATCACTCATTAGGAGGGAACCCCAAATCTGGAGACATCTTGGGTGGGGGACACCACCACCTCACCTCGAAAGACCCCAGTGAGAACTGACCTTCCTCAAGGGTGGCCGAAATTTGCTGTGAAGAGGTGGACGGAATGGAGTAGCCACAAAAAGGGGCAACAGTTGGCTGGCCGGCACACTGCACACACTCAGTTTCGTGGTGGCTCTGGTCTGTACAGAACAACTGCAAATTGGAAGACAGTTCTGCCCAAGAGGTGTTCCAGTAACAACTGCCTTACTCCCAGTATATTTGAGGACAGGGAGGCTACGGAGGGTGGGGGCGGTAAGAGAACCGTTCCCACCCTCGTGGGTTTTACCGGGATCATCAGGCTGAGAAACACACCCCCATAGCCTAACTGTGTCTTTGAACCTGGTCTGAGGGGGAGGGACATTTCAGAAGCCTCTCAAAACGAAACCAGTTGCCCTTCCCCAGCAGTGTCCAAACCACACACGAGAAGGACGTCATGATAATTCACATGTATTTAAAAAATAATAATAAAATCACTCTGGTTCATCTCCTCCTCCCTTGCCGGGGGTGGTGGGGAGGGAAGTGGGAGAAGATGGCAAGCCAGGTCAGTGGCCAACCCGGCCCGGGGTCTTCCCACCGCCCCCCCCTCGCTCCCCAGCCTCCAAACCTGCTGTACCAAGCTGCTGGTCTTGATCTTCCACGGTTAAGAATGCAAAGTTTTAGAAGTGCCTTAACTAAAAACTATCCTCCTCCATCTCCTCAGGGTGAAATACACGGCAGTTCGAGGGGGGGGGGAGGAAAAGGAGAATGGGAAAGGTTATGTACAGAATTTTCTTTTTAAAAAAAAAAGAAGAAAAAGAAGCAGCATGATTAGGCAAGAAAAATCGGGGGGGGGGGGGGGGGGGCTCGAAAACGTTGCTGTTCCCTCTTCTCCCTCCGAGAGCCATCTTGCAGGGTGAAGATACACAGGAAGAAACCCGGGGGCGAAAGATGGCCGACATCCATCTACATCGCCCCCTTCCTCGGTTCGAGGGGTTCGGAAGGCGATTCCCCTATCTTGCCCTGCCCGGATACGTCTGGGAAGGTATTCCTCCCTCGCTGCTTCTGCTCGCCCATCCCACCCCACCCCGGCCTCTCGGGGCGGCCTCTGCCGATGGGTTTGGGGGCCGGCTGTCCGGCTGCCCCTCCTCAAGTCCCTCGCGGCCCGGGGCCCGCCCTGCCTCTCGGCGAAGCGTGGGAGCGTTCAAGCTACCGAAGCCAGAGGGCTCTCCCCAGAGGGACATCCCGTTTGGGAAACGGGGGGGAAGCCAAGCGCAAAACGTCCGCTCGTCTCAACTGGGTCCCCGAGGGCAGGGTGCGCGGAGCGGCCCTTTTGATCCTCCGCGGCTCGCGAGGGTCCCGCTGTCCCCGCCTGGCGGCGCTCTGGACACCCCTTCTGTTCACTGGAGCCGGTCGCTGCGGAAGGAGTCCTCGACCGACGGGTCGGTCAGCAGGAGGTAGGGGTCACTCAGCATGTTGAGGCCGTCCAAGCTCAGCGGCTCGATCTTCAGATCCTCGTCCAGACCCAGGGACGCCGAGTCCATCTCAAAGCCCGGCATGCCCGCCAGGACGCTGGCGATTTCTTTGGAGATGCCGGGCGGAGAATCCCCTGCGGAGGAAGGTCGGGCGCCGACAGCTACACAACTGGGCGTGGGGCAAAAGGCCGGGCGGAGGGGCCCCCTTGGCGCGCGGAGGGCGCGGTTCGACTCATCCCAAAGGGCCGGCGGGCAGAACGTGCCGGCCCGCGACACGATCCGCCCGATCCCGCTTGGCCCTTTTGCAAGATCGGGGGCGTGCCGGGGGAGGAGAGATCTCGCCCGTTCGATTTGGAAGCAGGCTGCCAGTTTGGTCGGTGGATTTTCAACCTCCCCCCCCCCCGCCCCGAAACAGCCAGCGCCTATTACCTGTGAGGATGATGTTAGGGATGGGGCCGTGACGACTGCAGTTGCTCGGGTTCTGACGACTGAGGAAGTGGGGATCGTTCGTGGGGGGGCCGGAGCTGTGGCCGCTGTGGCTGCCCCCCCCGCCCCCTGGCGGACCCACGTTGTCGCTCTGGGAGTAACTGAAGGCACCCACGTCTTCCGCGAAGGCGTTGTTGTTGAAGGCAAACCCCCCCGCCATGTTGTCGACAAAGCCGTACTGGTCGAGCTGCAGGGGAGAAGCGGTGTGTTCCCCGTCACCGGAGGGCGTCCCGCCTGTGCCCAAACTGCGAACGGGGCGGGTGGGACTAGATGACCTCCCGAGGACCCGTCCACCTCTAGGAGCCTGGGAAATCGGGGGGGGGGGGGGGGCAAACTCACGCTGCCGAAGCCGAAGTCACCCAGCGGCTGGCCGAGCTGGTGCTGGAGCATGGAATTGGGCTGGTAATGCCCCGGGTAGGGACAGGGCGGCTGAGGCGGCTGGCGTGTTGGCGGAGAGGCGGAGGCCCCTCCGGGCACCTGGTGCGGGGTCTTCTGGCTCTGCTGCAGGAGCACCCCTGGCTGGCTGTAGGGGTAGGGGGGGAGCCTCTGGTCTGCTGGCAGCTTGCTGGTGTCCAACGGCACTCCCTGAAGGGGGGAGGGGGGGAGGGAGGGAAAAAATCACCCAGGGAAACAGCCAGAGGGTGGGTACAACGTGCCCCTTCGTGGGGGGAGGGAGGAGCTATTCACCCCCTCCGCCCCCTCCTGCTAAGCCCAGGGTAGGAATCCACAGCCTTTGGGTGGAGGCCGCTGGCCCGCTCCTCAGCCGCTTCCCACATCACCAACCTCCACGGGATTCTAGCTCCTAGCACCCCCCTTCGTCATGACTTAAATGCGCCGGCTTTCAGCTTTAAATCTGGCCTATCGCTCTGGAAAAGGAAAGGGTGTGCATGTGGGGGGCAACGGAGGCCACCCTTCCAGGCCCCTGGACACTAGCCGCGACGTTTTTCTCCGCTTCCGGGGGAGCCTTTGGGAAGGCGACCCAAACGGGCCTCTCGCGCCGACGCTCTGAAGTGGTACAGCCCAGCCAGGCCTCGAGTCATGTGGGCGGCTCTGTTGCGAGCTCAGCTGCCCCCAAAGAGAAGGGCAGGATCCCGAGAGGACTATACCGCTTGAGACGTCGGGGCTGGGGGGGAGGAAACAGGAAAGATAACTGGTAGTGATCTCTAGGACAGAAGAAAAGGAGTTGCTGCCTGTTTAACATTGAAATGAGATGGGAAAAGAAAGTAAAGCACATGAAGGAAGGAAGGAAGGAAGGAAGGAAGGAAGGAAGGAAGGGGAAGAGGAAGAGGAAGAGGAAGAGGAAAAGGAAAAAAGGAAAGGGAAGGGAAGGGAAGGGAAGGGAAGGGAAGGGAAGGGAAGGGAAGAGGAAGGAAAAAAGGGAAGGGAAGGGAAGGGAAGGGAAGGGAAGGGAAGAGGAAGGAAAAAAGGGAAGGGAAGGGAAGAGGAAGGAAAAAAGGGAAGGGAAGGGAAGGGAAGGGAAGGGAAGAGGAAGGAAAAAAGGGAAGGGGAAGGGGGGAAGGAAAGAAAAAGAGGGGGGAGGCGGCCAAGTGTGAGCACAAAGGGGGGCCGAAAGCTCCCGCCGCAGCCCCCCCCGGGTGCGTACCTGGGTGATGGAAGACAAGGTGGGTGACATAGTTGGCGAAAACTGTTTGGGGTGCTGTCTTCTCGCGTCTCCGCCCATGGGGAGGATCAGGGGGCTGAGGGGGACCCTGCGCCGGGGCGAAGCGTTCAGAGGGGTGTAGGAGGCGGCCGGGGATGAAGCGGAGGAGGACGAGGAGGAGGAGGAGGCGGGGCCACCAAAGCCAGGGGGCGGCTGGTGCTGCGGCGGGGGCAGCCTGGGGTTGCCCGGGGCGGACGGCATCGAGTGGGCACTGAGCGAGGAGGGGAGGGAAGGGTTGCTGAGCGAGGTGGACAGCGAGGGGGTGGCGATGGAGGAGCTGCTGGGCGAGGAGCGCAGCGCAGGGGCATTAAGCGAGGACTGGAGGCAGGGGTTACTGAGGGAGCTCTGCATAGATGAACACAGCCCTGCGGGGACAAAAACGGGAACAAAAAGAACAATAAATCAACGAGCCAACGAAAAGCCCGACACACACGCAAGACGGCTGGCCGCGGAAGGGGGGGAGGCGTGTCCTCGCCCCCAGCGGAGCCCAGGCCGCCGAGCGAGCCCCGGAGCACGTCGGTGACCGGACGGGAAAGAAATGGCAACGTCTCATCTCCCCACTCGAAGGCGGCCAGACGGCCAGACCGCTGGAGGAACGGCTCAATTTGATACACACACACACACACACACACACACACACACACACAAAGACAGAAAATGGGAAGGGGTGAAGGAATAAAACGGCAAACATCTGCAAGGACGCATGAGAAGATGGACGGGGCACCTGCCGCACCCCACCCCAGCTGTGACCGAGCTACGGCTCCCGACCGACTCAGCCAGGCGCAAGGGGCGATCGGAGCTGCCACGCGATGACCACCGTCCCTTCCGCCTCGGCGTCCTAAATCTGGAGAGGAACCAGGGCTTGATCCTGAACACCCCTGCTTACAAAAAGGGCCGCCTCTCGGCCAACAAGCGAAGATGTTCTCTGTCCAAGGGAAGTGGTGCTGGGACGAGAATCCACCCTGCTTGAAAAATCAGGGGTCTCGTATTTTTATTTTTTTTTAAATCTGAAAAAGCCCCAGGGTCCGTCAAGCTTCAGCTGATCCTGAATTTAGGCTCAAGCCCTACTTCTCGCCCGCTCTGAAACCCTGGCTTTGCCCCTCCCTCCAAAGGCTCTCGGCCCACCCGAGCCGAGAAAATGTACCACCTTCCTTGCAAATCCAAACCACGTACCCAGAAAGTGCCACAAAGACGTCCTGCCCTGTGGGGGAGTCTAGATCGCACCAGGCTCCCTGAGAGAGCCGGCTAGCCCCACTCCTAGAAACCCGAGCAGACCCTCGCCTTCCAACGTTAGGTGGATCGCCCCAGGCGAGCTGAAATCCCACGCAGGCGAGTGGGCAGCTAAAGAGAAGGGATGGGGGCATTGTCCCCTCTTCGGTGCCCAGTACTAAACAAGAGGGTACCTGAGGAGAGAGAAAATCCCCCCCCCAACTCCACAAAGGCAAATAAAAAAAATTTGAAGCCTGGGAGATTGGCAGGCCAAAGTCATCCAGGGATGATCCTGCAGTTAGACCTCCAAGCACGCCCCCCGCCCAGCCCCACGTCCTACGATGAGAAGCATCCCGACCCGTACCTGCGTGGCAGGTAAAGCCTCACCTGGAGGGTTGTAGCCGTGGCCGAGGCTCATGCCGCCGCTGATCCCCAGGTGCGTCATGGTGCTGGCCAGGTTGCCGGTGCTGCTGCCGCCGCTCAGGCTAGGGTAGGCCGACTCCTCAGGGTCCAGGGGCGTGGGCAGCGGGGAGGGAAAGTGCAAGTTGGTCAGGTCCGGGAGGGACCCTCCCGTGTTGAGGGCGGAAGGGATCAGAGGCAAGTTGGCAGGCTGGTCTGGGGATGGGTACATGCTGGCGGAGAGGGGAAGAAAAAGGAGCAGCAGCTCAGGAAGCAGAAGAAGTGTCAGCCTGCACAGGCCTTAACGCACGTTCAGATGACCTCTGGAACCCCGGTGCTGAAAACGGCATTTCTCTATTGCAAAAAACCACCACCACCCTGCAGGTAGAAATCTTGCCCCTAACGTCTCTCCCTGCCCAGCTACCTTTCTACCAGTGGTGAGACTTTTTAACCAACCCCGGAGGATCGAAATCCTATTTCCGGGGGGGGGGGGGGGGGGGCAGCAACATCAGCTGCGCCCGGCGAGTCCGCTTCAGTCCTCTCTCTCTTTCGCGCGAGAGGAGAAGCCGAGCCGGCTGCTAGTGGATGCATCCGGTATCGACACGCCCGGAGGAAAAAAAGGGAATTTGGCTTCTACTTACTGGATTCCAGGCACCTCACAAGATCTCGGACGGGCGGAAGACGAGGAGAGCTGAGAAAGAGAAATCACTGGAATGAAACACTGGGCACGGGGAACAGGGGAGCCAACCTTTTCCCAAAACCAGACAGGCCGCTGGTGTCCTGCGGACGTGGTCGGAGCAGAATCAGGCGGAGGGCGGGCCTGTAGCAAACCCTGCCAGCTGATGTGACCGTCAGCCTCTCAGAGGCCCGGGGCCAGCTTTATACTTGAGCAAGAACGTGCGTCCTTTGTTCCAGGGCACTGGACTGCCTGCTGGGGGTCGCTACCGCGCGTCTGCCCCCTCTACCAGGCCAGGAGGGGAAGAGCTGGGATTTGGGGCTGGTGTGGCAGTGAAGGTGTTGGACCGGCACGCGGGAGAGTCCCCGCTCAGCCACAAGCGGCTCTGGGCCAGTCGCCCCCTCTCTCAGCCCAGCCCACCTCGCAGGGCTGTCGCGGAAGGGCAAAGTGGGAGGAGGGGCGGCCACGTAGGCTGCCTGGAACAGGCAGGGAAGGAACCCGGCGAAGAAGCGCAGAGAGGTTCAGGCGCAAAGGCTTCGTCGAAAATTTGGACAGCGATGGCAACTCCCCTCAGCCAGGGTGGGTGGGGGAAACAGACTCTGTAGTCCAAAGGGCAGGAAGGGGATAATGGGGGCTGGGGGCCGGTACATTGGGGAGATGCCACGAGGGAGCTGGCCAGGCCAGCCTCGCCTCCGAAGCCAACGGGGCGGTGCCCGATGGCCGGAGGAGCTGCGCAGAGGCTCCACCCCCACCTTCTTGGTGTCCCACGGTTTCAGCGACTGCTTCCCATCGTCCAGGAGGTTCTCTTCGATGGAAGGCACTTGGAAAAGGAACACTGGAAGAAGAAGAGGCAGAAGGGTCAGGCAAGCGCCCCGCTTCCCGCAAGGGAGTTTCGGGGGAAAGAGGGCCAGAGAAGGGCATATCGTGGCCGGCTGGAAAACAACACTTCCCAGCATGCAGCAGGCCCCAGGGCAGAGCCGCCATCTTGCAACAGGAGCAAAGAGTGGGTTGAGGAACGGTCTTGGTGCGCCAGGGCCATCTTTTTCCCCATCCCAGGCTAAGGTAAAGCATCTTTGTACAGGTAGTCCTCGACTTACGACCATTTGTTTAGCGACCGTCCAAAGTTACAACTGGGCTAGGAAAGAGTGACTTGCGTCCGGTCCTCGCACTTACGACCGGTCCTCGCACTTACGACCATCACAGTGTCCTTCGATCATGTGATCAAAATCCAGGCGCTTGGCAACTGGCATGTATTTAAGACAGTTGCAGCGTCTCGGGGTCACGTGATCGCCATTTGCAACCTTCCCAGCTGACTTCCAACAAGCAAAGTCAATGGAGGGAGCCGGATTCACTTAACAACCATGTGATTCATTTAATGACCACGGCAAAAGGTCATAAAAGTGGGTGTGATTCACTTAACGACCGCCTCGCTTAGCGACAGGAGTTCCGGTCCCAATTGTGGTCGTAAGTCGAGGATTACCTGTACCCAATCCACCCGCTTTGGAAACCCACAGTACATCATGGTTCTTCACCCAGGACCCCGAAAACCTTAAAAAAAACTTTCAGCAACAAATACTGATCTCCCTAAACTGCTTAAGGGAATAGGCAAGGCAAAGACTTTAGGGTGCCCCAAAGAAGGGGACTTACCTTTGCTATCTGTATCAGTATCTAGGTACCCTAAAAAAAAAAGAAAGGTGAAAATGCAGAAGATGGTATGAAAAGAGATGGGGCAATACTCTTCTAGACACTCCCCCTCCTCCATGAAGTCTGGGGTCTTTCTGCCTTGCTCAGCTACCCTTTGCTAAGGATAATCTCCATTCCTCCACTGGTTCTCTGTCCCTTAAATCAGTGTTTCTCAAACTTGGCCACTTTAAGATGGGTGGACTTCAGCTGGCTGCGGAATTCTGGGAGCTGAAGTCCACCCACCGTAAAGTGGCCAAGGTTGAGAAACACGGTTCACATCAGCTTGCAGAATCCCGCAAACTCTTCCTCCTCAAGTCGCCTCCTCCTTAGCCCATCTCAAGTCTGCGGAGAGAGACGCATCCAGAAAAGAAACCCAAATCCTAACCAGAGCGCGCAGCCCACCTCTCGCGAGACCCACGCCGTTTCAGAACGCGCAGCCACACACACCCAGGTCACTCACCGCTCTTGCGATTCAGGGGGGGTGCCGCCTGGGAGGGCCCCAGATACGCACTTTGTGGGTTGGGGTTCATCGCGCTCGTGTGCAGGGCAGAGTCGGAATTTGTTCTGGTTGCAAAAGGGAGGGGAGGGGTGGAATTAAAAACAAAGACAGGCAGGCAGGCATTAGCGTCCCCAAAGCCGGGCAAAACATCCCCAGGGTTTACAGCTATAACAGTAAAGGAATTCACTCCAAAGCGATTGAACGGTCGCTGTCCCCATTCTGGGCATGGCAGACATCTGGAAGGTATCCAGGTTGAAAAGGAGAGATTATTAGTTGTAATCAGACTAAATTTGCTCAGCTTTCTCTGCAACAACACACACACCAACCAAGTAATTCTACCACAAGGGCGAGCAGTGCGGAATCTCTTTGGGAAACCGAGTCACAGAGAAAAACAGAGCCCTATTTCATCCTTCAAGACGTCGTTCAACTTTACCCTTGACGTGTCCGCTCTGAAATCCTACCCATTTCACACCGGTTGAGCTTTCCAGACCAACCTGAAGCCCCAGGGCCGTGTGGTCAGCAGATCCCCTCCCAACCAGGTCTTAAAAACCAAGGTTTCCGGGTCTTCTAAAACACAACAGGACTGGGGCCGTCTGAATTCCGGTGGTTAATAATTCCCAAGTTGCGGGGCTGTGAAAGGGAAGATTTGACTCCTTGGGTCTTGGAGAAGATGATTTATCAGACAGGCTGAATCTCGTAGATATCCAGAAGACAGGCAGAATCTCGTAGATATCCATCATATTCACACAGCACCTCTGTCCTGCCTCGCCAGCCGGCACCGAGATCGAAACGCAGAGGCAGAAGAGGTCCAGGGAGAGGAGGAGAGAGGCCGCACGTTAACGAAGCCGCTGGAGACACAGAGATTTTTCGATGGCCGCGGGGGCAGAAAACGCTCCCTTTCCACCCCCGCCGCGCTTGAGATGGTAGCTCTAATCTTTCTAACGATGTCTCGGGGGACGAAGAAGGGGGCAGGCGAGGCCGTCCCAGTTCTTCCAAGGGAACACAATGGGGGGCATTGTTGGCGGGCTCAACGGAGTTGCGTGCTCCCTTGTTCACTGAAGAAAGCGGAGAGGGGGGACAAGCCCCACACGAGAGAGAGGCGGCAGAGGAGATGAAAGGACAATCTGAACTATGATGGCCAGATTAGAGTCTTGCGCATTTTCCCCCCAACTTCTAGAATTGCACAAGAAAACTGGGCCATTGAATCTGATTGCCACCGCCCCCTCCCCTTTGAGGCTTGCAAGCTGGAGCAAATCCTTGCACACGCACGTGGGGGCACTCACCTCCCCCAAGGCCTACAGGGCTCTCTTACTGGGGCTGCCTGTGCCTCCCCAGTCCTGCAGGAAGTGATGGGGGAAAGACCCACTGGCTTGGAGGCCCTTTGAAAGGAGATTTAAGCCGCCAGGATGCCTAAAGGCTTACGAAGATTCTAATAAATGAGAGACCCCTTATCGAGAAGAAGTCTATCTGTGAGTAGCCGTGAAGGGAAGCGAAAGGCACTGACTAAAGAGACGAGGCACAGTCTAACCTAAATAGGTTTAGTCAAAGACTTAGTGGGAAAGACAACAATCAAAATATAGGCAAGAGGCAGATGGGCAGTTTATATTAATCGCTACGATTTGCCTTTGAAATAAAACAGTGTTTATTCCCAGGCTCTGCCGTTGGCTGATGATACCTGGCTGGGGAATTCTGGGAGTTGAAGCCCACATATCTTCAAGCTGCCAAGGTTGAGAAACACTGCCCTAAGCATACAATTTGGAGATTAAAATTGCCATGTTTTCTGATAAAAGAGTAATAGGAACAGGAGGAAAGTGATTAAAACAAACGTTTCGGTGGAGAATAACTCCTAAGACATATTTGAAAAGAGAAAAAAAGTATAAAAAAACAGACGTATTTGGTAAGGAAATAAACACAGACATGGGTTTTTTTGGGAAAAAACAAATGCATTATGGAAAAGAAAAATAAACTTCGACACAATGGAAGGGAAATCAACACAAAAGAGGGAGAAAAAATACACGTATATGCTCTGGGGGGAAACGTGGAGGGATATATTGAAAAGGAAACATTTACCCCCATTTTCAAAGCTTTTTTTTCAGGTTTACACGGGCCTAAAAGCCTCTCAGACAGAGTTCATGGGAGCAAAAAAAAAAAAGGTAAAGGATCCCCCCGCACATTTGTGCAGTCGTGTCCGACTCTCGGGGCCGGTGCTCATCTCGCCGATTAAAAGAGGGGAAGTCCAAAATGAAAGGCTCACCTATTGAGCGAGGCAGGCAATCTAAACAGGCGTTCTTTCTCCACAGGAAAACTGCCCCACGGCATCGCCCTTTGCAATGAAAAAATACCAGGGTTACTCGAAGGTTGTGTGAAGGCTGCCTTCCAAGATTAGCTAAGGGTTTGCAGGCCAGGGCTGCAAAAACGCAGGCCACCACTAGGGGGCGGCCACACACAAGAGGTTGCTGGATCCCTTGGTCGCCCTCTAGTGGCTGTCTCGGTTTTGGCAACCCAGATCTGGTCCCCAGAGATTAGGAAATTGGCCACAGGATGAGCCCAAGAAGGGGGTAAAGCAAAGACAGCAATCAGAGAGAAAATACAGGTAGTCCTCACTTAACAACCATTCATTAGTGACGGTTCGGACTTAGGACAGTGCTGGGAAAACAACTTGCAACTGGTCCTCACGCTTACGATCCTTGCCCAGTCCCCCGCGGTCACATGATCACAATTTATTTAATTATTATTTTCTCTCCCGCCTTTTATTATTTTTATAAATAACTCAAGGCGGCGAACATACATAATACTCCTTCCTCCTCCTATTTTCCCCACAACAACAACCCTGTGAGGTGAGTTGGGCTGAGAGGGGGACTGGCCCAAGGTCACCCAGCCAGCTTTCATGCCTAAGGCGGGACTAGAACTCTCAGTCTCCTGGTTTGCCATTGGCTCCTTCCTAGGGCTGAGAGACAGGGACTGGCCCAAGGTCAGCCAGCTGGCTTTCATGCCTAAGGCGGGACTAGAACTCTCCGTCTCCTGGTTTGCCATTGGCTCCTTCCTAGGGCTGAGAAACAGGGACTGGCCCAAGGTCAGCCAGCTGGCTTTCATGCCTAAGGCATGAAACTAGAACTAGAACTCTGTCTCCTGGCTAGAACCCATTTATTTATTTATTTATTTATTTATTTATTTATTTATCATATTTATACCCCGCCTATCCCCTCCCTATTGGAGGACTCTAGGCCTTAACCACTAGGCCAAACTGGCTCTCTATATCCCAGGGCCCTGAATGTCCAAGGGAAGGGGGCTTTGTCATCCAGCCAGTATGAATGAGTAGAACTCAATCAGCGCACTTCATTTATAATAATAATTCTTTTTATTACAGTCACTGACCAGAATTGCAAACGAAAACACACTAAAAATAAAAATTAATAATAATAATAATAATAATTAATAATAAAGCACCAGGCTAGAAACCTTTCTTGGCAAGGTTTTTCAGAAGTGGTTTGCCATTGCCTGCTTCCTAGGGCTGAGAGTGACCGACCCAAATCTAATAAATAAATGGCAGCTGGGAAGAAGGGGAACAGGGACGAAAGCGGGGTAAGTGAAGGAGTGGTGTCAAGTCAGCACATCTTACCTTCTCCAGCTGGGTTCAGCAGGTGGTGACAGGTACGCCGGGCTGTAAGGGGAGCTGTCAATGTGATGGGGAAGTTAAGGAAGAGACAAGTTTGCAGGTTGCCAGAAAGTCCCAGCTCTACGCAGGACCCCAAAGTGGAAACGCCTTGCTCTTTCATCCCTGGAGAACCTCCAGCCGAACAGAGGGGCCGTTGGTGTCGGAAGCGGGGGGCGAGGAAAACCACATCAGGCTAAAGGATATTTGTCGCACGTAGCGTCGGAGCGGGGAAATCATCCGGCGGGGATCCCGCTGCACCCTTTCCACCAGGCCGTGATGTCGCGTGCCACGCGCCGAGTCCAGTGGGGAATGGAGGGGACCCTGGTAAGACCCAGAGGGAGGCAGCACAGTTCAGACAAGGGGGGGGGGGGACACACGAGATGCCAGTGCGGGTCTGTGAAACTGGGGGACAGGAACTTCCCCCTCCCTCCCCCCAAAAACCTGCTCCACAAGCAGAATTTTGGCAGAATTGAGAAACAGAACCAAGACAAGAGTTAAAGGCGGCTGTTTTTTTTTTTGTTTAAAAAAGGGGGGATATTCTAATCGCGTTCCTGACCCCCTTTCATTTATCTCACCCCAAACCTCCTGCTTAGATCACAGAGAGAGATCCAGAATGACACGACCGTTTTGAAAGTAAAAAAAATAGTAGCCTAATCTTTCTTCCCAGAGATCTAGCAGGGGGCAGAGCACGCTTCCCCCCCCCCCCCCCGCCGCCGCCATGCGCAGAAGGCACTCGCAGTTTACAACATTTATCTAACAGGGCTGTACATAAAAGCATGAACATTTCAAGCACTCCCCTTCTCCGGTCTCTCTCTTTTGTTCAAGATGAAAGGGGGGGGGGGCTTGAAAAGAAACGTGGCCCCTACCCTCAGGAACGCAGGGGGTCAGGGCTGGACAGCGCGAAGCCCCAGAGGAACGGACAATCCCTGGAAATAATCTGCCGCCTTGCAACCGACGAACTTGGGAATCTCTGGGGCGGGAAAGACCCAACCTTCAACTGAACGGACTTCATGTCAATTTCAACAAAATGAAATCGACGCGGGTCGCGTCTGGGGCCGGGCGCAGCCCGGTCTAAGCAGCGAAGCCGTCACGGAAGAAGTTGCAGGGAGCCTCCCCGGACGTCTGGCCTGCTCCGGCACCGGTTACCTGAAACTCCGCGGCACCGCTCCCGATCTGGTTCACGTTGGGCAGCGATCCACCGTAGTAAGGTCCTCGGCTGTGAGCCAAACGCAACTTCTGGGCCTGCAACTGAAGGGGGGGGGGGGGGGAAGAGAAGCGGAACGATGGTCAATTCACGGCTGGCTCGCTCAGATTCTTGACTGCCCTGGGGGAGCAGCCGCTTAGCCAACCTGATGGATAGTGTTCTTTCCGACGTGCCGCGATCTCACCGTGGTTTTACGTACAGTCCTGCCACAGAGGTGCGAGCCCACGGAACGAAGGGGCAGCAGGGAGGACCCTTCCAAGCACAAAATAACAGAAATCTCTCTCCTGCATCCCTAACCAGCATCAATCATCTCCCCTGTGGCTTAAACGGAGGGCGATTTTTTGAGGGGTCCACTTTCCAAGCACAAAACGAAGCCTCTGCTACACCTCAAAATCCCACTCCTGACAGCTTATACCATATACACCCTGCACGCGCTCTTCAACAACAAGCCGGCCTTTTAATGCAGAGGTGGAGATCCTCTGCCGCCGTCCCATTATGAGATGCCTTTTCCAACTTTTTCAAGGCGCTTAAGAAATTAGTCGCTTACTGATGCTGCCGAGACATGCATCCGGATTTAAAGAGGAGGGGGAGCCGTGGGCCAGAAGATGAGCTCGCAATTTACATGCAGGTGATCCCAAATCAGGCTGGGGAAGATCCCCACAGGGGCGGGGCGGGAGAGAAATTCTGTTTGGATTCACGAGAAGGCCATTAAAGCTGGCTCCCCACAAGATATGAAGCGAGAAACCATTCGGGCATGTGTCTTGGGTCATGTACCCCCCCCCCCATAAATGAATTCAGTACATCACGTTAATTTAACAAGCATGTTGTACAAACACAGATGATGCTGTTACGGAGACCGCAATCTTATAAGCGCCGAGCGAACCGGAGGATGCTCCAAGTTCACTTTAAGAGTCTGGATGTCTATAGCGTCAAAGGCTCAGCCACATGGCCACAATTCTCTCTCACACCCAGGGGAACCTAAACAGAGGGGAAATCCAAAACACGGGCTCAGGCTGTGTTTCAAACTTTGAAAGCAAGCCTGCTAGTTTCTGGGGCTACACTGTCCCACCACCCCTCCAGCATCAAAGAATGATGATTCACAAAGGATGGTGTTTGAAGCCCTGGGGACTGGTATCTCTGCTTGTTTACCTATCTGGGGAATCTGCAAGGCACAAATCTTTCTGGAAGGACTGGTTGGGGAAACGTACAGGTCTGTCCCCTCCAGACACAGAACCGGCAGCAGGCAACGTTTACAAGCCGCCTTCCGCTCCCATGAAAATTAACCGGCTGTTGGCCTTGCAAATAGGAGGGCACCTTGTGCAGAGATCCCCAGGCTAAGAGACCATGATACCCCCAGAAAGAACTTTCGGTGGGACTAAAATCAGACCCACAAAATCTTAAAAGCTCACACAAAATATCTGAAGAAGCGTCAGGGACCAAACGGGATGATGTATTACGAACTGCCATCTTAGGGGCAATTTTATGTCAAGATGATAGATATTGCTCCTTCCTTCCTTCCTTCCTTCCTTCCTTCCTTCCTTCCTTCCGATAGATATTGCTCCTTCCTTCCTTCCTTCCTTCCTTCCGATAGATATTGCTCCTTCCTTCCTTCCTTCCTTCCTTCCTTCCTTCCTTCCTTCCTTCCTTCCTGTCTGTCAAGATGATAGATATTGCTCCTTCCTTCCTTCCTTCCTTCCTTCCTATAGATATTGCTCCTTCCTTCCTTCCTTCCTTCCTTCCTTCCTTCCGATAGATATTGCTCCTTCCTTCCTTCCTTCCTTCCTTCCTTCCTTCCTTCCTGTCAAGATGATAGATATTGCTCGCTCCTTCCTTCCTTCCTTCCTTCCTTCCTTCCTTCCTTCCTTCCTTCCTGATGATAGATATTGCTCCTTCCTTCCTTCCTTCCTTCCTGATGATAGATATTGCTCCTTCCTTCCTTCCTTCCTTCCTTCCTTCCTTCCTTCCTTCCTGTCAAGATGATAGATATTGCTCGCTCCTTCCTTCCTTCCTTCCTTCCTTCCTTCCTTCCTTCCTTCCTTCCTTCCTATAGATATTGCTCCTTCCTTCCTTCCTTCCTTCCTTCCTTCCTTCCTTCCTTCCTTCTGTCAAGATGATAGATATTGCTCCTTCCTTCCTTCCTTCCTTCCTTCCTTCCTTCCGTCCGTCAAGATGATAGATATTGCTCGCTCCTTCCTTTCCTTCCTTCCTTCCTTCCTTCCTTCCTTCCTTCCTTCCTTCCTTCCTGATGATAGATATTGCTCCTTCCTTCCTTCCTTCCTTCCTTCCTTCCTTCCTTCCTTCCTTCCTTCCTGTCAAGATGATATATTGCTCGCTCCTTCCTTCCTTCCTTCCTTCCTTCCTTCCTTCCTTCCTTCCTTCTGTCAAGATGATAGATATTGCTCCTTCCTTCCTTCCTTCCTTCCTTCCTTCCTTCCTTCCTTCCTTCCTTCCGTCAAGATGATAGATATTGCTCGCTCCTTCCTTCCTTTCCTTTCCTTCCTTCCTTCCTTCCTTCCTTCCTTCCTTCCTTCCTGATGATAGATATTGCTCCTTCCTTCCTTCCTTCCTTCCTTCCTTCCTGATGATAGATATTGCTCCTTCCTTCCTTCCTTCCTTCCCTCCCTCCCTCCCTCCCTCCCTCCCTCCCTCCATCAGATCAGGCTTGCAAACAGTCTCACGCTTGGTCCCTGCAATGAATACTGTATGCATGACCTCTAGGCAGTCAACTTTTCATCAAGTCAAAAGAACTTTTTTTCCCCATAAAGAAAAAAAACTTTTCATTTCAAAAAGAAAGTGGACTTCTTCACTGTCCCTTTTAGGATATCCATTTGTTCCCCAGATTAATTTGTGAAACAGGTTGAAGGAGGAAGGAGCAATGGGGTGCCAACGGCTTGCAAACTGAGCAAAACAGGGTGGCGTTTCGGCTTGGGTCAAAGCACTGATTCCTGAGTTCTTCTGCTTCCCAGCATCAAATCCAGAAGCCTCCCCCGCCCCTCGTACAGGTGCTGTGCATGCAAATACTGCAGGTCTTGGGCGACATAAGCAGCTGACCCAACACTGATGATACCACAAAAGTTGAGTTGCATCTTCACAGTCGGAAAACACTTGAGATTCTGCTGGGTTTGGGAGGAAGAAAACCTTTTGAAAGAGCCTCTCCAAACATCAAGGATGACGGCAGCCTGTACCAACCCAGTGGCCTGCAGATGTTTAAGAACTACAGCATGGCTCCCATCAATCCCTGCCCAGCCATCAAGGCCAATGGTCAGAGATGATAAACACCGCAGTCCAAAAAATCTGAGGTTTGGGGAAACACATCAGGCACTTCTCCAATATTTTCTCATTTGAACCACACAGGATGATATTCTGGAAGAGGCTTTAGCGATTTGGAAAGGGGTAAGTTTTCAGAGTTGTTCTTACGAACTGAGCAGCGGAAGGAAGGAAGGCAGGAAGGAGAAAGGGAGGGAGGAAGGGAGGAAGGAAGGAAGGAAAAATGGAGGGCAGGAGGGAGGGAAGGAAGGAGAAATGGAGAGAAGGAAGGAAAGGAAAGGAAAGGAAAGGAAAGGAAAGGAAAGGAAAGGAAAGGAAAGGAAAGGAAAGGAAAGGAAAGGAAAGGAAAGGAAAGGAAAGGAAAGGGAAAGGGAAAGGGAAAGGAAAGGAAAGGAAGGAAAATGAAGGGAGGGAGGAAATATGGAGAGAGGGAGAGAAGAAAGGAGGGAAGGAAAAAATAAACAAAAAAATCATACTGGCTCCAGAGAGAATATTAACACCCTATTAAATATCCAACCAGGTTAGTTGGAGGCTTCAGATCGAGGGAACTGCGGTCAAAAGCCGGGAATTCTCTCAAAGCTGCACATGCCGGACTAGGACGTGCCAGTCCTTGGAAGACCAACAGACCCTGCCCTCTTGTCTTCAGCATCTGCTACAACTTCAAAGACGCCACAGTGGGTAACACACAACCCAGGGCATTGCCTTTTGCAGGGTTATGGTCGGCTCCAGCTGGCAGGCAATGCCAACGCAACTACCCAGGATACTGGCGTCTCTCTCTCTGGCCACTTCTGATCCGGTCTGTCTGAATGTTTTTCTCACCCTCCGACCAATCTAATTTTAACCCATCTCTGGGGAACAAGCTTTCCCCTTCTTTCCCATGAGGGGCTGGTGCAACGATGGCCAGATCTGCTCGAGAGAGGAAACGGCACCGTCCCAGCCGCTTCAGACACACTTTGGTCGTTTAATGCTTAAAAAGCAGATTTCCAAGCTGGTTTCGTCTCTAGAAGTCTGCTGTGGCTCGGAGCTCCGAAATGCCGCTGTTGCTCCAGAGAGGGGGTCGGCCGTAGAAAAGGTGACCGTCCGGGATGCCGGCAAGGCCAACGTACGCCAAGTGCAACGGGGTGCGAGAAGAGAGAAATGGGAAAGCCCCCCCTTCGAAAGATGGCCCTCCAGAGTTTACTGCTTGTACACAAAGTCCATTCGCTTGTTCTCACCGCACTGGGTACCCTCTCAGGCCCGTCCCCCTGCTTTACACCCCCTCCCCAAGGCTGGCAAGCTGAAGGGGAAGCTCCTGTATGGATGCTTCCAAACAGCGGCTGCCCCCCAATTCCTGCCCCCTCCAACCCCATAGGAGCAAATTCTTCCTCCTTCCTCCAAAGCCTCTTCCTCCTTGCTCCATCTCCCCCAAGAGCAGGCCAGCATCGACACCCGTCCTTGAGCATTGTGCTGGGGTTTTTCTCCCACAGAATAAACTGAAAATGGGGGTCTCCTTGGGAAGGGAAGGTGGGGGAGAAAGGTTTTGGGGCTCAGGAAGCAAATGAACGGGAAGGAGGGAGGCGAGGCTGAGCCTCGGGTCCCCCCCTCCCCAATTTGCACTTTTTAAAGCTCTCCCAGCCCCATCCGTCCTGTCAAGAAGCAGACGGGGGGGGGGCTCCTTCTCATGGCACAGCTAACGATCATCCCCCTACTTTTGATGCATCCATCAGCTTCCCAGGAAGACCCTCTCTCGGGACCCCGAGCAGGGACATTTCCCCCCCCCCCGCCACCATCAGCTGGATCTTGGGGTCAAAGGGCACTCACACCCCCCCCACTTCCCCGCAGAAGTCTGGCCTCCCAGCCTGGCACCCTGGACAGCCTCATGGTTGTGGAGAGGGGAAGTAAGAGCAGGGCAGGATGGGTATTGTAGTCCAAGATGCCCCAGTGGGTGGGATGAGAGCCGTGGTCCCCAGGCAGGGGCGATGGGCCCCGTAGCCAGAGGGGTCTCAAGGGCAGGAAGCCAGAGCATGGGAACTGTAGTCCCTTGTTGGGAAAGAAGCGGGGACGATGGGAGCGCATCCCATTCGGCAGCTCAACACCTCTAGATAGCTATTCTCTGCCGCTGAGCTAGGGGGGGCAGGCAGGGGATGATGGGTGGGGTAGTCCAGCCCTCTCCAGAGGCCTCAGCCCAGGGTGAAGGGGTTGCCGGCGCAGGGTGATGGGTCCCGCTGCCCGAGGGTCGGCCCGGCCCGCCCCCTCCCCAACCGGAAGTGGCGCCCCTCGACTGGCCGCGACCGGAAGTGGCGCCCGCGGGCCCCCCGCGCCCCTCGGCCGCCTTACCCGGGTGGTGCCCAGCTCCATCATCACCTCCTCGAAGGCCGCCGTCTCCTCGGCCTGCCGCTGCTTCTGCAGCGCGATCTTCTCGCTGAACTTGCGCGGGTTGGACGCCGCGGCGGAGGCGGCCGCGGCCGGGGAAGACGAGGCCGAGGCGGCGGCGGAGGACGCGCCCCCGCCGCCGCCCGAGGAGGAGCCCGGCCCGGCGCCCGCCGCGGCGGCCCCGGAGCCCCCCGCCGCCGCCGCCGCCATCTTGGTCCTCCGCCGCCGCCGCTGCCTCAGCGCCTCCCCCGCCTGGCCCGTGAGAGGAGCGGCAGGCAGGGCCGCGGCCTCCTCTGCGCCCCGCCTTCCGCAGCCCGCGCGGGGCACGCCGGGAGACTGAGTGTCCTAGCCGCCGCGCCCGCCGGAAGGCCGCGAGGCGGAAGGGGCGCCCGGACTCCCGCTCCCGGCGTGCCCCGCGCGCAGCGGCGGGGGCGGAGGCCCGCGTAGCCTGAGCAGGACGGGAGATGGAGTCCCCCGAGACGCGGGCGACCCTGCCCGAAGGCCGCTGGGGACTCCCGCTCCCGGCGGGCACCGCGCGGCCTCAGGCAGTTTCCCCGCGGGGTGGGGAAGGGGCGTAGCCTCCAATGGGAGAAGAGGGTGGCGTGCCCCTCCCCCCTTCCAATTCTGGGCTTGGCTCCGAGTCAGGAGGGGCCCCGCCAACCGTGCCTCTGACCATGCACAGAGTGCATGCGTCCTGCAAAGCTACGGGCAGCGCCATCCGGACATGCTGGAGCGGCCTCGGTGCCTTCCGTGGTTCCCCCAACTTCCTCCGTGGAGTTCATTATAGCCTATAATTTTATAATTACAATTAAATTTATAATTTTATTATTTATACTGGGTTGACCCTAGTGCTCCATATTGGCTCTTCATTTAATCCTAATTTTTATTCTGTTAAAGCGATATTAATTGTTCCAGCTATTTACCACTCTATAGCTTATCCTGGAAAACTATAACCTCTATGGCTTAAGTCTTATTCCTTTCTATTCTACTTTTCCTTCCCTCTTTAAATATATTAAAGAAGATGTATAAAAGTTAATTTCTTTAATAGTTTTATTTTAAACTAAAAAATATCTCCCAGCACCCTACAATATACAGTGAAACTAACCTGTTACTTACTATTTACTTAGGTATCAACTTTGCATACCACTTGGCCCCACATAAACATACGTTAACATATTTTTAATCTGGCAGTGACTGCAGATTGCTGCGCCTTGGACTTTTAAGAACACTTGGATTGTAATTGGTTTTTAAAATCTCGCCTTCTTAACCCGTGGGGCAACTGGTCAAGTTTTCAACGGATGCAAAACGTTTTGATGGAGCCACCAACTTTTTGCATCAACGCAGGGAAGGGAAGCTAAACCTTTGAAGCGATGCCGGGCTGCGTTACTGCTCATCGCTTAGACATACCTCAAAGGAAGCGTTCCATATAAATATAATAACCTTAATTAATTGAGGTAGGAGCATAAGCTCTTGGCACGACCCATTTCTCTAGCCTGAAGCTACTGCATGCCCCAGCAGGGCAGATCTTGGGAAAGGAAGCCAGCCTTATTAAACTCAGCAGCATTAAAGAATCATTAAGGATGTATGTGTGGGCATGGATTTAAGGGAAATGGGAAAATAAGTGGCTTTTGTAGGATAAATCCAGCACCCTTCAAAGCTGGAGCTATGCAAAAACGAAGAAAGGCCAACGAACGCACCATAAATTGACCAATGCGTCTACTCCATTGTGAATTAAGACCTAGAGCGTAGAACGGCGATAAGCCAGCATTGTGCTCCAAGAGTGAAATCAATTCTCAAATTCTTTACTTAGCCGATAAAGCATACGGGTGTTTGACGCTCGGCACTTTTTTTCTTTTTATCCGTTCAATCGTGTCCGATTCTCAGAGACTGCCCAGACAAGTCCCTGCAGTTTTCTTGGCAAGATTTCAGAAGGGGTTTGCTGTTGCCTCCTTCCTAGGGCTGGCTTCGTGCCTAAGGCGGGACTCGAACTCACGGCCTCCCGGTTTCTAGCCTGGTGCCTTAACCATGACCCCAAACTGGCTCTCTGGCACTAACTACAGCTTAGTCCGCCTTACAACAAAAATATAATAAAAGTTGGGTGGATAGGAGGGTTGCTCTGAATCCCTCTCTGGTCAAGATAAAATAGATTCATCATAAGGATCAGAAACTTGAGGTCTAGAAGCAATCCACTCCCCAAAAGTAATGCGCTATCACCCCCTCGACATCCACTTCTATGCTGGATATCGCAATTTAAAGTCGGCCTTCCGAGTTTGCCAATTGTCTAAGCAACGGACAACGTGGATAACTTGGGTTTCCAAACTGACGCCTACTGTACCTCTCCCTCCAAGTTAATAGCACTGAGAAATTCCACCAGGGATCTGCTTCCCCCCCCCCCACACACATCAATCTTTTTTAGGGAACTCACAACAGGAATAAAAATGGCACACGAACCAAGCTGCACGTAGTAAAAAACAAAAATGCTGTTTTATTTGATTGCTCTAATCTAAGCTGATTTCCAGCTCGTTAGTAGTTTGGCTCGCGCACACACAAACACACACGTATATTCCGCGTTTCCCTCTGCAAAACCAGCCGCTTTTCTTGCATGCCCCCCCCAGCCCGAACACGCTGATCTGTGCACGCAGCTGTTCCACCTGCTGCAAAGTGGGACGCCACAGAAGTGCAAAAAAAATAAAATAAAAACCCTCCACAGATGCGTCGGACTCTATGTCCCATCTTCGCCAGCTGGCTGGGGACAATGGAAGTTGTTGTCCAAGAACATCTAGGGGGCATCCAAATTAAGAAGGCCGTGCTAACAGCACACCCAGGTAGAGACACTCTCAAAAACTCAGCAAAATTTGCTCTGCCCCCGCCCCCCGGCAAGAACAGGGAGCTTTTCCCACCGAATAAAATGCACAAAAACGATTGCGCCATGGACGATTGGCCCCTTGCCCTCCCATTCAAGAGACAGGAAATAAGGAACAGAGGAGGCTTTCTTGAAGCTGAATGAACAGGCTTTGCACGAGAAGGGGGCCAGGCTCCGTTTGGGGTCTTCTTTAAAGCGGAAAAGCTTCTGCCACGCTCCCGCTGGCCCAAATCCCTGTCCTTCCGCAAACCTCCTCCTTCGCGTTCTGCAGTTTTGGAACTTAACTGGCGCAGAAAACCTGGGCTGTTGTTTCATGTGAGCCCTGAATTTAACGGAGGGATACGTTCGGCTAACAGAGACTCCCAAATTCCTAACAACTCTTATTAAAAGCTCAGCAAGTTGTGAAACCAGTCAGAATAACACTGACGCAGTTAAAGAGGCTTTCCTAATAACCTGCTTAGTTTCCTCATTCTCATGACCGAGCGTTACATCCAAGGGACCAGATCCATAAATCACATCGACTCACAATGCCCTCTGCTTCGTTGTGACTGCCCTCCGTGATTTATTCAGCAACCGGCGGTTACACCACAGCTTTGCGTAACCAGGTCCTGTGCGCACGGCACACACAGCCATCACGTGGCTGCCGATTTTGTTTGGAAACCATGCGTTAGTGCATTGGAGCAACTTACCCACTATGGCTTATTCGAGAAGTTGTGACGAAAACAAACTTTGGCTCTAGTGATGAAAGATACTAACCCTTGTCGGCGTGGCTGGTTTGCCATTTCAAAGACATGGAAAGAGTCAGGAGGATCTTGACAGCAGATGACACATCTGTTAACCCACGTCTTCCTCTTGTGGGTCAAACCCTTTAAAAACGTTTAAGGCACTGGAAAATTTAAGGCAAGGCAGTTTTCCCTCCCAAGCTGAGCAGAGACGGTTTGGCACCTAAAATCCTCCCCCTCCCCCAGCACGATTTATTAACAAACCCGAACATTCCCGTTTTCAACTAACCGAACCCAACGTTAGTCATAACCCCAGCATGGAGCTCTCAAATTATTAGGCGGAAAATATTTGAGCTTCCTGGAAGCGTAGCGTGCTTCCGTCCTGCGCGAATCCTCGCTCTGCGCCCCAGGCTGGATTTGCAGGTTTGGGCGGCCTTGCAATCACGGGAGCCCAGCCCAGCTTTTTGAGCTGCGATTTGGCAGTCCCGTTGGAGGGAGGTGGCAAGAACGACGGAGTCGCTTTTGGCAACGGAAAGCGGGTGCCCCGGTTTGCTCTCGAGCAAAAGTTTGGCGAACTCCGTAGGGAGAAATCAGTGGTGTGGAGGGCGGCGTCTCCGCAACAGCTGCATTTGGGAGGGACTGGTTTTCGCCCCCTGCCCTGCCCCACGCCCACCCCCCAGCTCAGATCTTCACGAACAAAATGCTGGTGACGAGGGCAAACCCAGCCAGGAGGATGATGACCTTGAGGATGCGCTGCTCGGAAGACCCGAGTTCGTGGGGCAGGATCTCCAAGAAGGTGATGTAGATGAACGTTCCCGTGGCCAAGCCTTCCAAGACGCTGCGGGAGAGACGAGACAGAGCAGCCATGGGGACCTCCGTCAGAGCCACCCCCAGCCCGATGCCGAGTGGGGACATGGCAGAGAAAAGGACCAGGCAAACGGCCACCACTCGGGGACGCAGCTTCCCTTGGAGCAGCTTGAGGCTCAGGCTGAAGGCGATGGCCCCCTTGTGAATGAGGAGGGCCAGGCAGATCTCCAAGGCTTGGGTGCCGTCCTCCTGCAGCCCCACGGCCAGCCCCTCGAAGACGGAGTGCAGCGAGAGCGCCAGGAGAAGCACCACGGAGCGGACGGCCGAGTGGGCGTTGAAGTCCACGTGGACGTGGGCGTGCTCGCCGGCCAGGCGGTCCCGAGCGAGGAGCTGGGGCCGCAAGGATTCCCAACCCTGGTCTTGCGGGGAGGGGGGGCGATGGGGAGCAGAGCCCAAGAGCGCTTCGGTCTCTTCCAGGGATCCTGAAGGGTCCTTGTAAGCCAGCACAATCTGCTCCAGGACCAGGACCAGGAAAAAGCCCATCGCCAGAATAAATTCCTGCAAAGGGAAATGGAGCTGTCCAGGGAGAAGAGAAAAGAAGAGAAGAGATCAGCTTCAGCTCCCTGCTTCAGATTCTGTCTTCCCCTCCGAGTTAGCCAGGACCCTGAGCATCTCGAAGCACCGTGGCTCTAATTCGACGAATTGCTAATCTCACACTGAAAAAGGAAAAGCAACTAACCATTTTTTTTAAATTTCGTGTCCTAGTGCAGTCACACCATCAGATCCTCCGGGTCTTGGGTTTCTCCGCATTCACATGATGTATTGTCGTCAGCCAACAACCCCCACTTAAATAAATTCGTCTTGCACCTTGGTACCCCCACCCTCATCCTGTTCGTTGCCCGCCAAACTATATAAGGGAGAGTATTTCCAGCGGCCATTTCCTCCTTCGGTAAAGTACTCAAATCGGTGGGCTCATTCCTCCATTTACTTATTCGATTCTGTTCTTTGGACCCCTCTGGGGCAGAGCTTTCCAAACTGTGTGTCGGGACACGTTAGTGTGTCGGCTGCAGTGTCTGGGTGTGTCGTGGCCGCTGCTGCCTCCGAGCCCTGCCAGGATTCCACGCAGGTCCTAGTGCCTGCCTTGTGCCCTGCTGTAAGAGTGTGTCGCAAAATGATGCATGTCTAAAAAGTGTGTCACCAACATGAAAAGTTTGGAAAGCTCTGCTCTAGGGTGTTAGTTCTTGCCATAAAGCTCTTTCTAGATCAAGTCGACAAATTGGGGGAGTATATCCGCTCAGAGGGTGACGAGAGTCAGTCTCTTGCTTGGTTCTTTCGGCACCTGCTTCTACTTCCCTTCTGACCTTAGGTGGAGCAATGCCAACAAGAGAATATAATTTATTAAAGGGCGTAGGTTTGAGGCATCCCGTCACTATGCGCATTGCCTCATTCACAGCGATATCTACTTGCTTCGCATGTGCCGATGCGTTCCATACTGGTGCCACGTATTCGGCAGTAGAGACACGCAAGGCCAGAGCTGACAATCTACTGACAAACTAACAATCAAAACACAACAGTCGGAGGGAGGCCCCTGTTGGTCACAGAAGGCAGCCAGAGACTGGGGCAAGCTCTCCTTTTAAGTAGTCAGGATGACTAAAACAGAACCTGCATGCACAGAGGCAGTCTACCACAGAAGCTAAGGGCTAATTCGTGGAGAAGCTTACAAATTTGGCTCGCTGCGGGGGGGGGGGGGGAAGAGGATGACGTCTGTCTCGCATGCCTGCAGCAAACGGGCAGGATTTCTGCTCTTTCGCCATTAAGCATCCTACACGAATCTGTCTTCTAACTGCAGAGGAATTCATTAGTACACGTCCACCAATCACATGAAAGGAACGCCGCCTGGCAGCCAAGAAGTTCCTCTTAAGAATCCCCCCCCCCATAATTGTACAAGCCCAAAATGTGGCCTCGAAACAAAAATGGGCTTTTCCTTTCAAGAGAGGATAAGACCGAGAACTTGGGATCTGCCACCGTGGCCCGCTCCACATCCTCGCTCACCGTGATTCGCAAGTCATCGAGGGCCTCGTTAATGCTGGCAAGATAATTGGGAAGCAAATCGAGGAGGCACGTCCCCAGGAAGATGCCTCCAGCAAAACAGCTCACCAGACTTAGAGTTTTTCTTTGAGGACCTGTTGGAAGAAGATGGAGGACAGATGGAAAAATCAAAACGCTTGCCAGCATTAACCGGGAACAACACTTCTGTTGCCCAACCCTCGCTTTTAGAGACATCAACAGCTCCAAGCTGCACAATCCCCAGCAAAATTACTCAATTTTTTGCAATGACAATTTTCTTTTTTAAGGGCTGACTGGGAGAGATGGAGATCGGCCTTGAAACATATCCAAGACATTCTGTTTGGAAAAGGATGGCCTCCAAGTCCAAATACTCAACATTAAAAGAAAAAAAGCTGCTTTCTCAACAGCATCCGATTTGTTTCTGGCTATTCTTTCTCATTTCCTTAAAAAAAAAAAGTGTCATCAGCTACATTTTCCCCTTCCTTGCCTCTTCTCCCAAACATGGGGTCCTCCAATTTTTTTTTCCAAGAAAAGAGCAAACATTATGAAACTGGAGAGCATATTCTGACGGGCAGCCCTGTACCCTAAGCCAAAAATATTTTCAGCCGGGGCCTTCCTCAAGATCAGCAATTTCCAATAAATAATTAACTTCCTGTTTATATTATTTCGGCAGACAGAGAGAGAAAGAGAAAGTTATCAGCTGAAAACTGGCCCAGGCAGCTTTGATCAGTTGGTATCTGCCAAAAAAATTTAGAGAGAGCAAACGCTTGTGATGCATCATTTCTTAAGGCCTGCCTTAAAAACAGAAGCGTTGCTAAAAGCAACAAATAGCACCCCATCGCTGCTTTTCCAGGGCCAAATGAAAGACTATACAAACGGTATATGTGTGCATGATTTTGAAACAAAAATAGGTATCGGAGAGGATCACCACTAGGCCCGTCGGATCCAGCTTGGGGAGGGGGGAATCCAGAATCCCAAACACGGGTCTCCCTAACTAGGTTCCTCTTGGGGGAACTCAAAACAAAAAAAAAAAGTTTTCTTTTTTTAAAAAATGTATTGTGTATGACCCGTGTGACTATCCTAAAGGGCCACGCAGAGCAACAAAGATGTTGGGTTGGGAGGCTGAATTTTACAAGGAACGTTTGAAGCAGTGTTTCTCAACCTTGGCAACTTTCAGCTGTGTCAACGTCAACTGCCAGAACTCCCCAGCCAGCATGGGGGTCAGACTAGACCACCTCCAAGCTCCCGTCCAATTCTAGACTTCCCATGTGAACAACGGAAAAAGAGCCCCGTTGGATCCATGCCAACCTATCAGTAGCTTCTGGATTACCCGCAGATGTCAAAGTGCAATGCACAAACGGGGGAAAGATTCTAGGTTCTTCGACATTCCGATTTAACCGATTTAAAACATTCCGATTTAACCGATTTAAAACATTCCGATTTAACCGATTTAAAACATTCCGATTTAACTGAATTAAAACATTCTGATTTAACTGAATTAAAACATTCTGATTTAACCGAATTAAAACATTCTGATTTAACCGATTTAAAACATTCTGGTTTAACTGAATTAAAACATTCTGATTTAACCGAATTAAAACATTCTGATTTAACCGATTTAAAACATTCCGGTTTAACCGATTTAAAACATTCTGATTTAACTGAATTAAAACATTCTGATTTAACCGATTTAAAACACTCTGATTTAACCGATTTAAAACATTCTGATTTAACCTCACTAGGTTCCTCGACATTCTGATTTAACTGGTGCACGGAGAGGAGACCACCTGGTGGCTGCCTTGGACCCCAGACCCAGTACACCCCCAATGCCTGGGCAACACACCAAAATTTGCACTGCCAGGGGCAGATCCCGGCCTCCGGAAGAGCCACAGGGGGACGAATGCGCACAGCAGAGTCACCAACAGGAGGAGCACCAAGGAACCGAGTTTCAACTCCAGGCCCTTCGCAGAGCGGAGGGGAGTCCCATACGGATTCCACTCCAGATGTCCCAGTTTGGCATCAGAGTCCCACGGTTCAGCCATCTCCCCGGCACGCTCCAGCTTGCAGACCCTCCGGCTTGGTTCTCCAAAAGCAGCCGAGCCGATTGCCCAGGCAGACGTCACATCCACCCCTTCAAGTCCGCAGCGTCCTCTCCATGCCCTGCCCCAAACGTCACCGAGGAGCCAACCTAGAGGAAGAAACGGAGGGATAACAACAGAAGGGGAACCAAAGTGAGCCGCACGCAGAGGGACCGAATTCAGAGGGACACCCATCAAAAATGAAAAGCCAAGGGGGTTGGGAACTGGTGGCCCTTTGGAGTTTCCTGGCCTCCGAGCCCCAGCACAGCCTACAAGGAAGAATGCTGGGAGTTGAGGAATGCTGGGAGTTGTAGTTTTATAATATTTGGAGGGGACACCGAAGGTTTAACCAAAGTCAGCTTTCTCCAGGGATGCTAGTTAGATATATGGCAGCCCAGGGTGTGCAAATTTTGCACAAACGCAGGCAAGCAGACCCAGAGCAAGGAGAAGCCACGTCAAGGAGAAGCTACGTCAAGGAATTCCCATTCCATCCTTTGCTGAGCGAGCATCATGCCGCCTTTGATTCATTTAGGAATATAAACTGTTTGGGTCAGAAATTCCTGTTTGGGGTTTTTTTGACAATCACAAGGAAAAAGGCTTTTTCTCCAGGGTTTTTTTGCTAGCAATTTGAAAAAAAAATTCTCTTCCTTGGGAACATATGAAATAATCTGAATTCTAAACCAAGAGGTGCTTGCAAATAAACGGGCATATCCTTTGATTTTAGAGCCTCTGATAACACCAGCAAATTATGACCAACACCCCCCTATAATCCTAACTCGGTGGGAATTGAAACCCACGTCTCCCGTCTGCTCCGAACAAGCTTTTCTGCCATGACTCATGGAACAGAAATATTAATACTTTCATGCAAACCTTTCCAGCCTCCGCATCAAAACTCACTGCACTGAAATTCACACTTACAAGACATCCCGTAATGTTCCCCCATCAGGCTGCATTAAGTTAAATGGGAGATTAATTTGCGGTTCGGTCGTGGAAAACAAGCTTTCCCATTAAGCCACGATATAATTTCATTTGTTCGGGCGTCGTATCTTTCTTATCCAAGCTGTACTGTGTTAGGAACCCAGCTTAGAGATACGGCATTCAGGGGTTAAGGCCTTTGTATCTTGGGGATGTTTGCCCTTAATAAGATTTTGATTGATTAAATGCAGTTTCCACATTCTGGAATAAGGTTTTGGCAGTGTATATCAATCCCCACAACCATCCAGAGATTAAAAAAATAAATATTTCTTCTTTGTTGTTTTTTTACTCGCAATGATTATACTGCTTCCCCCCCCAAAAAAGGTTTTAATAACTTAATCAAAAGCATATACACACCCCAAAATGTATGTGTGTGTGTGTGTGTGTGTGTGTGTGTATTCATGTTATCAAATTTAGTCATCACCCACCTCACTCACATACACATTTTGGGTGTGTGTGTGTGTATATATATATTTGCTTTTAATTAACTTATTAAAACATTTGGGGGGAAAAGCAGTACAAATAACTACAAAGAGAAGATAAAAGAAAAACATAAGAGATAAAAAGGAATAAAATATCAGTTAATAAACAGGAAGTTTACAATTGCCATGAAATCTGAAGTTCATTCTTTCATTTGTTGATTACACAGAACTAAGTTCATTAGATCATTTAAAACAAAAACTAGAAAAAACTAGATTAATACCACCACCATTTATCATCATGTAATTCATGTAATTCTCCGCTTTCGTTTGTTTGCCACCCAGAGTTTCTTGGATATGAATTGGATTAATAAATAGATACATAAATGATTCAAGGACAAATGCACGTGGTCAGATAAGCAGCAAGCAAAAACCAAATAAATAAATAAAGATTTCCACTTCAAAAGGCTCCCCCTGAGGCAATTCACAGCACAGCACCGTAATCACGCTATGCATTCCATTCCTGGAATACCGGATGTTCATCCCTGAAGGTTTTTCCTTCTTCCAATCTGAACATTTTATAATAATAATAATAATAATAATAATAATAATAAGCCAGCAACTGGCACAGAGGAAGTGCAGACATGGTTCCAATCCGGAGCAGCAACTTTCCAGGCCCGTCCTGAGCCCTTCCAGCAAGTGAGTCAATGACCAATTCCAGTAATTCACCGCTTCCAAGAAAAGACAAACCAGCTGTTAACCCCCAGCCCAAATCTGGAGGCTCCTGGCTACAGGCTGGGTCAAACGGAGAAGAAAACAAGATTTCAGGACAGTCGGCAGTTTCTGGGAAGCGGGCCCAGGATACAGGAGGCCAAAAAAGTCCATTTCAGTCCTTGCTATTTTGTTTTGCTGCCAACATAGATTTTTCCCCTCTGCCTCCCCCCTCCCCGCCCACTCAACCGCCAGACCAGAGAGGAACAAAACAAGTTAGTGGGATTATGCCAAGTTGCACGGGAACTAAATTTAACCGAGGTTTTAACTCACTTCCCCCTAGGTTGCATTTTGCCGAGATCTAGCAGAGCAACATCTCTGCCTGTAGTGCACCCACGTCACAAACGGGGGAAATTCTGCAGATATTCCCCGAGCCGGCCCTAAACAGGCTGCTTCGCCTGCAAGAAAGGGGGCCGGTTTAAAAAGAGCTTCCATGTGCCAAGGCAGTGCATCTTTCAGCAACCCCTTCTGGCTTATATCCCCGTTTCCATCAAGCCCGGTTTTCACGGCCAACAGGGTACAGGCTGAAAGTCGTCATTCAACAACATCTGGAGGATTATAGATTGATATTTGGATGTCACTGCTGAGAGAGAGTTTCTTCGCCATTCAGTTGCTTCAACGTTTTGATTTTAATGCCATCTAATGCCCCAAATGCCTTTTCAAGAGCCAGATACTGAAATATCCAGGGTGCACCCAAAATCCAAATGTTGCCTGGCTTCTACAATGAGAGATTAGCCAGCCAAGATAGAAACATTTGTTCAAAGGCAGTTAATCTATTCCCCCATTTGCCAGCTAAGAATCAGAGCTGAGGCACGATTAAGACAAAGTCAATCACTGCAGGATTTTGTGTGTGTGTGTGTAAATAACAACTTGCAATAATTAAGCTTTTGAGAAGCCAAAGCTTGAAAATTCAATTCGGATTCTCTCTTTTGACACAATTTAATTTAATAATTCAATTTAATTTCTTCCAACAAGGTGGCACTTGATTCAAGGAGAAGCCGATCCTAAATTAATCACGTGCTTTTAAACTACAAACAGCAGCCAATTCACCAGAGTTTTGCAGATGGACTTCAAGTTATGTCCAGCAAGGAATATAGGGATTTTAGTTGAACCACTGAGCTGCACGCGTCACCTAGGTATAACACATAACACTGGAATAAAAATAAAAACCTCGGGGACTACTCTAAATAGAGAATTTCCTGTTATCTTGGAAAGGAAGGTATCTCGTTTTTCAACCCAGTGTTGTCTTCCTAGCTTAAGCCGCAGCAGAGAGAAAAAACATAAATTAAAAAAAAAACCTCCACCACTTCTATAGATAGAAAGAAGATAAGGATGATGTTAATAATAATTTATTATTTATTCACCTCCCATATTAATGTTTCACTGAATTCAGTGAGGCTGCAGTGCCAAAGACATGAACCAGGGGCCACAAGAATGGCTTCCAAATTATGCAGCTCTTCCAGACAAACTTTCTCCCCCAGCAAAGAGCCCCCGTCTCCTTTTTAAACCGCCCCCCACAAACCAGTGGCCTTGAGTTCCACAGACACTCTTCAGGAAAACGCATCTATGCAGCAAACTGCTTCAGATCCTCATCCCTCCAAGGCTTAGGTACCCCCAGGAGATAGTCTGGCTACAACTCTCCCCCTTCCATATGGGGATAATGGGCACTGTAGTCCAGCACACCCAAAATGCACCAGGAGATACACCCTTGGGAGGGAGGTCAGGGGGCCTTGCTCCAAAGGGGAACAGGGAAGGGGGTCTTCCTTCAGAGACCACCAACCCTCCCCCCTGGACTTGCTGGACCAGAGCTCCCATCACCTCTCTCCTTGGCGGCAGGGGAGCATGGGACCTGCGGTCCAAACCCGTCTGCAGTGTGTAATTAAGGATTTAAGGCTCCCATATGACCCCTCTCCCCCTCCCCAAAAGGGGCAGCGGGGCAGAGACCTGGTCCCGCTCCAACCCTGCTCTGCCGCGTCGCCGGCGGGAAACCCCCGACTCACCGACGTCGCTCGCGGACGTCCCCAGCTCAGCCCAGCTCCGAAAGTGTCTGGACGTTCCAAAGGGGCGGGGCGGGGCCCAAAAAGAGGAAGGAAGTCAACTCGCCCCGCCAATGGGCATTTCGGCCTCGCAGGCGGCGCGTCGGCGGAACGTTCGAAAGGGCGTGGCGCCGAGGAAGAAAGTCGCCCACTCGGCCAATGGGAGCCCAGGCGGTCCTGCTTTTCAATCTGGGCGTTCGAAAGAGGGCGGGGCGGAGAGGGAGAAGGAAAAAGGCAAGGTTCGAAGGAGGCGGGAACCGAAGGCTGTTGCTCGGGTCCCGATTGGCAGAACCCAAGACGGGCAGCCGCCTTGGCCAATGAGGAGGAAGCAGGGCCAGAAAAAAGTCTCACCTCCGGCGCAACAGATGGCCAGGCGGCGTTGATTATCACGTGGAAGAAGAACTTCGAGGGAGCGAAAGGGCGCTGCAGCAAAGTGTTGCAGCACGGGCGGGGGATGAGTCAGGGCTCCGCCAGAGGCCCACCCTCTTCCAGGGAACGCCATTCCGTCCCCTTTCCGACGCTCCTTTACAGCTGGTTGGAGTTGGAGATGTTAAAACGCAACACCACCCTAACCCTATTAACAAAATGCAAAGGCAGTGTTCAGACGACCCGTGATGACCAAGGGCATCCTTCATATCCTACCTTGCTTAAACCGGTGGCTCAGTTTATTCCCCGCCACATTTGCACAACCCTCTAAGGCAGTGTTTGTCAACCTTGGCAAGTTTTAAGATGTGTGGACTTCAACTCCCAGAATTCCCAGAACCCAGAGCGTTGCTGGCTGGGGAATTCTGGGAGTTGAAGTCCACACATCTTAAACTTGCCAAGGTCATGTACTTATAAAGTGGGAGTTTGGTCTGGTTTCCTGTCTTGTAACTCATCCAAGGGGGGCATAATTCAGCAAATCCTGCCTTATTGTCGTCTGCTTGCCTGCAAGATGCAGATTGAAGATTTGCCATTAGCGCGGGAGCTTACGTTGACCCGCCGCAAACCAGGGGCTCTTTCCTGAGAAACTGCACCAGCAAGCTGGCCTGCAGATTGTGGCCGCAAGGGCTCAGGTTGATGACCTTCTGGCCGGGGCCAAGTGGGATCTCTCGCCCGTCTGTCTGCAATGGGCTTTTCTAATTTCTCTGCAGGAAGGAGGAAGCCAGCTGGCTCAGCCTTTCCGAGGGCAAGGGGCAAATCCAGTCAGACCTGCTGCTTAAAAGGGAAATGGCAAACAGCAAGGGAGGAATGAGCAGCAAGAGTCCCCATTCCAGTGGGATTTTCCCTCATTTAAAACAGGTCTTTAGAGCATGCACAGAGTGCCTTCCGGTCTGAAGCAGTCCGCTGCCCTCCGGTAACTGGGAAACGATTGGAATCCAGAGCATGTGCAAAGGGCTTTCCCCCACCCGTCTCTCTCATCTACAACCTACCCCCCCACCAAAAAAAAACGTAAACTAACAAATCATGTGAATAACCAAAGATCAGGAATTGTGCGGCAAGACTCTTGATAGCTTATTCACACAAACACATTGACCAGAGTCGGGAGGCACCTAACAGATGCCTTTGCACAGCGTGCTAAGCTTCATTCGTTTTAACTTTGATTCCTTTTTGATCCAGCTGCTTTGGCTATTTTATAGTTCAATTAATTGTGCAGACCGGCCAAAAATGTTACTAGTTCGGCTTGGCTCAGTGCAACCAAAACCAAATCCCAACCAGCGAAACGCTGAGCCAATCAGAAGATTAATGCACCCATTTTACAGAAGTGGAAAAGTAAGGCTGCAGAAATGGCTACAATCAAGGTGGGGAGCTGAGTTTTAAATTAGCACCTTCTCCCAAATGCACATTTGCACTCTAGATGCACATTTGTATCGGGGGGGGGGGGGAATGCTACGTGAAAATCACAAGAGACAAAAAACAAGACACTGAAAATTAGAATTTCTGTTGCTACTGCTATTGCAAACAAACAGGATTTACTCCCAGTGCCCTGTGCCTTGGGAAAATATAAGTGTTCAAACCACACTTCCTTGCGAGGCACGTTCTGCAACCTTTCCGTGCCTGGCAGGTGAGTTTATTTGTACACGACTGTCTTTAGCCCTTTTAATTGGCCGAAGGCTCATGGGCTGGTCTTGGAAAGGCAGATTCAGGATGTGGAAGATCCTGTAGGGAAGGAAGTTTTAAAATAAAAAAACAAGCACTTCCTTGTCGGGCTCTAGATGACAAAACAGGGACACTGTTCTCCTTTGCGACCAAACAAGTAGAAAAAAGGTCAGGGAAGAAGGATTGGTTTTCTGCAGGTGCTGCAACCCCCACCAAAAAATCAGGCGTTTGGGGGTCCCTGGGAAGATGAACCGATGTCCCTGACCAACATTTGTAGGTTAAAGTTTGCAGTTTGGTGGGTTTCTGCCAGCTGTCTCTTGCATTCCCGTGGCTGCCCAAAATCCTGCAAAGGGGCCAAGTGGGAAAGGGAGAAAGTTTGGGTTTCTGAATAGGGATTTGAACCAGCTTGTGGCATCTTTCATCCGACATGCTCCAGACGCTGGCATCCTGTTCAGCTGGCTGGGGGGGATGCCGGAGGCGACGCAGGGATTAATCAAAAGAATTCGGAGGTGATCAGCATTCTGTATTTCAGGCCATGGATTTCGACTGCGCCAATCTCCTAGAAATTCTGTTTGAGGGCCAGGAGGATCTTGACTGCAGAGACACCCTCACTACGGGAAACTCTGGACTCCGTTTTCTGCATCAAGATCACCCCTACGGCTGCCCTGCGGGTAAATCTGAGAGCCACCCAGCCAGCCAGCTCCAGGTAAGACAAAGTACCTTATTATATTGCTGTAACATCTCAGCTGCCTGCTAAGATACAAATGTCATTTCCGAATTGCATGTCATTTGAAAAAGAAGAGAGATCGCCTCCTAAAACAGGGGAAAGCCGTATTCCGTGCGTCCTGCTCCACATCTGGGAAAGTTAAGCAGCCGCAGAAGCAGAGAAGAGTTTTTAAAAATCGGAGACGGGGAATGGAAGTGACGGAGGGTCAGTGTCAGGGTGTTGCTTGATCCCATGAAGTGCCACTAGGCAAAGAAAGGGAGCATGCAAAGACTTACCAAAGAGAAAGCAAAGGGCACGTGTGAATTGGCATCTAAAGGAACACACGGAAGAATTGGTTGCTGTTGCTAAAAAAAAAATGCAGCCGGTTTTGTAAGAAGCCAGCCCATTGTTGAAAGTGGAACATTGTCCCCGGAGATGGTACCAGCTGTCACTTCCCAAGTTTTTTTATTTTTTAAAAGGGACTCTGCATAGATTCCCAGAGGTCAGATTACTAGTCTGGATGGCGAGATGCGACCACCTGCATCTAGTCCAGAACGCAAGCCGAGATGAATTCCTGGCTTGATCGGGGGTTTTAGGGAATCCCTACATGTCGGAAGAATCAGCCAGGCCTTTTGGCCCAGGGTCAACCCGCCGGTCAGCCAGAGAAATATCGGCGCAATTCCCAAATCAAAGAAAAACTTATCAGCCCATTTTGTTCCTCCTGCAGAGTCCGGCTGACGTCAGTCCAGAAGACCCTTTGCAGCTTCGGATCGACCCGAACGACATCTACAATCCCAGGAGCCCAACCGCATCTCCGGAGAGCGACGTCGGGGTTTCCGACAGTCCCTGCCGAGACCCCCTTCCTCCAGACCGCCCGCCCACCATCGTCCTCGAAGTTCTCTGCAACGTGGGGACACGGGAGGACGCGGTGTCCCATCTGGTTTCCGCCATCCCCCTTGGTAAACATCCCCTGCAGGAGGAAAACCAGGCACAGGATTCCTAACCGGTTTTCCTAAACCAGAGTTTAGTCAAATTTAGGCCAGAGAAGTGGGCTAAAACTGAGCACGAATCTCATCCCATTTCTTGGACCCGAGCAACTCCGAGAAAGTTGAAAGTGATTGAAATGAAACAAGATCAGCTACCACTCTGAAAAAGTACCCTGGAGTGGGAGACTGTATTAAATCTATATTATTAGTATTATTGGTAATCTACAATTAGATGCACCGTCAAAGAATGGTGGAACCTTAATAATTCAAGTCCTAACCAAGAACCTAAGAATTATTAAGGTAGCGTTTGAGGATATAGGCAGTTCCAAGCAGGGTGGTATTATTATTATTATTATTATTATTATTATTATTATTATTATTATTATTTTAAATAGAGGGGGCTGTCAATGAACGAGAAGTTAGAACTAAGGTTAAATTCCAACAAAGAGAATGGTGGATGAGGATTTTACTGCCACACCGTCTCTGTCCCCCGAATTTTATCAGCCCTCCCCCCAATTGGGATCATATTTTGGGGGTTCTTTTTCAGAGAATTGGAGCCCCCCCGGGACCCACCCTTCCACGTGCAGCACAAGCCAAGCATCGCTCGGTTTCTCAGAGGTGGCAACCCATTTAAACATGACCGAGGTTCCCACGGACCAGGTAAGATGCAATGAAAGGGTAGATGAAGATATTCTGGAATACAAGCCACCGATCCAGTCCAATCACTGGGGATTTGGAGTGCATACCATCATCACTAACTGGGTTAAGAGATGCCATTTGGGACACACAGAGTTTGCATCCGGAAACTCCTGACAAAGTTTCACCGTTCAGTGTTTCTCAAAATTGGCAACTTTAAGACATGAGGACTTCAACTCCCAGAATGCCCCACCCAGCAGCCAATCAGTGTACAGGGGTTGGGTCCTGGGCTGCCAATGGAGAGGGTTGCTCTGGTGGCTGTTCTTTCCTTCCAGCTCTATGTCCCAGAGGACTCCGTAAGCACAACTTAATTAGGGCTGGGGGCTTCCTTAAAAACTCCTGATTTTTACTAAGCACCCTTGTCCTGAAAACTTTTATAGGGACTGGGAAGGGTCATGTGATCCTCTGCAGCCTATTGCGGCCACGAAGCTTCCCTATTGGTCTGGCCAGTGGCCCTGTAATTCCTTCATTTCACCACCAGAGGGCCCACATCACTGTTACTTTCAGTTTCGTTTTGAGGCTGATTTCTAATGTCTTGGATGAGTTGGAAAAAACTTTTAGTTGTGCAGAAGCTCTCTCCTCGATTCCAGCAGAAGAAAATCCTGGCAATTGAGATAATAGGGCCAACTTCTCCTCCTCCTCCTCCTCCTCCCCATTTCCCCCATCAACCCCAGATGGGTCTCCATGCCAAAAAGCGGAACGTGATTGGAAAATTTGTAGTATTTGTAATTCTACTTGCTGTAGAAAGGACATTGGAAGCAACCTCTTTCTATTTCTTCTTTTCCTTTTTGCAATTTGATTATTTTTCCTTTCTTCTTCTTCTTTTCACTTTGCATTAGTTCTTGCCAGTTTTTATCTGCTGTTTAAAATCCTTAAGAAAAATTATATTATTATAATTTTGATTGGGGTAGAAATAATTTACGAGCCCCCTTCTCCTTTCTCTGCCCGTCGATTTTCCCTTGGGACAGCTCTGGCACCCCGGCCTGTTCTTGACGGATGAGGAAAGACGCCTACTAAGCCAGGAGGGTGTCTTGCTGCGCGATGCCCTGAACCTCTCCCAGGTGTGGACCCCCTTCAAGTGGAGAGAGAAACCAGCAGGGAGGGGATCACACCCACCCCCTTTCAGGCCCAAGGCAAAAAGCCCCTTCCCCTCCAGATACAGCCAGGCACAGACTCCTAAGCAGGACTTTTTTTATTACTTTATTTTCCATCCCGCCTTCATTATTTTTATAAATAACTAAAGGCGAGGAACATAGCTAATACTCCTTCCTCCTCCTCTTTCCCCCACAAAAACAGCCCTGTGAGGAGGGTTGGGCTGGGAGGGAGGGACTGGCCCAAGGTCACCCAGCCGGCTTTCATGCCTCAGGCGGGACTAGAACTCTCAGTCTCCTGGCTTCCACTGGCTCCTTCCTAGGGCTGAGAGAGAGTGATTGGCCCAAGGTCACCGAGCCGGCTTTCATGCCTCAGGCGGGACTAGAACTCTCAGTCTCCTGGTTTCCACTGGCTCCTTCCTAGGGCTGAGAGAGAGTGATTGGCCCAAGGTCACCCAGCCGGCTTTCATGCCTAAGGCGGGACTAGAACTCTCAGTCTCCTGGTTTCCACTGGCTCCTTCCTAGGGCTGAGAGAGAGTGATTGGCCCAAGGTCACCCAGCCGGCTTTCATGCCTAAGGCGGGACTAGAACTCTCAGTCTCCTGGTTTCCATTGGCTCCTTCCTAGGGCTGAGAGAGAGTGGTTGGCCCAAGGTCACCCAGCCGGCTTTCATGCCTAAGGCAGGACTAGAACTCACCGTCTCCTGGTTTGCCATTGGCTCCTTCCTAGGGCTGAGAGACGGACTGGCCCAAGGTCCCCCAGCCGGCTTTCGTGCCTAAGGCGGGACTAGAACTCTCAGTCTCCTGGTTTCTAGCCCGTTGCCTTAACCACTAGACCAGACTGGCTCTTTTGGTTGTCGGAAGCCAGCCCGGCGGGTCCGGTTGAGCGAAAACGCACCCCCGAGGGCTTGTGGTGGGCTCCGGAGCGTGAATTCCGCCAGACGGTCCTGCCAGGGGAAAGTCGGGTCAGCGGGACCCCCGGCGGGCTTCAGCCCTGCTCTCTGTGTCTTCCTCGCAGGCGGAAGAGCGGATCCTCAAGAAAATACGGAGGAAAATCCGCAACAAGCAGTCTGCCCAGGACAGCCGCCGGCGCAAGAAGGAATATTTGGATGGGCTGGAGAGCCGGTGAGAAGGGGGGCGACGGAGTAGGCAGTTTGGATGCTGGCTCGTTCTTTTCCCTGCTGGCGGGTTCTCATATCTGATGCTCAATCGTGGTTAGAAGAGGAACCTGGTGGGAATAGACGTGGTCTCCTCGCTGTGCCGGATCCCCACTCCTTCTGGAATTCCCATTCCCGTGGCCACAGGAAGCCCGTGCCACTCCAAATCCTGTCGGCCACGGCCCTCAGGGACGCTGGGAGTGATGTTTGAGCTCCAAGAAATGAAAGGAAATGAAAGATTGGAGGAGGCTGGGGCAACTCCCTTTCTCATCAGCCACAGCAGCTAGGACGTTGGGGGTGGGAACTGTAGTCCAGGAAGTCTCAGGGGAGCTGGCAGCCAAGAGGCAGGGACGGGGACCCACGTTCGCTTCTCTGCTTTCCTGGCAGGGTGGCCGCCTGCTCAGCCCAGAACCAGGACCTGAAGAAGAAGGTCCAGCAACTGGAGAAGCATAAAGAGTGAGTGGCTTGACGGTTTTCCCCTGCGGCCTCTCGGCTGCCCCCCAAGAGCCCGGGGGTCCGGACTGGGGTGCTGCCCCGCCACTAGACACGGGACTCGATCAGGAGCAAGTTCCTCTTTCCAGAGAAGGACCTCAGGGTGCTTCCAGGAAGCCCGTGAAGAGAGTCCCAGGTCACTACCCGTCTTTCCGGGCATCTGATCTGTACCGGTAGACTGCTCCTGGATAGGGAGGTTTCCTTCAGCCAACAGCCTTCAAGTTGGATGTCTCCATATCTTCCATCAAGTGTCCCATTAAAAAATCTTCTTTTGTGCCAATTGGCAGAGCCTTCCTTCCTTCCTTCCTTCCTTCCTTCCTTCCTTCCTTCCTTCCTTCCTTCCTTCTTTTTTCCTTCCTTCCTTCCTTCCTTCCTTCCTTCCTTCCTTCCTTCCTTCCTTCCTTCCTTTTTCCTTCCTTCCTTCCTTCCTTCCTTCCTTCCTTCCTTCCTTCCTTCCTTCCTTCCTTCTTTTTTCCTTCCTTCCTTCCTTCCTTCCTTCCTTCCTTCCTTCCTTCCTTCCTTCCTTCTCAGAAGCTGGTGGCCTGGGAAGAATGCCAGACCGCACCGTCTCCTGGCCAGCCTGGTGCCCGGCCTGTGGCTCCGTCCCGGACGGTGTGCAGGGACTCCTGGCCAGCGGGACTCTCCGATGCTTCGCCTTCCCCTCTTGCAGGTCGCTTCTGGACCAGCTGCGGAAGCTGCAGGGACTCCTGGCACAGACGTCCACCAAGGCGGCCCAGACTAGCACCTGCCTCGTGGTAGGTGGCCGTGGGTCTCGGAGCGCTGGGTCCCCGGGATTTCCTCTCCCCCCTTCAACGTCTCTTTCCCTCTCCAGATTCTCCTCGTCTCCTTTGGCCTCTTCATCTGGCCCAGTTGCGCCTCGTTTTTCGGCAGGTCTCAGGTCGGCCGAGAGGACCGCAAACCGTCCGGAGGTAACCATCGCCGCCCTTGCCTTTCAATGGAGCCTCCCTGGATAGGGGTAGTCTACCGTCGAATGCGGGAGGCCCAGCTGTGCTTGGGCTGAAAAAGCCCCAGCTGGATCGGGCTGAACCCTCTGCCTTCTCCAGCTTGGCGCCTTCCAGGTGTGCTAGGATTCCCAGCACATCTGGAGAGCAGACAGATGGGGAAGGCTGCTCCAGTGTCCTGTTTTGCCTCGCAGCCGTCTCACCGCTTCTTGTGTAATGGGAGGTGAAGACAGTCGCCCTGACATTCAAAGATAGAGTGCTTCTGCAACTGGAGGTTCCACCGAGCCCGTAGCCCTTCGGTCTCAACTCAAACTGCAATTTGCTAATTATAAATTGACCCTCCCTTTTCATACAAACCTTCCACAAGGTGGATAGGATAGGATAGGATAGGATAGGATAGGATAGGATAGGATAGGATAGGATAGGATAGGATAGGATAGGAATGGAATGGAATGGAATGGAATGGAATGGAATGAGAAATAATATTGCAAAAAATGAATGCTGTTGTAGAAAAAAAAAAGGTAAAGGTTCCCCCCGCACATTTGTGCAGTCGTGTCCGACTCTAGGGGCCGGTGCTCATCTCCGTTTGTTAGCCGAAGAGCCAGCGTTGTCCGAAGACGCTTCCACGGTCATGTGGCCGGCATGACGCACGCGGAACGCTGTTACCTTCCCACCGAAGTGGTACCTATTCATCTACTTGCATTTGCATGCTTTCGAATTGCTAGGTTGGCAAGAGCTGGGGCGAGTGCGGGAGCTCACTCCGCACGCAGGGCTAGGGATTTGAACCTCCGAACTTGCGATCTTCCGATCAACAAGCCTGGTGTCTTACCCGCTGAGCCACCACGACCCCTTGTAGAAAACACGCACATAAATTAACACAGAACAATAGACAGGCAGGGATCTAATCAATCACATGCTAAAAACAGCTAAAAACAGCCACGTTTGTAAGCCCATAAAATTTGGGGGTGCTCTCAAACCAGGAAGCTACTAGCACTGCTCCCTCAAAGGAATGGGGGAGCAGCTGGGTCTTTTCCTCCTTATCAAGCCACCCCTTGAAAGGAAAATGAGGGAGGGGTGGGGAGAAAGGGCGGGGAGGCGGTTGCAAATGGAAACGAAACGTGGATGAGCAAATCTTGCAGGCAGGAAACGCCTCTTCCTGCCCCAGATCTGAAATAACCCTCCATCGGGGTCCCCGTTTTAACACTCCGCACCTTCTCCTCCAGTCCTTTCCCGAAATATCTTGACCCAAAAGGCAGCCTCCGAGCTGGTGGCACCGTCCGCCGCCCGTCCTCCAGAAGTGCCCCACATTCAAATGGAATTGCCCTTGGAACTCTCCACCACCAGCATTGGCGAGGACGAGGCTGAGAAAAATCTCCCCGTGGTGGGAGAGACAGCGCCGGACGAAGCATTTGAGGCCCAGAGGGACCTCCAGACGCAACCAAAGGGACGTTGGCGGGGAAAAGCCACGAGGCCCGACCTCGATGAGATATGAGGCATCCAGGCAAACATTAACAGCCGCCACCATACCTAAGTCCTGGAACGAACAGGAAAGGGTATCTCAGGAGCATCTGCCAAGTGCCTTTTCTCTCCTTGCCCATGGGCAATGACCCGTCTGAGTCATAGAACTTTGCCGGCAACCTCAAAGCAAAAGTGATTCCCTTCCAAGCCAGATTCTCAGAGTTTTCTTTAGCAAGATTTATTGAGAAGAAAAAGACGGCGTTCCCAGAATTCCAGCAACTGAACCAATTCCCACTTTAGACCTAAGACGTCTCCCTGAACGTTAGGGGGGAGATTTTTTTTTATTCTCTTTCTATCGTTTTTCTTATGAACCGGCAGGGAGGCAGGCCTCTTCGCTGATCATGGGAAGGCTTTCTGCCAACGGTCCCCAGAATCTTTATCCATCTAGGAACCGTCTCTGACATTGGGGCATGGGATCGAAGGGTGCGGCTCAAAGGTTAAAAAATGCTGAACAATAATCCCCAGCAACCTCAACAATCTCCTCCCTTGCTGCCATCAGCAGCGACTAAACCCTGCAATCACTAAAGATTTCTCGGAATTTGCAGCCTTTACGGGCAAGGGGCCTCCGAGAAAAATGCAAGAATCACGACTTACCTGTTGGAATGAGCAAACCCTGGACCTTTTGCCGGTCAGCCTGGCCCTTATCTTCGCTCCCTCGTTTTGACTGGGATGCACTGAGATTGAAATGATTCTTTTAAAAAGATAACGCTGTTCACCAGGGTCTGAAAACAGAGGACAGTCAACCGTGAAGTCATTTCCCACAGGAGCGGCATTAAAGATGCTTAGAAAGGTGCAGGCAGACGAGCTGTGATTAAACCAGGCACGAAATGAAATTCTCTCCCAAACAAACAAGCCAACTTGGGTTGTTTCATCCCTCTTGGAAAGCAGATTCCAAAGCTCAGGCTGCCCTCACATTCTCAGCCACATCTTGGCCTGGTTGTGCCTTGCGCTGAATCCCAAACCAGGGCTTGGCCAACCCACTTTGCTCGTTTACCAAGAACATGCGGATTCTTCCCCCTAAACCTTGCCAACCCCTTTTTAGCTGAATATACCATGTGCCCCATTCTTGCACGACGGTTGATGGTTCGGTGTCACAGTTAACCGGATGAAGCGTGCAAACTTGGGTTCATCTCATCGTGGAAAGACACGCGCCAGTCACCATGAGATTGTCTTCTCTTTAACACAGGGCTTTCCAAAGTTCTGCCGCTGGCGACACACCAGTGGTGACGGCGGCGGCAGTGCGACGGCGGCGCGCGCGCGCACGGTGGTGGCGTGGGGGGGCGCACGTGCACGGCGGCGCGGGGGGGCCTGCAGCAGCGTGCGCCGCCGCTTCCGGGTGGTGTGGCGACACACCACGCTGTGTGTGGCGACACACTTTTGTGTTGCGACACACAGTTTGGAAAGCTCTGCTTTAACACCTTAGCTTTATTAAAAACACCGGAGCAGAACAGATAGGTGGATTTCCGAGCCTTTGGCAACCCTTTGTCAAAAACAGTGTCGCCTTTATTCGGAATTAGGAAGGGGTTGGCAATCAGCTGGGGCATGTTACTTCCCACGATGTTCACTTCCCAACCGGCTTGTCCCCCACCATAATGAATTTCATTCATTTCTCACCGGCTGCTGTGTCCTCCCCACCCCTGGGGAAAAAAAAGCCTCCAACAGAAATGTAAGTCTGCTCGGAAGGGAAGGAGTTATTAACATGCAAGGTATCGCCCAAGGCTTAACTCATCTGCTTGAAACCTGTCATGGCCCCTCAGCTTTTCCAAGGAAATCTCATTAGCCGGAGCTGCGGTTAACAAGAGGCTGCTCCATCAGATCCCTTGGGGGAGATTTTATGCAAAGCAACTTCTCTCCTATCCTCAAAATTCAATTTATAAGCAGTTGCATTTGGGACAAAGCTGGGTTTGCAGGCAAAAGGTGGGAGATTTGACCAGCCAGGAGAACTCCTCCAGAGAATGGGCTAAATTTTTGAGAATTTCTGGGGTAGAGCATTGCCTTTTTAGTGCAGAAGTACTAAAAAGCTCTGTAGCTTGAATCATGTCAACTGGATTTCTATTTTCTCAGTGGAAACGTTGAAATCCAGTTGACATGATTCAAGCTACAGACAATTCCACCTGGATGACTGAGAACCTTCATCGACATACTAAAAAGCTCCTATTTCTGATCTCCAACAGAAAGGTTGGAAGTCCTGCTGAGACCTTGTGATGCATGTTTTGAGCGGTTTTTCCCGACGGGCAACCTGCAGCCCTGTTTAATTTCGAAAGGGGTCAGTTTGGGTCACTAGAAAGAGGATTTCTCCTGGCAGGGAAAAGGTGACGGAGAAGGTGAAGTCAGAAATAGAGAAGAGGAAGCCCCTCCTACTTTTGGCCAGGCTCCTCCCACTTTCTTCAGCCCCGCCCGCCGGGGCTGGCATTCCTCTAGAGTGGGACTGTACCACTTTGGGGGGGGGGATCAAGGACAACCCCCAGCTTTCAAACAGCATGCCAGGAGCCTAGCCTTGAAAAAGAGGCTGGGCCGAAGACGAAGCTGATTTGATTCGATTTCCTTTCACTCTAAACGGAGTTAAAGTATAATTAATTACACTGTTCCTATCGTTTGGATTCTTTCTTCTTCAACCATGTTCAGTATTACCGGGAGAAAAGATGGGGGCTACCCCCAAAGTTTTCTGTGCACCCTGCCCTGTCCAAAAGAGAGAAAAATACCCTTGCTAGACACAATTCTCGCTTATTTCAGATTTTACTCTCTTCTGTCTTGGCCGGTGTTTCTCAACCTTGGCAGCTTTAAGATGTGTGGACTTCAAGTCCCAGAATTCCCCAGCCAGCCATGCTTATTCTGGGACTTGAAGTCCACGCATCTTAAAGCTGCCAAGGTTGAGAAACACCATTCTTGACCCAGATGAAGCCAACGTTTCTGCCCAACGCCCAACTTTTGCCCACGCCTCTCTATCCAACTCAATATGCTGGTAGAGCAAGATTGGCGAGAAAGGCTTTTTTTCTATAAACGTGGAGGGCTCACAGCGTCCAGCAGGATCAGATTAAGTCTAATCTGCAATAAAATAGAAGTGGGATTAAATTTCTTCCTCTCTTCGGGAACCACCAAAGCGCCGGAGGCTGTCCTTGGCGAAACAAAGACGGGGAGGTCAGGAAAAATCAGGCAAGGAATTACAACAAAGCCGAAGGAAAAAATAAAAACAAACTTTTCTACGGAAGGCAGGACACCCCAAGGGCAGGCAACATTTTGGCAGTGCTTGCATTAATCTCTTTTTTTTTTTTTAAAGAACAAAGGACGGTGCATTCTCAATTCTGCCAGACCAAGGAACTTTAAAATTCAGGGAGAAGGCTGGCTTGACTTCCAACTCAAGGATTAAATTTTCCTTAGGCTGTAAATTCTTCTTCAGCCCCAAAGCTTTCAGAAATATTAATTCCTCTAAGACAGATCCCATTTTCAGCCAGACACCCACAATTCCCCATTCGCGTCTTAGTGTCTTTGCCACCAACGTTTAGAATCTCAAGTGTGGTGTTTTTTCCTACATTAGATGGATGCCACTCCTTGGCTCCTGAGAACGACAGCCTTTCTCCCCTTTTTGTTCACCTCTCGCATTACGAGAGAGATAAAACATGTTCAACAGATGCTGCTCCAGCCAGGAGCAAAAATGTCCCTTTTGCTTATCAGTCGGTCCCAGCCCAGGAGGCCAGGATGAGAAACAGGCTAAATTATAAATCACACCTGCTCTAAACGCCCGGGTTTGCCGAAACCTGCTTTGTGCATTATGCTAAGCCATAATGTGATTTGTTCGGCTTGCCCTGCTATTAAAGCGAGTTCACGCTTAATGGCTAATGGGATGCTACAAACTGTTTTGTTTTGCAAACCACGATGAAGCAAACCGCAGCAGAGCCCGATGTAGAAGCCCAGCCAAAGTTCCCGCATTGGGTTCAGTTTAGTTCGATGCACAAACCCTAACTTTCTCTTAAACCAAAGAGAAGCATTAAGCTGCCCACAAATGATGTTTGTTCCCCCCCCCCCAACAAATAAATAAATATCCCTTGCGGAAAGATTTTAAGAGCTACCCGAACTGTCATCTTCATTTATCTCCCTATGATGTTGGGTTTGGGGTTGTCTGCAGGATTTGGTCAAAATTGCTGCGGAAACGGTGCAAGATCTGCCTGTTTGTTGTGTTGTTGTTTTTTTGTGCATCGCAAACTCCGCAGAAGGCAGTTTCTTTAGTAAGTTAAAACAATCAAGAAAAACAGCATTCCCACAAGCAGGGCCGACGGCTTGAAAAAGGGACTGAAGCTAATTCGTGGAAGGGGGGGTCCCGGCTGTCCCATAATACATTCAAATCAAATCTTTATTATGGTCATTGACCAGCATAACCATAATGCATTAAACTGAGTGGCCAAATCAAGCCTCCATGTTCAGGAGCAGTCTACCTAAATAAATGCCACCTTGTAAATAAATGCCACCTTGCATTAATCCATCAGCTTTTCTAAGCATTTCTCTCCTCCCCGCTGTTGGATCAGCCTCTTCCCCCAGGGCGCAATTTTCTCGGAGAGAGCACTCGGTTCCAAGGGTTGGGCCAGAGATGAAAGGGAGAAGCGGAGAGGCAAGAAGAGCGGCTTGCTTTGTTCAGCAAATGGTTCAGCAGCCTTGAATAAATCTAATAATAACTAAAGAATTGTTGGATATTGCCCCCATCAAAACCGAGGAGGGGTCGTTGGCTCCGTCCCAGCAGGACGTTGCTGGCTGCCAGCGCCGAGCCTCGTCCAAACTGACGGATGAATCGAACGGTGCCACTTAATTCTGCTCTGCCAAATTGCAAAGGCGTTAAAACCTCCGGAGGCTATCTGATTGGCAGCCCCCTGCTGAAGCAACCCCCCCCCCCGCCCCGAAATCCGGGCGCGGCTGTGCCACTTCTCTGCCCAAACATCCTTTGCTGGTCTGGCTTCTTCCCACCCCCGCTAGAAGCTCATTCCCAGGAAACCAGGTTTGGGGGGGCTTCGTCTTCCGCACTTGAAGTCCCCCCCCCCGCCCCGGCGGCTGGCGTGGGCTGCCAGAGAAAGACTGCCAGATGCACCTTCTTGCGTGAAGCTGGCAAAGAAGCTTCCAGCTTCAGCACCGTGGACAGCTCCCGGGGGCGCTTAGACGTTGCTCTCCTGTCAAACTGCCCAGGGTGAGGTCAGCCATGGATCGGGTCCGCTGGAGCACGGTGGCCCTTCTGTTCTGCCTGTTCTTACTGGCCCGGGGACAGCCGGCTGGCCAAATGCTTCAAGAATTGCCTCTCAAGCACACGTACCCGGTGCACGAGAAGGAGCTGGTAAGTAACCAAGACTGGGTGGCGGGACGGGTGGCGGGGCGCCACGGGCAGAACCCCAAAGAGACGAATGACGTGCTGGTTGAACGGTAACATGGCATGGATTGCTCAGGAGGGCAACACAGAGACCAGGGGACCTGGTTCCCCATCGGTGATGCCCATTCCAACGTGTCCAAAAAGGAGGACGGTACCAGAAACTCCCTGGAAACAAGGTCCCCACCGATGGGGGGAAACAGACCTCTATTAAGCCACCATGCATCAAAGGGCAGCTGGGCTGCACATCTCAGCCAGGGGGACAGGTCAAGCCTTCTGCGACCTGGGTCCCTCCGGATACGTGGCTAGGGGATGATGGGGGCTGTAGTCCAGCGCACCCAGAACAGGCCAGATTAGTGCCGTCTGCTTTCCATGCAGTCCATTATTCCGATCCAGAGATCGTTCGCGATGGACTAGGATAAATCTTGTCTCGGGGAGGTTTCTTAAACTGGATTTTGGAAGGGATTTCCCATCTTTCTTAGTAGTTTAGCGATAGCAAACTTCAGCGACGAGAGCCGCGTCCGAGACAAAGAACCGGAGACATTTTAGCTGCAGTTAGACGAACCCAGCCTCTGTTCCTGCAAACCCAGACAATACGACCCGTTGGGGCCGCCCCAGTTCCATTAACCTTGGACGAGCACGTTACACAACAAGGGAGCCGTCTATATTTGGCGAGCTGGACGGAAAGGGACGCGCCGGTTCGATTTCAGGAGCGCTGCGTTCTCAGGACCTCGTTGCAGTTCCTTGGCCAGGCAGGGAGCCTCCATGTTCAGGGGCAGTGTACCTTGCCTCAGTTTCTAGGGGACAAAGAATACGGGGAAAGGATGATGGGGTTTCCGTAAGGTCCTGTTGGTGGAAAATTGGGGGGGGGCTGTTGGTGGGCCTTAAACCTTTGCACTTAACCTGTTCCAGCTGGAAGAACTGCAGGAGGTGCTAGAGAAACTGCAGCATAAGGAGGTCTCTGTTTGGGAGAAGAAATTCAACCAAGTGCCCAAGGTATGGCGGGGGGGGGGGGCTCTCCTACAAGTTAAGGGGGGGTCGTCCCCGTGACTTTTCCATTTCTGTGGAAGAGCTCAAGGGCATCCTTGGAGCAATCCTTCCCTGAGCATAACTCAGGGAAGACGAAGCTGGGCCTCTGGCGGGGCTGAACAGATCCCAGGATCTCCGACTTGGAGGCGACCCCCGAGGTCGAAGGTCATCTAGTCCAACCCCGCTTGGCACGGGGTCCTAGCCGCCGTCATCAGGTGGCAGCTGAGACAAACGGGGCCCCTTGCCACCTGCTCTGCGTTATCCTAATCTCAGGGGAAGGGAATCCGGAGCAAAATGGCTCCCCAGGTAAAGAAAGGGGGCAGGGACTCACCTTCTCCCCCTCCCTCCCAGTGCTCCTTCGGCCATCCCTGCGCCATCAGAAAAGGTGCCCGCATCGGCAAGCTATGCGACTGCCCCCGCCGAGCTGCCTGCAATGCTTTCCTTCTCAAATGCTTGTGATGCACGACTCTCCGCCTGTCTCCCGTCCGCCACTTCGCTTCGTTTTCTGCTTCTCTGCAATCTGTCAGCTCCGGGGATGGGGGGGGGTGTTGTTTGACTCGCTCCCTGTTGGCCGGAATCCTGGAGCCGGGCTTTGCGAGTAATAAAGGAGAACTCCTGAGCATGTCTAGAGTGCATTTTTCCCCTCAAGGGCTTCCAGGGGGCGGCTTTTCAGGAGGGAGGGGGTAAAATGGATTTCCGAGTTTGCTTCCGTCTGGGGTGGGGCCAGAATCTGATCTTTGGAGGGAGGGGGCAGCTTCTCAATCAAAACGCTTTTAATTTTGAATAAAGCATACACACGGATTGCCAATTCTCCATTTGGGAATTCAGACACCCCCCAAAACATCTGAGGCTGCCCACAAACCACGTACATTCTGGCTCGGCCTGACATCTGAATACAGGCATGGTTGGCCTCCGAGTCTCATCAGCTCCAAAGAACCTGACATTGTTTGGAATAAGAGGAGTTATAATCCTCATCCACACGGACAACCTAATCCTGGGTTCTAGAATGAACGCACTTTCTGGGTCCATCCCAAGCCGCTGACCCATCCACAGAGCCAAGTTTGCACCTTCCATGCTGCAAAAGATCTAACCCAGGGTCAAACTAACCATGGTTAGCACCCTGCGTGAATGCATTTGCTGTGTTTATAACTTCACCAAAGTCGGGCAGCTGGTGACCCTTTAAACGTTGCCCCATCACCAAGCCTCAAAGCCGCACGGCCAGTTTTTCAGAAGGCAGCGTCCCAAAACTTCGCCCCATAGGGAGCCCCCGCCCCAAACCTCGAACGACAGCCAGTCACCCACTCCTATCGCTAGACGCTCAACGGGGAAGTCTTTAATCACAAGCGGGAGAAAACCGATTCGCCGCCAGGGCTGGTACAGAGAAGCGACGGAGGAGGCTGGTTTGGTTCGAACGACAAACGTCCAGCAACGAGGCTTAAATAACAGCAACGGGTCAAAGTTCCAGAAAAGGGTTAGAATTGCATGATTAGAAGGCCAGATCGGGCTCAGAGATGAAGTCCGAACAAAGGATCCGGGAGGAGGGGCCAATGCCACGTGTCTTCCCGAAGCAGGAGAGGCACCCGCATTTTGCCACCACCCTGAAGGTTGAAGCGCCCCCCGGTCCACGTAGGAGCAGCCCTCCCTGGCGGCGGAAAGCAGAGGAGGGTGATTTTGACCAAGGGCGCGACGCACTGCGACTTCCGATCCGCTCCTCTCCACCTCGGTTTGCCACAGCAAGGCTGTCTCCCTGCGGCTAGATGGATTCGATCTGCTTGCGCACTTTCTCCAAGGCTTTTCCGTCCAGCACCCGCTGCCGGCAGACCACCAGCAGGGCAAAGACGGCCGCCGCGCCGAGCATGGCGCCCTCAAACTTCCAGAAGATCCGCGTCTCCATCTCCACAGAGCGGCAGCTGCGGGGAGAAAACCGGGGTGATCGGAGCAGCTCAGCAAGGGGCGTGATGCTGCCAAAATATACACGCTCAGAAAAGAAGTCCCTTATCGACCCCCCCAAAGTTTGCCACCCTTTTTCCAAGAAGGGATGAAGCAAAGGAAAAAGTCTTTTGCTTGGAGGATGAGATTTCAGAACAGAAAACTAAATTGCCAGAAAGATTCCTCTTTAGTATGGTCACCCTTCCCAGGTGAACCAGGCAGGAAACGCGACCAGATGAGCTAATTCTACTTTACTGTAAGGCTACATTAACAGTGTCTTGCAAGTCTGAAAGTACAAATCTCCCCCCCGGCCCCCGTCTCCTTTACAGCCCGAGAAACTAGGGAGGGTCCCTTCTGAGCCTCTTTTTCCGTTATGCAGCTGTGGGCTAGGCCCTCTTTTATCTGACCGTTCCCTTGGCAGCGTCTCTTCGACCCTCTCCCAAGGTCTTTCCCACATGCCACTACAAGTATTTTATTTTTTATTAATCAAATTTATCACCGCCCATCTCTACCGCAGTAGACTCTGGGCGGTCTACAATAAAATATTAAAATTAAAAAACCTATAAATCATTAAAATACAATATCATAATAAACAGAAGTATAAAAAATCCAGAGGATGGTAAGATCTTAAAAGGAGGTTATGGAGAAGCTGGAAGGGGGGTTCAGGGAGGTCTGTTAAGCAGTGAGAATTTAGGGCAAACATGCTCCGGTATTCAACAAAACGCGTCAAAGCCCCCGCCGGTGAACTCTCATCCTGAACATTACACCCACCTCTTGAATTCTCCCTTCTTGGAAGCCCCGCAGTTGATCTGCTCGACAAAACCGGTGACGCCGCATTCTGACATGGTTTTCTACAAGCGAGAAGGGAGGAGTTTAAGGACCGAGGAGGGGCTGCCAAGTTCCCATCCTTTGCATTGAGCGTCTGGCCTACCGGAGATTCAATTCAGAGCGTCTTCTAAATTGGGATGGGAAAGACCCCTGCCTGCTCAGATGGCCTTGGGTTTGGCCAGCCAAGGAACCGATGCAGGTCCGTTTGGATTGTGGTGGGGTAGAAATGCAATAAGTAATAAACTTGGCAGAAAACAGATTTCGGAATTCCATTTAAAAGGGGCAGAAAAGCAACGTATCCCACTCGGAGGAACCTGCCCGGCTGATTTCCTGTTCTCTGACAATCTCTGTCTGCTTATTACTTTTATTATTAGGTTTTTATCCTGCCTATTTATATTTATATGTCAACTCAAGGCAGCGAACATACCTAATACTCCTAAATACCAATAATTTGGAGCTGAACGTGGCCATTTCAAATGATGCCAGGTCATAACAAAACTCACGTATCCTCTTTCCAAACTTTACCTGTTTCAAACAGCAGCATTTCCCAGTCAAAAAAAAAAGTAGCTAAACCCAGGCTGGAAAAAAAAACCCTCTATTTTTTTTTTTATTGCAATGATTTCTGGCCAAGGACGTCTAATTTAGCTCTTCAGGCAGCTGGCTTAAATAGGGCTTTTTCTTCTCCGAGTTGAAAGAAAACATTTCCCATTTCGCGCATGCCTCCATCCTAAGGCGATGCTGATCAAAGGTCCTCTCCACAAAGGTCCATCCGACCACGTTCCTCATATTCCGATGAGGGAGCCTGTTGCCTCTCTTCATGGGACGTATTTTTATGAAGCAGCCTTGTCGCAATACAGAGATAGGCCAGAAACGATTGCCAATGGATGCACACGATTCAAGCACGCCCACGGCTTGCACCTCCGTGCACGGACCTTGCTATCCACTCTTCGCACGCTCTGCCCCAAACCCCCACCAAGCCACCACCCCGACTCACGCCGAGCCCCCCCGAGGCCGAGCGCCCCACTTACAATCTGAAAACTCGTGCAGGGAGCACAGTGCGTCGTCACCACGAAATCCTCTCTCTGCCAACATGGGGTGGTGCCCGGCAAACTAGCTGCAGGGAAGCCAAAGGGGACAGTGGGATGGCAATGCCCTTTGGAGGTGCCCCGGAGGCCCGAGCCGAACGGAGAGGAAGGGACGGGGGCACCCGCCCATCTGCCCCGGCTGTGCCTCCTCGCCTGCGCCAAGCTCGCCAGCCTTACCTGGGCTTTTTCCGTCATTCTCAGGCACCACCTCGGCTGACCTGCAAGATGGCAAAGGGTGGCAAGGAAACAGAGACGTTTGCATGCGGGGAAGGGGGCAGCCCCCCACCCAGGTCTAAAGTGGGATTCCATTTTGGCCTTCCCCCATTCCCCCCTATTTTGCTGGCTGCCCTGTTACCTCTTTTCCCTGTTCTCATTTAGCAGCACTGAATTTAATTTTAATTTAAGAATCGAGGTACGATTTATGACCCTTAAGATGGGAAGCGTCCTTTCACGCTGAAAATGGGTGGCCAACTTTCCAGTAGCAAACCTGTTCATTGCTGGGAAGCCTCTGGCCGGCTAGGCTGGCTGGACTACATCTCCCATCGTTCCCAGCCACCAAGAAAAGCCCTAGAGAGGAACTGGAAAGGGCCACTGGGCTCATTCCTCCCAAAGGGTTGCACTACAGCTCTCATCATCCCCCCCGCGTTGACCTGAGCGTCCGCCAGAGTACGATGGGAGTTGTAGTCCAACCCCTCTGGCAAAGGGGCAGCTGGTTGGGGAATATTGGCCCTCAAGAAAAATACCCCCCCTTAAAATGACACAAAGGTCGCCCCGTCTCCCCTCCCCCCCGGGGAGTCCCTTACCGCGGAGGGGCAACCACGAACCCCAAAAGCGCCCCCAACGCCAGGCGCCATCTTGGCCCCATCCTCGCCCAGCACTTCCGCCTCACTCGCGGGTTCTTGCGGTGCATTCTAGGAAGAGGGACGGGCGCCGCCGTGCGCACGCGCGGGGCTGGATCTGCGGGAGCGGCGGACTGCCAGGCGAGCGCAAAGGGTTCAGTCCGTTTGGTTCTCCGAAGACACTTCCGGTCTTCAATTGCAGCCGGGACAAAGAGGCTGGCGTAAGATACACAATATATTCCTATATATGCAATATACGGTATATATTCTTAGGTCTTCATATATATATCTCCTGGGTTATATTCAGTAAGTAAATATTTATTTATTTGCATTTATTAGTTGCCCGGCTAATATATATATATATACATGAGAGAGAGAGAGAGAGATCCGTGTATATAAAAATGTATCTCCAGAGACAGATGAATATGAATATACATATAAGCATTTGCATTGTCTAGAAAGACTTTCCTTCCCTCCCCAATAAAGTCCTGATCCGGGGACGGCATATCCCGCAGCGTGCAGGGGGTTGGAGCTCATGATCTCTTAGGTCCCTCCCAACTCAATGATTACCCTAATGGGGACCTGGTAATAATGAATAATGAGCCACCAAACCTCATATTCCTTGGGTGACGCTGTCTGGAATTTTAAATTAAAACCATCTTGTCCCATGTTGATCCACGAGGCGGCCAGGAGGAGAAAGAAATTTTAAAATTGGGGGGACGGGGACGGGACCCTCCTTTTGAGTTTGGCAGTGGCTGATAATGCCAGGAGCAGGTGCTTCAGAGCCAGGGAAATTATTTTATTTTGTTTTATTATTTATTATTTAATTATTTATTTTATTTTATATTTTATTTTATATTTTATCTTTTATTTTATTATTTTATTTTAATCGCATTTTTCCACCGCCCATCTCAACAATGACTCTGGATGGAAATAGGGCTCCCGCAGACTCACCCAGAGTCTTGACTTCCTGAGACAATCAAACAGGAACTGGGACGAAAGGCAGATTTGGGGGTGCAGCTGCTAAAAATCGGGGCACCCCTTCAAAGCCTCAGCAAAAGAGCCTCGTCGCAAATGGAGAGGTTTCAAGATGTCTTGTAGGCTGCCCTGGAAAACGTCGTTTGGGAAGATGAAAGAAAGGGAGGACGGGGGGGGGGGGGGCGGTGGAAAGCCTTGGGGAGCATGTGGGCAGGATTTGGGGGTGATGGCGGTGATAGAAATTTGAATAATAAATAAATATAAATAAATAAATTTGGGGGAGTGTCTCCCTTTCTCTGCAAGGGGACAAGACAGAAGCTCCTGCTTGAACGACCAAAGACCCCCCCAAGCTGTTACTGGCCATTCCCCCCCCCCTAGTGAATTGAGAGAAATAGTTTTCAACACACCAACATCCAGAAAAACTGCAAATATTTAATAGTCTTCACAGATTTATAAAAGGCAATTGATCCCCCCAATGTGTGACTCCTCCCGGGTGGCAGATTCTGCGGGCCGCGTTCCGGGCTTCCACCCACCCAAAGTGTGGAGAATCCCAGCAGGCAGAAGTATTTTTGTTAAAAAAGATTTTCTCCTTCTCCTGTCTCATCAGAGCCCTTCCTATGTCTGTTAATGACACCACCAAGAAGTGAACGTTGATTCCCGAAAGCAGTGTTTCTCAACCTTGGGAACTTTAAGATGTCTGGACTTCAGCTCCCAGAATTCCCTAGCCAGCATGTCTGGACTTCAACTCCCAGAATTCTCCCAGAAAGCTGGCTGGGGAATTCTGGGAGTTGAAGTCCAGACATCTTAAAGTGGCCAAGGTTGAGAAACTGCAAAGTGTCTGCTGATTCCAGGGATCTGGGGTTGACTTCCCCAGTTAATACCCCCGCCCCAATTTTTAAACGTCTCCCTTTGCTTGGGGACCCCCCCCCCCCCGCCAAACCTTTCCTTCCCTTTCTGCAAGTGCAAAAATTAAAAGGCAGGAAGCCCCCAACGGAAGAAAAAGAAATAGGGGAATCCGTCTCCGAGTCCTTCCAGAGTCCAGCCCGAAGCAACTCGGAGTCCCGAGGGTAAGAAAACGATGGGAGAAAGGGCATTATATATAATACGGGGTATTTCCGAACTGGCTGGCCCCGGCTAGACCACCGAGCACTTCGAGCCGCTCTTTGGTGAGGCTTTCACTTCCAAAGGCCTCTTGGGGAGCTGAGCCTGGAGGAGAAAGAGACCAAGTCAGGAGCTGGTCAACCATCCGTGGTTCAAAGATGGAGGAGGAGGAGGAGGAGGGAAAGGAAAAAGAAAAAGGACAAAGAGAAGGTGGAGGAAGTGATAATGATGGAGGAGGAGGAGAAGAGGAAGGAGAAGAAGAGGAAAAAGGAGAAGAAAAAAGAGGGAGGAGGAGGAATGAGAAGAAAAAAGAGAAAAAGAAAAAGAGGAGGAGGAGATGATGGAAGAGGAAGAGGAGGAGGAGGAGAAGACAGAGAGAGATTTGGCCACATTTTGCAGACTGTTTTAACCCCCCACATCCATCACTCACCGATTTCTTGATCGATTTGAGAAGAATGTCACGGGCCAAAGTATTGAAAGCCTGACACGGGGGAAGAAAAAAGACCAGGGCTTCCATAATTTTGCTTTCAGCCATTTATCACTTCAAGAGGCCTCTGCTTGTGGTTGGCCTCCACAATGCCCCTACGAGGTAGGCCACTCCTCCCGTTTCAGAGGAAAGGAACTGGGAGCGGCTCCCCAGATTCCGTTAAGGGGCTCTACCCCAGTCAAGCAGCCCTGCGGCCATCCCGGCGGGGCCTGTCTCTCGGCCTGGCCCACCTCGAAGGGTGACCATCCCTCCGCCCCGCCTGCCCGAATCCACAAACCGGCCAGCCGAGGATGGCTAATACCCTGCAGGCCAGGGACAACTGCACACCAGGCCTGGCAGCTAAGTGTGTGTGTGTGTGTGTGTGTGTGTGTGTGTGTGTGTGTGTGTGTTGAGGGGATCCCCAGGCCAGGCAGACCACTCACCTCCTCCACGTTCAAGCTGGACTTGGCGCTGGTCTCGAAGAACTTGATCCCGTGCTCTCTGGACAGCTGCAGAGGGTGGAGAATGGAAGGATGGATGGATGAATGGAAGGAGGGGGGAGGGGGGAGGACAAAGAGAGAGAGGAAGGAAGGAAGGAAGGAAGGAAGGAAGGAAGGAAGGAAGGAAGGAAGGAAGGAGAGTTTGAGGGGAAGGAAGGAAGGAAGGAAGGAAGGAAGGAAGGAAGGAAGGAAGGAAGGAGAGTTTGAGGGGAAGGAAGGAAGGAAGGAAGGAAGGAAGGAAGGAAGGAAGGAAGGAAGGAAGGAGAGTTTGAGGGGAAGGAAGGAAGGAAGGAAGGAGAGTTTGAGGGGAAGGAAGGAAGGAAGGAAGGAGAGTTTGAGGGGAAGGAAGGAAGGAAGGAAGGAAGGAAGGAAGGAAGGAAGGAAGGAAGGGTTGGCCACCTCTCCAACTGAATTCCTCCCTTCCTGTCTGGGGAAGCATTCAGGGCTGCTAGATCTGCTTTCAAGCAGAGCCAAAGGCTTGGAGGTCATTTGGGATCATCAAAAAATGATATTACAAGCCATGCCCTGGCAGGTGGGGGGCGGAAACAACAGGGGAGAGAAATGGAGAAGGGGAAGCGGGGGGGGGGGGGGCGAACTCTGCCTGCTTCCAGCTCCATCTCTGCCTGCCCCCCCCCACTCCCCCGGGCCAGCGTCCCTTTGCAGGCGAACCGTTCCCAGGCTCCGAGGAGCCCAGATGCTTACAAGCGCAGGACCTCGGGCCCCTTACCGATTCCCCCCCACCTAAAACTGCATCCGTGCAGATCCCCCCCCCAGCTGGAAATCCAGAGCCACCCGCAACCCTGAAAGCCAGCGAGGCCGAACTCCGCCCCCTCCCACGTCCCGCCTCGGGTACCTTCTCGGCTTGGTCCCGGGACACTTTCCGCTTCAGCTCCATGTCGCACTTGTTCCCCAGCAGCAGACGCTCCACCCCGGCCGAGGCGTTCTGGGCAAAGGAGGGGAGGTTGGGCTACGCGGGACCGTTCACCCAGGTGCCCAAGAAATGGGTCATCCATCTGTCTTTTGGGGAAGGGATATTGCCCCCCCACCCCCGGATCAAACGACGACACCCTACAATTCCCTTTTGAGATATCCCCTCAGGACAATGTTTCTCAACCTTCAACCCCATAAAAACCGCTACAAACCGTAAAAAAATTAAAACCAATAAAAAAAACCCCATAATCTGCAGGAGAGCGCACACAGTTTCTCGAGTAATACAGCCTAGTAATATTTAATCTTTGTATTTAAAATTGCAATACCTTTTTTTTTTATTTTTTTTAAAGAGAGCTCAGTTAGTACAAGAGACTCTCACATTCCTTTACTGGCCTTCCCACATGGAAAGTTCAACTTTGAGGCTCTGCAGCTGTTTCTCTTTTATTTCCCCCCCCCCCCCCCGGAAGAACAGAGAGCCTGCGGGGGGGGGGGGTGCACGTGGGCGCTGCGTTGCCCACCCGCGCTCATCTCTTTCCCTTTGCTAGTGCAATGCCTCTCCTTGGGCACTAGAGGGCAGACCTTACTGTCTTTGGCAATCGCCCTGGAATCCCCTCTGCTCAGGGGCTATGCCAGCATTTGCCACCAGAGGGCAGCGTTTGCCATCATTTGCCATTGCTCACTTGGAATCCAGAATTGGAACCCAGAATGGATGAAACAGATGATGGGTGGGGTGGGGGGTGGGGGCAGAAAGTATGGGGGGGGGTCCAGTAGCTGCAGACAGTCTCCCCTTTCTGACATCCTCGTTTCGCGTAACGAACCCACCTCTTTGATGCTCTTCATCCAATTCTGGATGTTCTCAAAGGATTTCTCGTCCGTGATGTCGTAGACAAGGATGATTCCCTAAGAAGGAATTGGGGGTTAGTGCAGGTTGGGGGGCAGTCTTGGAGAGGGACCTTCAGAGACCGGCCTTCCCGTTCTGCAACTTAGGTGCCAGCCGCACAGCAAAAAGAAGCAAAGACCAGCCACGTTGGGCCCTTCCCTTCCTGCTTCTCCATGTGCCACACGGATGCCGGAACTTGTTTTTTTTTTCCTCCTCCCTCCCAGTCCCTTCTTCCTCTCATGTCGTTTCTCTTAGATCATATTTTTTTTAATTTAATTTTTATCCCGCCTTTATTCTTTTTATAAATAACTCAAGGCGGCGAACATACCTCATACTCCTTCCTCCTCCTCCTTTCCCCACAAGAACAACCCTGTGCGATGAGTTCGGCTGATGCCTACTTCACAAATGATATATTGGGCGATAGAGTGGTAGGATTTTTCTTTTTCTTTTAACCAATGTAATAACAGTCCAGCAAAGAAATCCCATACCGCCCAGATCGGGCACCCTCATGCATCTGGCACATCTGTAACAGCTTGGCAATGCGGGAACCCTGATTTCATGAAGGGGTGAGAAACTAAAGAGCCTTATGCATGCTTTGGGAGAGACAACTGAAGTGTGTATCTAGTCCAGTGTTTTTCAACCTTGGCGACTGTAAGACGTGTGGATTTCAACTTGAGTTGAAGTCCACACATCTTAAACCTGCCGAACTTGAGAAACACTGATCTAAGCCTTAGTGTTTGGGGGTGGGGGGGAGGGAAACTAAAATGCAAAACTAAGATTTTCGATGTGAGAAAGCAGCATTTCTGTATCCTCTCCAAGGCACGCATCATCTCGCTCCCAACTTCTTTGTGCTTTAAGACCAGCAAGATTAAAATCTACCTAGTTTGCTTTCGGAAATTCAGGATTTTAATTGTCTGAAAGCACGCCCTGCATCTAGGCTGTTTCTCTCTTCCCGGGGCCACAAGAGAGAGCCAGATTGGTCTATGGTGAAGGCACCAGGGTAGAAACCAGGAGACGGTGAGTTCCAGTCCTGCCTTAGGCACGAAAGCCGGCTGGGTTGTTGTTGCAGGGAAAATAGGAGGAGGAAGGAGTATTAGGTATGTTCACCGCCTTGAGTTATTTATAAAAATAATAAAGGTGGGATAAAAAGAATCTAAAATATAAAAAGGTCCAGATTGCTGCCCGCCTGTGACGGTGGCCGCCCCGTTACCATCGCTCCTCGGTAGTACGCGGTGGTGATGGTCTTGAAACGCTCCTGGCCGGCCGTGTCCCTGCAAGAGAAATCACAGGGGCCGCGTGAACAGTCACTCTGTCTTGAAAATCCCATTTTTAGGCTCCCATCTTCCGCTGCAGGCTTCAGATTTAGGGGCATATGGAATTATGTGGCCAAACGTGCGCTCGTTCCCTTCCCGCGTTAAGCCTCGGGGTGCTCCCCCAAAATTGGGGAGATGCCACGGCAGCGACATAAAACGTCATTCTGCTGAGGAACTGCCTGCCACCAGATCTGCGGATGGCGTCGGGTGGCTTTGAAAGGTAGTTGGATAAATTCGCGCCACTGAGGGCATCTTGTTGGGGATCAACAGCAGAAATTGCAATTCATACCAGTGTTTCCCAGTGGCTGGCTGGGGAATTCTGGGAGTTGAAGTCCCCACGTCTTAAAGTTGCCAAGGTGGAGAAACATTGCTCTACGCTGTATGTGATTTTACAAGATTCCCAGACTTTTTTTTCTGTTCTTAAACGGATCTTTTTACAACTTCCACAAACATCCTTTCCTTCAAAGCAGGGCTTTGAAATACAACTCCCCCCCCTCCCTGGGACATTTAACCCCTCCCTTCCAGCTCCCCACTCAATAAGCCACCCCACTTTTGCGCCATTGCCCCCCAAAATGGACGGGACACCTGCTTGTTCTCAGAAACACTCACCAAACTTGCAGCTTGATCCGTTTGCCTTCCACTTCCACCGTCCGGATTTTGAAGTCAATCCCTACATAGAAAGAAGGAGAGAGAAAACCAGTGTTTAATTTAATTCCTGCTGGTCGTGACTTTGGGGCGCACCGTCTGGGGATGGGCCTCCAATGCTTTCAGGGGGCTGTGTTGGAGACACCGTTGTTGGAATCCAGATCTTTGGGGAGCCAAATCGTAGCTCAGTCACGAAACGTAGCCCCTGCTTCCAAAACTCAGCTAAGATTCTAGTCCTCATGGTGCTTGGATTTTTTTTTTAAGGAGCGGGTGATTGAAACAAAAAATGGGACATTCCTTTCTTAACTCCAACTTGATGGTGCTAACCGCCGTGCAGGGAGGGGTCTATAATGTTTCACCCCACAGCCTCTTCCCACTGGGACCCCAGGAATAGAACAGTCGGGGCCCTCATGCACCGCAAAGACCCGTTCCCCATCACCCCAATTCTTTGAAGCGTTGCAAAGAGGTGCAAGGACTGGGGATCCACCCAGATCCCGGGAGACCCCGCATTGCCCCCTTCCTCCCCCTTCCCATCATCCCCAGCCCACCGCCAGGCAGTCCAAGACGCGAGGGATTGGCTGGCAGGCTGGGCGGATGGGAAGCAGAGGGAGGCCAGCGGTGCCCGCCCCCCCCCCCGAGCCGGGCAGCGGCTGATCCCCGCAATCCTGCTTTTGGGGCGGGGTCCGGGTCCGGGGGGGGGGGGTCCGGGGAGCGGGGAGGGCCCCCTCCTCACCGATGGTGCTGATGTAGGTGCCGCTGAAACTGTCTTCGGAGAAGCGGATGATGAGGCAGGTCTTCCCCACCCCGCTGTCCCCGATCAGCAGCAGCTTGAAAAGGTGGTCGTAGGACTTGGCCATCGCCGTCGCGGGTCCGGCCCGGACCTCCCCCTCTCCTGCCTGGACGGGCTGGGGCGTGTCGTGGGAAGGGGCGCCTCGCCCGCGCTGGAGAAAGGCAGAGCGGGCCACTCGGGCGCCGGGAAGAAACTTTGGGGAGGAGGGGCTGAAGTTTTCCTTCTTTTTTTCCCTTCTCCCTCCTCTTCCTCCTCCCTCCCCGCCAAACCACTCCCCCAGGCCGGGCAGAGAAGCAGCCCCCTCAAGGCGGGGAGGGGTTGACCCCTGACTCAGATGGGGAGGAGGGACCATCGTCCACCGCCGGGGCGCTGGGAGTTCGTTTGCCGGGGAGGAGAGCTGCGGGGCGCGGGAAAGAGCGCCCCGGAGCATGGGCAGAGCGCCTTCCCCTGGCGGCAGCCTTGCGCGAGCAACCCTGCAAGCGGGGGGGGGGGGGGAACAACTCGTTGTCGCAAGGGCCAGAAATGGACATTATAGGAGGGCTTGAAAAGGATGCAACGTTTCAACTTATTTAGACAATCTTCCGTCAGCCGCCCGCCGCTAAAATAAATTTTTGATGTATTTCAGCGTATTTCATTACATTTAAGTCAATCGCTTAGGACCAAATGCTTTCTTTACCTACATTTATTTAAGCCGTTTGAGGAACTGAAATCATTTTTTGATTTACATTGATTTAAACTACTTACAATAAATTAAACGATTTCCCTATTTAAATGTATTTAAATGTACTGGCCACCCAATTTCAACTCTGGGAGGCATACAGGACTAAAGGAAAAAACACAAAAACCGCTCGCACCGTTAAATCAGAGACAAATGGGCGCCATAGACAATAATGAACATCGACCCCAGGCCTGGGAGCAAAGCCGGGTTTTCAAAGTTAGTGGAACTCCCCTGTCCAGAAGCAGTCTACCTCTGACACACACACTGGACTTGGAAGGGTCACGATCTCCAGTGCCTGCAAGCGAAGCCGGCTTGGTCTTATCCAGAGATGGGGTAACCTCTCTCTCGTTTTCTTCCTTCAGCAAATCTTTGGGACCTCCATGTGGACTGCTGACTTGCTCATGGGTTTGATTGGGGGCATAGAACTGGTTTTGCAAGGGTGACATTCCCACGGTCCCTTGTTCTTTGAGAGGCTGGCCGGGTGCGATAAAAACTTTGCTCCACCATCCAAACCCAGGAGAGGCCGGCCCAGGTTCAAATCCTGGCTTGAGCACTGAACTCAGCCCAACCTTGCAGGAGTGTTGCTGGAGTGAAAGGAGAGGAGGCTGGAGCAACCGGAGGAACCTTGAGGACTAGAAGCTTGGTTTATCAGGGCGCGAGCCCAGGCAGGGCCGTTAGTTTTGGGGCTGTGACCCCGTCTGGACCCATGAGGACTACAGCCTTGGTTTGTCTTTAGGGGAAGGGCAAGAGCAGACTAGGACGATGGGACATCTGCAGTGCCCCAAGTGTGTCTGTGTATTGAGGTGGGGGAACCAGGCGAATCAACCTCAGTCCAACCCACCCTGCAGGGCTGTGGGGAGGACAAGGGGGAGCAGAAACCGCGTTGACGGATCCCTCTCAAAATGGCGCCCCAAAGGGGAAAGGGCTGCCCTTCCCAAGAGGGCGGCCACGCAGGCCCTTCGCCTCACAAGATGGCGGTCCGCTCGCTCTGCCCCGCCCCTTCGTTCGACCTTCCCCTCCAGACCGCCCCAAGATGGCGCCTTCCCGGTGCCGGCGACGCCGAGCCCGCCCCCGCGCGGACTTCCGCCCGTGCGGGAAACCCCGAAGCGGATATAGCAGTTTCTCTTTCCGGCCTGCCTCCTTTTCGTCCGCAGCTCCTTGCACGCGAACATGCCGGTGAGTCTTTCCTGGGCACGGCCTCCGGGCCCGCCCTCCCTCCCGTCGCCCCGTGGTCGGGAGCCCGCTGGCGGCGCGGAGGCCTCCCCCGGCCGCCCCGCGGGCCCCGCTCGGCTCGGCCACGCTGCCTGGCCGCGGCTCAAAATGGCGGCCTGGGGGTGGAGGAGCGGGAGGGGGGCGGCTCGCCCGCCTGCTTTCCTCGGCGCGTGCCGGGGGGGCGGGCTGGCTCCGCGCTGAGCGCCTCTGTCCCCGCAGCTCGCGAAGGACCTCCTGCATCCCTCCCCCGAGGAGGAAAAGCGGAAGCACAAGAAGAAGCGCCTGGTCCAGAGCCCCAACTCCTACTTCATGGACGTGAAATGCCCAGGTAAAGCGTGCAAGCCGCAGGCGGAGGAGGCGGCGGCGACGGCTTGCAAACTCTCCTGGTTGGGGCTGCTGGGTGGGGGGCGGGTGTGCAGGTGGGCCGCGGACTAGGCAAAATGGTACCTTTCCGTGGCGAGTGGAGCCTGCGTGAGAAATGCTGCAGCGGGTGCTTCGGAACAGCGTCTCCAACTCCGGCGCCGAGACTTGCAACGGAGGGATCCATCCAGACCGCCCAGGCGTCCTTGCTTGCAAGGCTGCACGTGGGAACCACCCGGCAGGGCTTTTTGGCGTTGCTCAAATCATGCAGATGCTAACTTGAGAGGCGGACCGGCTACCGAGGGTTTAATAGCTCCAGCTGTTAATGTGTCTTTTTAGGCCTGGGAATTTGCAGGGGGACCTTGGGATAGTTGGGGTAATGCTGAAGTGTTTTATTTATGTGAAATGTTTTACTTATAAAGAGGGCCTAGAAATCAGGGAGAAGGTATTGCTGGAAAAGGGAAGAAAACCAAACGCGTTTTGGATCAGATGCTTCAGGGAGGGGTCAGGAGGGGACCTGTGGATGTACGGCAAGTTCTTAACATTTCAAAGAAATGCCCCTTTGCTTCCCCTTCCAGGTTGCTACAAAATCACCACGGTTTTCAGTCACGCCCAGACAGTTGTGCTGTGTGTCGGCTGCTCGACTGTGCTGTGCCAGCCCACTGGAGGAAAGGCGAGGCTGACAGAAGGTGAGTGGAACGTTTGACCTCCATGTGTCCCTTTGCTTCGGTATCTGAGATAACTAGCCAGACTCCCAAGATGGTGTGTTGTAGCCTGGCAGGAGGTTTGGGGGCACCATCTCCAAGTCTTGGGGGTGGGAGGAACGAAAATTTGCTTTTAATAACACAAAGGTGCAAAGCCGCGTTTTAAAACCGTTCCTTCCAGTGTGAGTATGACTCAGCAGGCCATTTTTACTGATGAGGTCATAGGAATGTGGATAAAAAGGGCTCCTCTCTGTTTTTCCCCAGAAACGGGGCATCCTGGGAAGATGCTGTGGACCTCCTGGTCTTGCTCGCTCACTGTTTGCATTTTCTCCTTGCAGGATGTTCCTTCAGGCGAAAGCAGCATTAAACAGTGGACACTTGCGCGGGATGGGTGGGGCTATGTGCACAGTTGCTGGCTTTGATTCCGAGGATCTCGAGCGCGATTGGCGTGTATGCAACGAAGCGAGAAATGTAGTTGTGTTACTGTTGGGGGCTCTAATTGCTACCAATGGCTATGGAATATGGTTAATCCCTTGGCTATGGTGCTGTCCTTGTAGCCTCACCCATTTGACTCAATAAATTTTGGATATAAAGGCAATCTGCTTTCTTGTGTGTTGGGCATACAAATTGCTTGAGTGAGGTCTGCGCTTGCCTCAGACTGTTCTGAATTGAGCTATCCCTGAACACACACACACACACACACACACACACACACACACACACACGGTTAATTAAATATGGAAATGAGCAGGGCTGAGCTCGCTCTAAACGTTATGCAAGTGGCTTCTGTCCTTTGAGGAAGCCAGTTCCGCCAGGCCATCGGAAGCAAGCCTGTCGAGGAGTGCAGTGTTTCCCTTCCCCTGTAAGGATGACACTTGTCGCATAAAGTTCATCAGTTTACTCTTTTTACGTTCTTCTGGAAGTCACCTTCGCACGCTCCACAGCCAGGCCTGAGTCCTGTTCCTTGGGCTGGAAGGGTGGTGCTGAGCACTTGGTGGGGCGTAGAGGTACCCTAGATGTAAAGGGAAGGCGCTTGAGAACTGACAAAAGAGCACATACCCAATTGCACTCAACTCGTGAGAAGATGGAACTTGCTAGCAGTCATGGCTGCAACTGAACTTTCTACTTCCCATTTAAAAGAGAGCCAGTTTGGTCTAGTGGTTAAGGTGCTGGGCGAGAAACCAGGAGTCTTGAGTTCTAGGCACGAAAGCCGGCTGGGTGACCTTGGGCCAGTCCCCCTCTCTCGGCCCAACTCCCCTCACAGGGTGGTGGTTGTGGGGAAAACAGGAGGAGGAGGAAGTATTAGGTACGTTCGCCGCCTTGAGTTATTTATAAAAATAATAAAGGGATAGAAAATATAAAACATCTTAAAAGCAGTTGACAGTTCAAGCTCAGGGAAGCTGAAAACCAATGAATTTTGAGGGAAAACTGCTGCTCTGTATTCAGTCTCCTCAAAAATTCTCAGGTGCGTAAGACCTCAAAAGGTGTTAGGCCTACATTCCCAGAACCTGGGCTTCGGCTGGGGATTCTGGGCGTTCTCCCGGACTGGGCCCAGTAGCTTTCTGGAAACTCACCTTCCTGTGTCGTGGCTGACGGAACGTAGACCACTGGGACTGTCTGAACGCTGTTCAGGAAGGCGTTGTAAGCTGCAGGGATAGAATAATCCTGGTTTGTTCTAGGCTCAAACTTTTGTGACTTCTGGAAATACCGCCTCCTGAATCTGGTGCCCTCCCGATGGCTTAAGGGGAGGTTGACTTTGCGCCCTTATTAGGCTTGGCTTACACGCGACCCCGGCCAGCACGCTGGACTTACTGAGAAAGATGACCATGGTGGATGCCAGAACAGCGAAGACGGTGAAGACGAGGACCTGGTAGGACCCCACCAGCTGCCCGACGAGGCTGGCCTCAGCGCACTGATCTAGGCCCGTTCACAAAGAGAGTCCGGTCATGTTCTAGGCTTCAGGCCTGCCCGAGAACAAAGATTTTGCTCTCTGCAAGTCAGGAGCCTGAAGCTTCGATCTTGTGTTTACTGGCACTCACCAAAGACGTGCTGCTCTTGCAGGGGCCGCACCAAGACCGCAGCCCTCTGCCCCGTCAGGCCGCAGGAGAGGTTGACGAAGACGGGTGCTGCCCTCCGGTGGAGAGAGGTGAGATTGACCACACGGACGGGGTAGAGGACAAGTCCGGGCATGTCGGGCAGGAGGAGAGGCTGTCCCACTTGCACTACCGGAGAGCTGGGATGGGCCTTGGCATGCGGGAGAAAGCCAGCCGTTAGCGTTCAGGGAAAGTCAGGCCATGTGTTGTGCTCTAACACAACACACAGAGGGAAGTCCACCAAAACCAGGTTCCACTACGTCATAAGCCCTAAACCGGGGTTTACAAGCCCAAACGGGTCATTCTTAAAACCAAACAAAATGTGTGATGGCTTGGTGACCCAGGCCTGCCGGTCCAGAGCGACCCCTCAGATCTGCTGAACTTGATCGCCCCTGGTCCTCTGCTTCACGCACCTTCAGAAGAGGACCACTCGGCCACGCCTGGTCTCACCTCTGCCTTGGAAGCCAGCTGCTTTCGAGGGACAAAGGGTCCCTGCTGCTGTCTGCAGAAGCCCCTGTCCAGCCCCTCCGAGGAGAGAGAGAAGGCCTTTCGCCCATTCGTTGCGCTCCAGTGGCATCTCGCTCCCGAGGCGGAAAAGAAGGCTGCTTTTTGAGAACTTGGGACACCCAAGGAGAGATGTCACAGCAGGGCAGGGGTGGGTGAAGGATGGCCTCCAGATGTTGAATTCCAACTCCTATCGGTTCCAGAAAGCGTGAGCCACGATGCAGGAGGGTGGGAATTACAACCCAACCCCACAGACACAGGCTGGCGCTCAACCCCCAACTATCAACGGCACGAGGCTTCCAGGCGTGGGCCACCGGCTTCCTCCCCGTGGTGCCGGTGATGCTGTCTCTGTCCTTCCCAGTCACCGCCATTTCCTTGAGAACTCCCTGCATCGTATTTTGCCTACGCCTACACCTAGTCAGACCTCTGGCCCTTCAAACTCACACCTGCCTCCTGTCCTCAGGCAGGGGTTCCCCAGTCCGATCTGGATCCTGGAGGTGCAGCCCAATCTGAGACCCTTCTGGAGGCAAACCAGGGGCTCTTCTGCCGAGATGTCAGCCCCATCCTCGGGAGGACTAGCCAACCTCTTCCGCGCACCTGTGTTCTTTTTGGACAGTCCTTCAGCTTTCAGCTTACCTCGATATTTTCTGTCACTCTCCTGGCCCCGAACACCAAGATTTCCCGAGTCAGCTGGGAGCCGCTGAAGACAATTTCGGTCTGGTTGATGTAGAAAGCCGGTAGAAAAGGGACCGAGATCCGTTGCACTTCCTGGATTTGCTCGCTGAGGAGAGCAGCGGACACCTGCACGAAGCCCTCGGCTGTGCTCAGGGCCAGCAGATCATCTTCAGGGTGGGCTTTCACAGTTACTAGGCAAGCGTAGAGCCCTTGATGGAAGCCAGAGAGAGAGACTTTAAAACGTGCCTTCGGAGTGCCTGGGTTCAAGATTTGATCGGAAAGGAGGCAAATCTGGACGAGGCAAAGGAATGGAGCCTAACGTATGTGCCTCTGAATGTCACGGGGACTGGACAGCTGGTGCCGCAGAGAGGCCGAAGTTTAAACTTTCCGTAGTGCACTCTAGCTTAAGGAAGGAATTTTTCCCTCAATTCCATTCCCCTACAATATGGGACAAATCATTCTGATCTGTTTTACAGGACAGAGTTTGGCATTCTCTGCAAAAGGTGCCCGAAGGGGGAGACTCTCTCCATGTTCCAGAGCTCTCTCCCAGCACCCCGGCTCTCCCGCCACTGGCCCGGCTGCCTGGAAGGCCCCCAAGTCCCCCATCCGTGAAGCAACGGTGCACAACTTCTCTTTTGGCCTGCCTTTATCTGCGTAAAATGCCGGCTGGATGTGAAATATTTTGCTTGCTGGGATATCCAGGACGCTCTCACTGAAATCCACTTGGCAGGTCAGCTGGGATTCGGGGAAAAGCAGGTCTGCGATGGCACGAAGCTGCTCGGAACCACAAGGACCTGCAACAAGACGCGGTGTATTTGGGTTGCTCGGGGGGGTGGGGGTGCAGCGAAGGGGTGTCTTCCCTGCTAGAGCCTCTGAGCTCCCCCTCGGAAACGGGCCAGATTCGTCCGCAAGATGAGGCCGGTGGGGTCTGAAGGGGGGAGGGAGAGGAAGCTGAAACCTGCAATTCCGGGAAATCCGTCAACGTGGTGCTCCAGCTGGCCCTTCTGCATTTAAGCGGGCAAGCCTGGCAAAGAAGGCGAAGCTGTGCCTATATTAGCCTCAGCTGAACTTCAGGGAATTGAGAAAGAATTTTCCTTGGGCCAAAAGAATTTGCACCCATTTCTTAATATTTTGCTTTTGCCTTTCAAGGGAAGAATGTGGTCGTCTTCGCCCTTGGAAGAAAGATCTGTTGCCCCGTCTAAGATGGCTACAGAGGGAAACCAGGAGAATCAAAGCTCCCTCGGGCACATTTTCTAATCTTTTCCAAGAGAAACGAGATGTCTTGCCCCACCCAGACGGCCTTCATTTCCACCCTACAGAGGACGCCTTTAAAAAAACGAAAAATAAGCTTTAAAGTCACACTGCCAGACGGTGCTTATTCTTCCTTTCAGGCTCATCCCTTGCCGCCCACCTTCCCCCCCCCCCCCCAGCGTATTTCTGTTTAAAAGGAGCGTCTTCTACCTCGAAGAGTTGCTGGGCTGCTTGTAGAGATGAAAACCCGGAATTCAGAGGCATTGGGAGCGTTAGTTAGGAAGTTTTTGGGACCGAGGTGCAAGCTTAGTCTTGACGGACCATGAATGGTGATCTGGAAAGGACAGATTAGACTGTGAAAAACCACCACCACCACCTGTCTCTAGGAGCTGTTCCCTGATCCCAACCAGTACTACTTCCCCACCCTGCCCAGCCCACCTCTGTTCACAGCATATTAAAATGAGAAGCATATTCACGTGCTACAAACACACAACACTTCTACCTCTCTGTACGTTTTCACTATCCCTGGGATTTCGTGGAAGACGGTGGCTTTCCCCGGGTGCTTTGCAAACGCTGCTCCGCTCACCACGTCCATCTCAAGCACATCGCTGGGGGCGATTTGCCATGTCCCAGGTTCCCCTAAAAGCAACAGGAGATGACCTTTTCTCTGCGGGCAGAATGAAGCCACGGGTGGGCTTCCAGACTTGACGCTTTCAGTTTTTAATGCAAATGCACTCCTGGCTACATTTGCATCACACGCCTGGCTAGATTAAGGCTCAGTGGGGGTATTCACATAATACTGGAAGCTGGGTTAGAACGAAAAGCAAACTCATCACCAGCGCATAATCACATCCCTTTGACTAGCAGCAGATTCCACAGTATGCCACAAGAATGCCCACGACGTTTGGTGCCTGATCAACATAGCTTAGCTTTGTAGCCTCTGGATAGCAATAGGTATGAACTGCTTGCAGCTCCAGGCATGCTTCCTTATATCCTTAAAAGCTGGAGAAACCAGAGGCAGAACGACTTCTGGCTCCTCCTCTAACCAGCATCGCCAAGGGGTAATTGGAATCCTGAATGCATCCCTCAAGGTTAATAGCTTATATAGTGCGACCACAATGACCTGGGACCAGGGATGCCACCAGAGCATGGTACACTGCTTTCAGGGAGACATAGATTCACTCCTTGGAGCGTGAGGGTTACGGTCAGGGATGTCAACTTCTCTTTCCTCCCAAAGGTGACTCAATTCTCCAGGAGAGATTGTGGGGGCTGGTCCACTGACCTTCCTGGTTAACGAGGGGTGTGCTGAAACACACTACATCTCCCACGGCAAGCGGGGCAGAGAGATCTGGCTCAATGGCGTGTTCCACGGGGACGGGAATGTAATCCGCCATGCCTGGGTGTTTCTCGTCCCAAACGCCCACGAGTGTGACCCCTCGGTTCACGGCTTGTGCGATGTAAGTGTAATTCTTGCTGCTGGGCCGGATGAGCAACAGGTCGTCTCTGAAAATTAAACCGATGGAGAGTGAGGGTGCGTCCATAGCAAGGAGCACTGGATTGGGAGCTGGCCGGGAGACACCTGATGCGGCATTGGGACCGCATCCTATCTTCCCCACTCCCCTCCGTCAGTTATACTGCTGGGACTGGTGCGTACGTGAGAACGAAAGGTGGGTGATTCGGCAAAGCTTTGCTCGATTACTATCAGTCAAGCGAGGAGGTTAACGAAGAATCCTTTGTGTGCTGTGTGTCATTTGGGGCGAGTCACTCGCCCACCCAAGATCCCAGAAGAGGCGATGTCACACTGACAGGTGTGTGTGTTCCCCGCGTAAACTCCCGACTGCTGGGAAGTCTCCCGTCGTTTCCAGATGACCATTCCTGACCGTACCCAAGCCGTGGAGCCTTGCAAGTGGGGACAGCCGCTTACGTGAACCGGAATGGGTAGTGTTAGTGAGATGTCAATGAAATGTCAGCCCAGCCGCTTTCCAGAGGTCATGTTCACAAAGCATCGCCCTCAACCTGCCTCTCCTGGAGGCCTACCTGTTCAAGGCCAGATACAGCTGGGTGTTCTGGGCATGGAACCGCTCCCCAGCGCTGTCAAAGAACTGGACGGTGAGAGTCAAAGACACGCCCAAGGGAAATGCCAGCAGAGGTGCCCGGCTGGCTGTGTAGAGTTTCGGGGTGCTGCTGAACTGCAGGTAAGATACTGGGGCAACCTGGGAAGGGAAAAAGGCTCTTTTCAGCTTCCTTTCCAGCCCAGCTGTTGGAGAGGCTCCCTCGCAGGCCTCTTTCGCCGACTCCCTTACCCGCACACCGGTGATGACGGTCTGGTTGACCCCGAAGAGTTCCAGGGAGGTCACCTCCAGCACGGCTGTGCCTGTAACTGCCCCCGCCTGCAGGAGGCCGTGCCCATCCTCTTCGATGACCGAGGAGTTGGGGAAGCACTGCAGGATCTGGGTGCTCACAAAGGCTGCCCCTTCCCTGAGAGAGGACGGAAGAGCGAGCAAGCGAGGTTGGATGGGGCAGGGAGGACGATGGCTGGAGCAACGGGCTCACAGGTGCACGACGGGCACGTCGATCTCAAGACCCAGCGGTGGATCAGGGAAAGGTGGGGCTTTGCTGCACATCTTGACTCTGGAACGGGGCTGCAAGGCAGCGTGATCTACGTGGGGCACCCGATCCCCCGTCACCTCTGCAGAGAGGGGTTCTCCCTGCCCACGTACTGTCCCTGGTACCTGTTTGTAAGTAGCTTGAGGTGTGAATTCATGGACATCAGGATTTGCTCGGCGGGGCACGCTGGGGAGAAGAGCTGCAGCTTGTCGAAGACCTGTGAGGGGAGAGCGAGGAACCTGCACACAGTGCGGGGACGAACCTCCCTTTCTACAGGAAAGGCCCGCGGGGGGAGCAGCCAGCGCAAAGGAAGGAAGCCTGAGCTTAGCTGAGGAGGTCCCCGCTTCTTACCAGGATCTGCACTTCGTCCAAAAGTTCGGTGAGGTTTCCTTCAAACTGTCCGGCTCGGGCATCCGAAGTCCGCACCATCACCCTGATGCTCGTCCTGCCAGCTGCTCTGGTCTGCAGGACCATGGCAAAATTGCTTTCCGGAGGGAGGTCCAAGGAAATCTGGGGGGAAAGGGGAGGGGCGGCACTGTTACCTTTTCTGCTTCTTCTCGAGACTGGTGCTCCGACTGAATGCCCGAGTGCTACGGTCCGAACAAAGTCCTGGTCTGTGCGTGAGGCAGAGAGCCATGAGGCTGGGCTCGCCACCTCGTAGAGATCCCAAATCAGTCCAACCGTATCTTGTGAGGTTGCTATGCCAACCCAGCACTCAGAGAGGACATCTCTGTTGCCAAAATGGCAACGGTCCTCGCAGAGGGGTCCAAGTTCTACAGCGTCAAATTAACTCAGCAACATCACACTAGGGCAGTGTTTCTCAACCTTGGCCACTTTAAGATGGGTGGACTTCAACTCCCAGAATTCCCCAGCCAGCCTTGCTGGCTGGGGAATTCTGGGAGTTGAAGTCCACCCATCTTGAAGTGGCCAAGGTTGGGAACACTGCAGTAGAGCCTGGTTTTGAAGACTCTTTGCTGAAATATGGTGAGTTTGAAAGGAGGAGGGTCCTTCACCTCCGAGTGCCTGGGAAGAAGGTCCAAGACGTCCCGTTTGCTCATTGCCCAGTGGAACATCAGGGGCGGATGAGTGTTCCCAAAGGAGAAGGGAGTCAGGGTGCTGGTCAGCCCAACAACATAGACGGGCATCTGCAAAGAAGGGCTTCGCGTGAGATATTTGGGTTTGCATCGAGGACTGGGAGGACGGATCTTGACTCTGAGCTCGTTCATGGGAAAGGAGTCAAGCCCACTCCCTTCTAGAGATTATCCAGGCTCCAATGGATAGGGGACGCCTCCATGACTGAGACACCGATTTTCACGGACAGGGTGGGAAAGGCAACGAGATGACTCGCGGGACCCACCTTAGTGCCTGTTACGAGTCGAGTGGCAGGGGCATGGATCCGTACCATCCGCAGCTGAACCACTTCCAGCTCCACTTGATCCTGAGGCGGAAGATAGGGGTTTCTCCTATTGAGATGTCTTCAAAAGTTCTCGCGCCTCGTGTATTTCGTGCAGCGCGGAACAGCTCCAGCCCTCCAGATTCGCAATATCCGAAACGGATTCGGCACATCTGGCACCCCAACTTAGAGCCGTCCAGATCTGTTGGGTTAAACCCCGCCCCCCCTTCCTTGCGAGGAAGACCCACAACCGCTGGGATGGGGAAGGCTGAGCAAGTGTGACGAAGAGATGGGTTTTAGAACGGGACTGTGGTGACCGTTTACAACTGAAGAGACATAGGGGAATGGAAGTGACAAAAAAAGCAGTCTGAGGCAAAGGAGACATTTGGCAGCCCCACCAGAAGTACCTGGGAGAAGACGATGACTTTTCCCGTGTCTTCGTTGACAGCCCGGATGCTCCCCAGGACGGACGCTGTGCCCACGGCCTTGGCGGTGATCTGCCCCAGTCCGTTAACCTCGGCCACCGTTTGGTTACTGATTGAAAAGTGAATGAGGGACTGAGGCTGGGGGCCACCTTCCGACATCACCTGCAGTTTGGTGCAAAAACACGCAAGGGAAGAATGCCGAGTGGAGCTCGGGAAGGACGGAAAGCGGAGCCGTGCGTGGCGGCCTTCCCGCCCGCCGCAAAGCCCGCTCGATGCTCTGCTGAGGCGGAGGTAGAATCGGGGCATGTCTAACCATCTGGGCTACATCGATCTTTTGCCTCTGATAAATGAGAAAGACACGGGATGGCTGAAGCGTGGCCAGACGCTCCCCATCCTTGCAGTTAGTTACTCTCCTACGCCTCGGTTAGCTATCTTCAAACCGGGAGAAGGGGTCTAGTTTTGATCAGCAGAAAGAAGGAACAGAAGCAGGAAAGGAAGGAACAGATTCCCTCAGGGAATCCTTTGGATTCTCTTCCTGCAGATGTTTTATTACATCTGCAGGAAAAACCCCAAGCTCAGAGAACCTGGAGACCCCAACAACTCAAATATTCTCCACTGTGCTGACCCGGCGCTATCTGTGGGGTGAGTGAAATCAACGCCTTTGCAGAGAGAAGGAGGGGGCATGACCCATAAACCGGCATTGTCGGCTTGGAAGCCTGGATTCACCTGCATCATGTTGTGGGGGATGAGCGTCATTTTTTCGGGGATGAGCTTGAATGGTGGGAAGACCTAGGAAAACACAACAGCATCAAGTTAGTCTCGGGGGAAGAAAAGAAAAAGATAATCACACGGCAAGACATAGCACGTTCCGATTTTACCCCAACGGACCAAGGGAACGTTCACAAATCTTGCTACGTTAATTCAAGGTTCCCAATACTCTTGGTTTTATAGATGTTGGCGAGGTACCTTCCCAGCAGTTTCTGGCCGTGCTGACTGTGGGGGAGCGTTACCCTCACAAACCAAAAGGTTGCAATTTCTTACCTCCACCTTCCGCGGCGGAGACATGAATTTGACTCCCATTTTGTCCCAAGCTGTGGCCACTAAAGTCGTTTGGCCAACTGCCACGGCTCGGAGCATGTAGACTTCGGAATAGTCGCCTGTTTCCTCCATCAGCCTGCAAGAACCAGGGGTGAAGGACCTCATCCCCCACTCTGGGCAGCAAGCAACGCCCCAGCCTGGCAGGATTCTCCACCCCAGGGTTTCTCAACCAGGGTTCCGTGGCACCCGAGGGTTCCGCGAGAGGCCCCTAGGGGTTCCCTGGGAGGTCACGATTTATTTAAACATTTTTTCAAATTGGGGCAACTTCACGTTAAAGAGGAAAGTTTCATTCTTTATTTTTAGTTTCAGAACACTGTTCATGCATATCTACAGGCCTACGCATGAAACGAATATAATAATTGTGTAACTTTGGCCTATATTTGAGCCTGAATGGGCAGGGGGTCCCAAAACGAGGCCTGAGAAATCTTTCGAGGGTTCCTCCGGGGTCAAAAGGTTGAGAAAAGCTGCTCCAACCTGTTCCCAGGGCCCGTTGGAGCAGAAGCTGACGAGACTGAAGGCTCTACAGCAGAGCTTTCCAAACTTTTCATGTTGGTGACACACTTTTTAGACATGCATCATTTCGCGACACACTCTTACAGCAGGGCACAAGGCAGGCACTAGGAGCTGCGCAGAATCACAGCTGGTTTGGAGGCAGCAAGGCACAAGGCAGGCACTAGGACCTGTGTGGAAGCCAGGAGGCAGCAGCAGCCGCGACACACCCAAACACTGCAGCCGACACACTAACGTGTCCCGACACACAGTTTGGAAAGCTCTGCTCTACAGGTACAGGCGAGAGGCAAGCTGCACGTTGAAGACTTACGTGAGACTCACGATCGGGGAGGCCGCTTTGAGCTGGAGATGCATGTAGGCGAAGTACTTGCTGCGGAAAGCGTATCGATGGTGGCCCAGGACCTGCACCGAGACCAGCACGGACTTGCCAATCTCAACCTGGGGGAAGAAACAGAGAGCTGCTTTTCTGCTTGGGCCCTGCAAGGGGAAGGTTCATTCTTCGCCTTGCTATGTAAGGCCAGCTTTAATAAGGGTCTGACACCGGTGGGGTAGCTGAGGGGGCAAGACCGGATCGACTGTTTCTTTAGGAATGAAGTCATCTTCAATAGAAGCAGTGTCTAACCGAGTGGAGTTGAATTCTGGGAGTTGAAGTCCAGATATCTTAAAGTTGCCAAGGTTGAGAAACACTGGTCTAACCAGACCACTAATGGTCAAACGACTGGGGGCAGGGGGTTCAACCCCCATTCTACCCACCCTCTTAGGCGGGGGGGGGAAGATAAATGAAGCCGGGCCTGGGAACGGATAAAGCACGTCGCCCGGTTTTCCTAGGGTCCTTGTCTATCTTCTCAGCGTGACCAAGTGGGGCCTTGCAATGTTTCCTTCTGCTGGAAGCAGTAGAGAAAGATGGAGAACCAGCCAAGCCAGCTTCCAAATTTGTGGCACAGGGAGCTCTCCCCGCAAAGATGAAGACCTCTTGGCACACCCTCTGTGAACCCCCCTTTCTATTCTCTCCGCATCATCATGGCAGCATGTAAGAGGAGCTGTGTTGGATGGGAAAAACGTCCTAAGTCGCCCGCGTCTTCTTCCCCCTGAGGCGACGCAGGAGCTTCCGGAAGACCCACAAGGGCGATGGACGGGACCTCCTTTTGGTAACTGCTCCCGTGCATCTTCTCCGGTTGTATAATATTCTTAGAGCAGGACAAGCCGCGCGTCACACCAAGTTCCCTTCCTGAACAGACTCTACATGGAGTTAGCTTGTGTCAAAATGAGAAAGAGCCGCTTCTTAGAATTTGTTCTGCCTAGCCCTGACGTGCGACTGGCCATCAAATGTCCTTCTCACCTTATCAATAAGATCCACCTCCAACTCATACATGTTCGATACTCGAAGGTAAGCTGTGGCCGGTCCTAAGAACGCTAGGCAGAGATCGTAGACCTCCAGGGCCAAAGAACCAGGCAGGACAGGAACCACCTGGAAAAGGCTACAGTAAGCCGAAACTGGGAGGGTAAAACCGGAGCTGCGTTGTATTTTCACAGCTTTGTTTTAATCGGGGTTGCCATCCCACGGCCGTCTCATAGCAATATGAGTAAAAATCATGGTTTCTACGATCAGCACGGAGACGCCACCAGGAGCAAAGATAAATCTTGAATTCCCAGGTCGGAAAACGTCACACGGAGCATCGTCTGAACTGCCAACAACCAACTGAGCTTCCTTGGCTTCAGGATGGCTGAGAGGATCGTATGAAGTTAAGATGGTATGGCTATCTAAAGTGCCAGCCTCCCTCCTCCCCACCCCGGGGTCTCCAGGACCACGCGCCACGCGGGCACTCACTTGGATGGCGCTCTCCGTTTCCAGGTAGGTGATGTTTGCCATCTCCTCTGTGCTGCTGTTGACGAGGAAGTACCCAGAACCTTCCACCAGGGCGAAGACTTCCTAGGTGGACACAGGCACCGGAAATATTTAAAGCAGCGTTTCTCAACCTCGGCAACTGGAAGATGTCTGGACTTCGACTCCCAGAATCCCCCAGCCAGCATGGCTGCCTGGGGAATTCTGGGAGTTCAAGTCCAGACACCTTCCAGATGCCGAGGTTGAGAAACGCTGCTTTAAAGGCTTCTGAAACACAAATAAAGAACCATTGGGTCGCTCCGGGTCAAGAGCTGACTGAAGCCGTTCTCGGCCCTACCTTGATGTCAGGATGGTTGTACATGGTGACGTTATCTGGGACCACAGTTACGTCCTCAACCAGCAAGAGTTCCACAGCTGCAGAAGCAGGAGAGTTAGAGACCTCCTACGTGCACAACAAAACCAACGACGACAGTGTCTAGACGGGAAGCTCAGCCCGCATGGAGGTTGCTTCTCCTTCCACTCCAAAGCCAAACAAGGTCGACTCTCCCGGGCTCCACCTTCAGGAACCACCTGATCCCTCAACGGCGCCTTGGATGGCAACCACCCACTGAGACGTGTGGTTGGAACGGGCCATTGAGTCCAACCCTTGAAAGGTTCAAATTCAGGCATCCCAGGGGTCTACTTGAACCCATCCAGAGATGGAGAACCCATCAACGTCCTCACACTGCCCACCTGCCCCTTATTCTTCGTCTTGCCCTCTGGGATAGCACAGAACAGGTCCTGATCTTCTGTGTAATGCCCCTTTAGGTCTTCCAGAGAGGGCTGTCAGACCTCCACTGGGTCTTAGCTTTCTTCAGTCTCTCCTTATGGGGCATTGCTTCCACCCAACCTTCCCCTCACACTCACTCTGGGGCTGCCTCTCTCAGAATATTTCACCAAGTTGACTGCAATCAAAACGGTCCCTTTGATCTGGTGCACTTCTAACAGCTGGTGTCCTGGAAGGAGCCACACGGACAAGCCATTGGAAGGGAGGAGGAGAAAAAAAGAGACCTCAGAAGAAGACTAGCAAAGGCTATCTTTAAGAAGAGAGAATGGAGGAGACACAAGGTCCTCCTGGAGGCACGTACTGTATGTATCAGTTTCTCAACCTCGGCAACTTTAAGATGTGTGGACTTCAACTCCCAGAATTCCCCAGCCAGCATGGGCTCCCAGGGAATTCTGGGAGTTGAAGTCCACACATCTCAAAGTTGCCGAGGTTGAGAAACACTGGTAAGTATGCTTAAAGGCAATGGGCAAGGGACACATTTTTCCGTCGGAGAGAGAATGCTGAGCTGTACCATGGAGCCTTGTCTGTCCAGTCCCGTCATCCTTGTCTACCATCTGCATGGATCTCGGGTGAGTGAAGTGAGCGAGGGTTTCATTGGCCGACGTCCACTCCAGGATCAGAGAAGAAAAATTGTCAAACTTTCTCCGGTGCTGGTCAAACAAAGCTAGCTCCAAAACTGTGTTCCTCAAACTGGACACGGGGACCTGGAAGCATCAAGACCCCCGCTTCATTTTAAGGGGAAAGATACGAGTACCACATCTCTGTGAAACAAGGAGGACTATCAATTTTGCAAATTCAGGGAAAGGTGGCTTGAAATGTAGTAACGGGGGGGGGGGTTACGAGGAAAGGTTTCAGTGTTGATTCATCTATTTAAAAAAACAATTCTATCAACTGAAAAGTTGCTATGACTGAATATAGCTTTGGGGCCTAGTTAGCAGTATAGAGCCAGTTTGGTCTAGTGGTTAAGGCACCAGGCTAGAAACCAGGAGACTGAGAGTTCTAGTCCCGCCTTAGGCACAAAAGCCGGCTTGGTGACCTTGGGCCAGTCCCTCTCTCTCAGCCCTAGGAAGGAGCCAATGGCAAACCAGGAGACTGAGAGTTCGAGTCCCGCCTTAGGCACAAAAGCCGGCTTGGTAACCTTGGGCCAGTCCCTCTCTCTCAGCCCAACCCACCTCACAGGGTTGTTGTTGTGGGGAAAAGAGGAGGAGGAAGGAGTATTCGGTATGTTCACCACCTTGAGTTATTTATAAAAATAATAAAGGCGGGACAGAAAATAAATAAATAAAAAAAAGAAAACAAATAAAATTTATATTCAGCCAGGCCAAGCGACACATTTCTTACTGCTCCCCGATGGATCTTGCCAAGCTACAGGCAACTCCGATTTTTGGTGGGGCTAGAGAATTCAGCCAGCAAAGTTCCACTCAGCCTCTGTCAGTTTACCTGCTGGCCAAATCTCTGATATTTCCAAACGTTAGCAGCCGTTCCTTCAGATGCCCATTTGCTTCCTGAGATTCCCAGACAAAGGGGCGCATGTAAGCAATGCCGCGGCATCTTAAATGCTTTCCTCCAACGCTTACCAGCTGCTTGTGGTGCTGAGGCAAGGGACACGGAGGCGCGCCGGCTGCCAACTTGTACACGGGTGTGACAGCCATGCTGGCAGGATGGGCACAGATGAAGTTGACTTGCACCACCTCCACGGCAGGGCTGGGGTTTAGCACTCCTGGGTGATTGCCCACTTGGAAGGTGAAGATCTTTGGGGAGCAAGCAAAGAAGAGCGATCATCTGCCTTCGGCCTGAGCCTTCCCACCAGTTGGGGGATAGCTAGACGAAGACAGCTGCTGCCGTTCAAACCAGAAAGCTACATGCAGCTGGAAAGGAGAATCAATCAGCCACAGCAGTAGCTCTCGCAGCATGTACACAGCACTATAAAGCAGTCTCTCTCAACCATGGCCACTTTAAGATGTGCGGACTTCAACTCCCAGAATTCCCCAGCCAGCAAGCTTGAGAGACACTGCTAGAATCTATGTCCTTCCCTTTCAAGCCTTTCCTTATGGAGAACATCTTCAGGGAAAAGATATTCACACGCCTTCCTTTTACCTGCTCCCCCAATTCCAAGCACGTGACTCTGTAAATGTATTGGTTCTGCTTCCTCCGAGCGGGCAACCGAACCTCCGCCACGTGGAATTTGTTCTTATTGTCCACTTTGAGTTCCAGGAAGAAGCGGGACGGCTCCAAAATCCAGGGTCCGGGTCCTCCCTCAAAGACCATTTCCTTCATGGAATGCCAGGTCACCAAGGCCACTTCCACGGGGTTCACTGCCTGGCCACAAGAGGAAAGAATTTACAGGGATACGTGGGGGGGGGGGGGGGCTAGACTTGCCAACTCAGGGCGGAGATGCCAGTTCAGTCAACAACCCAGGCTGAAAAGCACGAGGCAAAACTCTGTCAAGCTACGGAAAGAAGGACCAGGGTTAAGCCAGGAACTACTGGGAGGGAGCCAGTTTGGTGTAGTGGTTAAGGCACCAGGCTGGAAGACCGTGAGTTCTAGTCCCGCTTTAGCCACAAAGCCAGCTGGGTGACCTTGGGCCGGTCACACTCTCTCAGCCCTAGGAAGCAGGCAGTGGCAAATCACTTCCGAAAAACCTTGCCACGAAAACGGCAGGGACTTGTCCAGACAGTCGTCAGGAGTCAAAAACTGACTTGAAGGAACCAAAAAACACCCCCAAAATGTTGAGGCAGCCTGGCAGAACTATCACTATGGTGCCCAAAGACCAGGATTCCAGAACACCAGTTTCGTCACCTGCAGTTTTTCTGACAGGAGGCTAACTTTTCTGAAGCCGCAGCCAACGCCTGCCTGAGGGTTAGCCACCTAGTTCAATACAGGACCGCAAAAAGAGGGGACAGGAAAAAAGAAGACAGACAGGAGCTTCCACCTTGAATCAAGGCCCAGTAAGTGACCTCCTCACCTTGAGAGGTTCGTAGGCCGCAAAGGTCGCGCTGGTTTCAAAGTATTCCTCAAAGATGGTGGCGCTGGCTGTCACCAGTGTATGCCCCAGAGACTTCGCCATGAGTTGGATGCCGGAGCAGAACGTCGTGCCGACTTTCTGCTTCCCTGCAAAACCAGATCGCGGCTGGCTTGTATTTCAGCCTGGGTGTGGGAGGCATAGGCCATAACCGAACCCTCCCCAAACTCTTTCAGCACCCCGTAGCTACCAATCCCCCGGCCTAGCTCTGTTGCCGTTTTTCAACCAAACTTTTGCACAGTTGCAGAAATCTTGCACAATACAGGTAGTCCTCAATTTACGACCACAATTGGGACTGGAACTTCCGTCTCTAAGTGAGGTGGCGATTAAGCGAGTCACGCCCAATTTCACAACCTTTTTTGCCACCATCGTTGAGCGAATCTGGCTTCCCCCATTGATTTTCCTTGTCGGGGGCCAGCTGGGAAGGTCACAAATGGCGATCACGTGACCGCAGGGATGCTGTGACGGTCGTAAGGGCGAGGACCGCTCGCAAGTCACTTTTTTCCAGAGACCGCCCAGAGTCCCCTTGTGGGGGGAGATGGACGGTGATATAAGTTAGAAATAATAAATAATAATAAATAAATAAATAAATAAATTTTCAGCGGTCGTAACTTCGGTCATAAGTCAAGGACTACCTGTATTTCATCAAATCCCAGGAGTCATCTTTCCATTCCCAGAGGGGGACAGGCTCTGTTCAAAGGCATCCCTCCGACAGACAGTCTCCCTCCTTGCCAGCAATGGTCTAGCTTGCCCCCAAAGGTGCTGATGAGACAGGAAGGGTGGTCCTGTAATGTAAGTCTGGGGTTGCCCCTTTACCCTCTTCGCTCAAGGCAAAGACTCCTTGCTTGTCCATGCTGACGTCCAAGGCCAAGAGAGAGCAGTCGGTGAAGGGTGTGGCCGCCCCCGTCTTCTTCTCGACGTGATACATCATCAGCTGCACCTCCAAGCTCTGCCCGATCTCAGCGTCTGCATGGAACGGCAGGAACTCCATCTTGGAGAGCTTCAGCACGTACACCTGAGGGAGCGGAAGGCTGGATGTCGAAAGCCCCCGAAAGGCCTCTCCTCCGACCCCCCAACAGGTGGCTGCTGTAACCCCGTTTATGTCCCACGAAGGCCAGTTCCCCGGCATCTCTCTCCTCCCCGCGGCCATTAGACAGGTCTCCAAAGGCCACAGCGCAAACCTGTTTTCCCCACCACCAATTTTACTGGTGGGATACAGCCTTCCTTCCTTCTCCAAGTGCAGGACTTGAGTTTCTTGGCACGGATACTTTGCTAAAGGCCCAATGCCTGGACTCTGGAAAGAGCTGCCAGATGCAAACCTGAGAGAAAATGGGGCTGAGAATTCCTCTCTATTCTTCAGACTGGTACCCGGTTTCACACGCGAGAGGGCTCGCACGTTGTGCTAATCCAGAGTTTGTGTTTTCTTGCGATGAGCCACGGTGGGCTGAGATCACGCAACCCAGTGTGGTGTCAACCATGGATGACGAACCACGAAGAGGTGGCTTGACGCCACTCGCTAAGCCAAACGCAAATCATCTCTGTTTTGGCTTAGAGCATTGGGCTCCTCAGAGATCCCTAGAAATTGTCGCTGAGGTGGCGGCCCAGCTGGATCTCCCTCCCTCCCTCCCTCCCTCTGCACTGTTGGGGACTTAACAGTGAAGTTCCTTTGTGATCCATCTTTTCCCCAATTCCAGATCGCCCGAGAGTCCCCATCCCAGAATTCACGAAGCCCAATTCTGTTGGGCTTCTCAGCCCCGAGACGTCTAGCCCGCTGCTTCTAAGCTACTGGACGCAAGACTGAGCCGCCACTCTTTCCGGCTCCTTTGCCAGGGAAACCGAGGCGGCCATGACAGCCCTTCAGCACGCTTGCCTGTATTTCCCCAAAATGGAAGGGATTCTGCACGTCTCTGGCCTGCACGGCACTTTGCCCCTCAGCGAGTCCAGCGGCAACGACGCCTTTGATGGTGACGGTGGCCACTGTCTGGTTGGCAGAGGTCCAGGTGAAGTTGCCGCTCCCTCCCTCGACCTGCAGAAAGTTGGGCAGGCTTCAGAGGAAGCACGAGACCCCCAGAAACGCCGTCCCATGCCACGTGTCTGAGACAGAAGGGGAGGGAGGGGCAACATGGCTAGAAAAAGTGAGGAATCCCCTTTCTGGGAGACGTCTGACTGTCCCCCAACAGAAGGGGGGTGGCACCAGCATTGCACGTTTCCTGGTGACCTGAAAACACTTGTGTTTCATGCGGATTAGGGGCTGTTGTCACTGTTTTATTATGTCAGGTTTTGTCAGGCTCAGCCCAAGAACAACGAAGAGTCAGTCCATCCAAACTCCAGTTCCTTATTTGCTCACACCGTACAGACGAATCTTGCCAGACTAAAGCTAACTAACCTGAGGGGAAATAACCTGGGAGACTCTAGGGCGGGGCTATCCCGAACCTCTTCGCTTTCCCGCCATTGCCTCCCGGACTGTGCGGCCGCTTATCTCCTCCACCTCCTTGGAACGTGCTCCCTCCTTCCGGGGAACCAGCGGCACCACCAAAATCCACCACAGGTTTACAGTTTACAACTGTGTATAATTCTTCTCTTTGGTTGGGATTCATTTTTACGACTTTTCATACATTCTGACCTTGCTAATTAATTCCCAACTTCAATACAGGGGCTGTTATATTTTCTAAAACTGCAAAAAGCTGTAAAGTAGTATGTATACAGTGAGCCAGTCTGGTGTCGTGGTTAAGGCATCGGGCTAGAAACCGGGAGGCTGTGAGTTCGAGTCCTGCCTTGGGCATGAAGCCAGCTGGGTGACCTTGGGCCAGTCGCTCTCTCTCAGCCCTAGGAAGGAGGCAATGGCAAACCCCTTCTGAAAAACCTTGCCAAGAAAACTGCAGGGACTTGTCCAGGCAGTCTCCGAGAATCAGACACGATTGAATGGATAAAAAGAAAAAAAGTATGTATACAAGAGAGGATTTTTTTTTTTTTGAGCAGCACCTGTTTCTGGCCACAGGAGCTGAACTTGCTTTCTCCCTGATTGATGGAAGATTAATTTGGCCTCGTTCTTGATTTTCTAATGCCGGGTGAAAATATGGTTTTATCAAACAGAACTTTCAAAACCGGCTAATGGAGCCTGATTTGGCTGTAGTTGTATTCTGACTTTTCCATTTGAATTTTTACTTTTAGAAAAAACTAGCAACAAAGGCAATTAAAAAAAATGTTTTAAGAATTCTATTTGAAGTAGGAAATAAGCCTTCCTTTTAGAGAAACCAGCACCATTTTCAACCACAGAGAATGCATTTAAAATACTTCAAAAATTCTCAGGACTTTGTCAACCTCACCTGAACTTTATACCGATACAAGAGGTCCAGAGGATGGTATGGGAAGGCCAAGAAGGAAGGCGTCAGCTTGATGGGAAGATAGATCTTTACCTCTTGCTCGTGGCTGATTGGGAATTCAAAATAATCTTCCAAGCCACTCTGAAGAGAGATTTTAAAAAGTGGCGTGATTTTTAGACACCAGCTTAAAGAAATGCCACACATATTATCACCAAAGAAATGTAATAATCTGTGGATTCTGCAAAATCATTTAAATTGCCCAGAGTTATTTTCTTAGTTTTTAGACCTTACCTAGTTAAACATTTTAATGAGATGTGCAAAATGTTTCAGGGTTGAAACATTCCAATCCCACCATACCCCAATTTCAATTATATTAGAATATCCTGTTCCGATGGAGATCCAAATGTGCAGAGTTTGCCCTCTTTAAAGTATTTATGATGATCATTGCACACTCAGAAACCAGACGAGGAAAAATTCCTTGAGTGGTGAAGAATCTTCGGCTCCTACCTGGAGAAGAACAGACAGCAGCATGGCTTTAATAACCGTAACACCTTCCTTCAGGACCTGAACGATGTGGTAGGAGCCGTTCACGGAAGAAGTGAACTCCTCAAAATATTCCCTGGGAAACTGGTGAGTTATTCGGAGATTCTGGAAATGCAGAAAAACCAATCTAAAAGGGCTGGGGTGGAGGATACACAGACCCGACTCCCCTTCCTCAGAATTAGTTTAACAGGTCACTGTGCAAGACCAGAAGAGCTTACACGTTTTCTCCCCCGGCTGACATCTACTCACGTCCGAGGGATAGATTTTGGTGCTTGATTTGTCAAACACTTCGACCGTGATGGTGTATGTCCGCACCACTTCCAAGACCCATCTGTTTCCAGGCTGGACAGTGAAGCCTGCAATTGTGGTACAAGGGGAGCTGAACAAAAGGCATTTCCACCCGAGGATCCTCCTTTGGTGCAGAGAATGGACAGCTAACCTGGTGCCTTCTAGATGGTTGGGGCTATGGTGATGCTTGTCCATGCGGATTGGGATTTATGGAAAGGGCAATCTCGGGCATCTGGCGTTCCCTAGCATCCAGCACAATGTCCTGCAGTTCATCCCTGCTACTTTTTCTCTTAAGGGTTAAGTACATGCGTGGGACCCAAGCTCATTTCTAATCCAGTAATAAGAAAACCAAAGAATCAAGGATGAAGGGCCTCTGATCTGTCAAACGCAGCAAGATTGACTTGAGCCAAGAGCCGGCGTGACCAGCAATTCCGGGAACCGTACTCCGACATTCTGCAGGGCAGCAGCGACCCAGGCTCAGAGACTTCTCTCTGCTCCCGAGATCAAATTGTGCACAATTACAACCGAGCTCTGGCTTCTCCTAACGTTCCTTCAGCAAGAGCTACAGAGCAGTCAGCCAAAAGCATATGCGATGTAAACCCCCCTTCAAGGGTCACCAAGGAACTGGCAGCGGCCTGCTCCAATCACGGCACCCTTTACTTCTGACAACATATTGTAGTGTGCTTCTTTCTCTTCCTCGCCGTCTAAGCAGAGGCAGGAAGTTAGAAACGCTCCAGGTTATTTTTGACCAGGAAAAGGGAACGCAAGGAGCTGTACCTCAGCAACAGGCCCCCTATCCCGAACTTACAACTTCCTAGATGGAGCCACTGGAACAGCAGGCCTACGTGTTCTTACCTAAAAATCCAGGTTCTACCACATATATGCTGCAGTTCGGAAGCCCTAGTAACGCTCGCATGTGGATGTCTAAATGCACACATAAGGAATTCAACTTTTTGGCAACCGAAAGGGGGAAAATAGAGGAGCAGGGGAATTTCTGTGGCTAAACCAGGCATCTCTGGGTCCCTTGGAAGCTATTAAGGTAGGCCAGATGCCAAGGAAAGGGTATTCGGATGAAGGAGTCGGGCAAGGTTGGCCTCGGTGGCAAAGGAGATTTTTGCCAAAAGGGAAGCTATGTTAACGTTTTGCAGCAAAACCAACAGGGTCTTGTGGCACCTTAAAACACAAACCAACTAATTACTGTCTAAGCCAGTGTTTCTCAACCTCAGCAACTTCAAGATGTGTGGACTTCAACTCCCAGAATTCCTCAGCCAGCATGGTAGCTGGGGAATTGTGGGAGTTGAAGTCCACCCATCTTAAAGTGGCCAAGGTTGAGAAACGCTGCAGTAGAGGAACCGGCCCTATATAGTGCCTGACAAACGAGCCGGTCCCAACCAGGCAGCATAGATGGGTGGGGGAGTCTGTTTATACAGGCCTGGATAAGGATAATTTCTACTGCTTCCTCTGCAGGCTCCTCTTCGTTGTTGTGCTGTGGTCTCTGCCATCCTCCTCCACCTTCTTCCCCAGCCCCCACCCCTGCAGAGCAGCCTTTAAGCTTAGCCAGCCCTGAGCCTGCAGGCCCTTACAATCAGGCGCCGTGGCTTCCTCACGAGAAGGGCGGTGTTTTCCCTTCACCACACTGGGAAAGTATGTGTGCCTGTTTGCGTTGCTGGGGGGGGGAAGGGTAGAACGAGAAGACATGGGAAAAGTCAGAGGGGATGAGAGTTACCTCCAGTGACTGGTAACAAAGGATACTTTTATGGACAAAGGCCAGATTCACCTGGCCCAGCTGCAAGGCAGTGACGGTGGCTGTATCTGCATCCAGCTGGGCCACCGGGAGAAACAGAAACCCGCTCGGCGCCTTAACTTCATCCTGCAGTTCGAGCTCGTAATGCTCCAGAGGCAGCTGTACCTCTGCAGGGAAAAGGGGTTGGAGAACCTACTAACGAGGTTTGAGGAACAAGCTGTCCCCGGAGCCATTTTCTTTCGAAAGCCTGCCCCCTCCGACCTGGCCGGAGCCTCAGGGCAGCATCCAGCTGTTTCATTCAGGGTTTATTAGTCAGTGGGATCTGCGAGAGACCCTAATCTGGGGAATGCTCCTGCTCAGGATACCCCCCCCCATCAGAAAACACACACAAGCAGTGATTTGGGTCCACAGGATGCATTTAACCATGGGTGAACAAATAAACCACACCTGGCTAGAAGTTGCGCCAGCCTGAAGCCTGCCTGCTTTGATTGAGACCACCAGCTTTTGAAAATCTGGTTGAAATCACTCGATAGCCGTCAGGGAATGCCAGCTTATTTTCCGTCATCCCGAACAAACTTAATGGTCAGCACGGCTCTCGAAACACACTGGGGACCTTGCAAGGGTTACCCCACTGCTTTGCTAGCAAATGCCCCTGACCAGCGTTGGCCCAGGGCGTCGAGGGAATCAGGAGATTGGAACAGCATACCTGTGATCTTTCCCTGAACTATTTTGCCAACTCTGTATTTGATATAAGCTCCCACTAGCAGGTAGACATCATAGGAAGGCATAAGGAATATGTTCTCCAAAACCAGGAGACGCACCAAAGCAGCAGCAACTTTCTGGGCGGGGGCAGGTGGGGAGGAACAAAGCAGACACTTAGATGGAACTCTTGCCCAGACGATTCAGCGGGGAAAACGGACAGGGGTGCTTCGTGCCGCGGCATTTTAACCCCCTCGATTTAACCACCGTGGTCTGTCTCTGGCTGACTCTGCCTTGCCACCCCTGGCGCCCTCACCTGTCCGGAAGCCCACCAGGACCCACCTTGTAAACAGGCTCCTGGATTCGGACCTTGATGACGGCTGCGCCAGTTTTGATTCCCGAGACCAAAATCCGATCTCCTTGTTTCTCCTCCTTTTCCATCTGGACGATGTAGTCGGGTGGAGAATATTCAGCCTCCGAGTATTTTAAAATCCTGAAGAGATCAAACCCAGCTTTCACAAAAAGCGCAGCTCCTGCGATCATGGCCCTGCGTGGCTCTTGTCTGAAGAACAATCGGGTCGGAGTTGCTGAACGACCGCATCACTTAGTGACTGGAACTCCAGTCCCAATTGTGGTCATTAAGCAAAGACCATTGGTATATTCAATTTACAATCACGCTTTGCCACTCAGGATTTTGCCTGACCTTATTTTCTTCGACAGCTCCAAGTTTTCCATTTCATCGTCCTTGGCGACACTCCACTCAAATTCCATCCCTTCCAAGCTGCTGAATGTGTTCCCTGTAGAGATAAATCCAAACCAAGTATGGATGTAGGGCCGTATTAGGTATGATGACCACCAAGTATTCTTAGTCCTGAGTAGGTGAATTGTTAAGAAACGCCCATACGCCCCCCCCAAAGGTGTAATAGGTTTTTCCTGGTATGAAAAAACCACAATGAAGATACCAGGCAGGCCTTCCTGGGAAGGCAATGCCAAAAAAAGTGCCACCACTGAAAAGGCATTTTCTCTAGCTCTGCTTGCCTCAGATGACTGGGCAAATGGATTACAGGAAGGGTTCAGGTGATCATCTCTGTGGCTGGGCAGGATCAGAAGCCATTCAGAGTCCCCCTAGGGGGAGATGGAGCGGTGATATAAATCAAATTATTAAATAAATAAATAAATAAATAAATAAATAAATAAATAAATAAATAATTTTTTTTCAAGAATCTGCATCTGTACAATTAGGGCCTGCTCTGGGTACAGCACCTTCAGCATCTAAAGCAATCACGCTCAGCTCCAGTGGAGAGTCTTCCACATAGATCTCTCGAGTTCGGGAGACTATTTCAACCTGGTCAATGAGATCCACAATGATGTCGCAACGGAGCAAGTGACCGGTCACTGGAAAAAAGACAACAACATTATGTCTCCTGCCCTTTGCTGCCATCCAGCAAAATCTGGGTTGTTGAAATTAATCAAACAAATGACCTGCCCCATCTAGATTAAGAAAGAGTCTAAGAAATTGACATAACATTAATAAGAGACAATAGAAAAGCCAGAAGACCAGAACACCTCCTTGCCAGCAATCAACACCCAGTTATGCAAAGATGAACACCAGGATTAGCACCAGAGGAACAATCAAACAGCACAATATACCCTAATCAAGGAACTATTAACTCAGTCAATCAACCAAGCAGCAAACAACAGCCCAATCAAGGAACTACCAAGGAGAGAACACCACCCCACCAACACAAGCAGGACAGGCCAGGGTACATAAACAGAGAGCAAGTCCCACTCCCTTTTCGCACTGAAGATGTTGCCTAGTCAGGCAATGAAACATCTGCAAGAAAACAACAAGGCTCAGAGAGCACCAAGGACTCCACAGTCTAAGAATGCTCAGTGGTCTTGAATTGCTTTTTGCTATGGCTGTGAAAGGGTCTCTGGTTTGGCCCACAGTGACATTTTATGCAGAGATGGGGGGGACCTTTGAAAAGGGACACTCACACCCCTTGGAGCATGTGCTCATTCAGTTGACAGTCTTGCTGTATTCAATGGGGCTTATGGTCACGCATGCAGCGTGCAGGAACTACGCCCCCAGCTGCCAGAGATGTTTACTGAATGGGAAATTCACCAGCAGGGAACGGGCAGCAATAATGCTGCAGCTGATGTACAGAGAAAGATGAGCGTTTGTGGCTAGAATTCGGAGGTGGTGGCACTGAATGAAGAGAGCCGGGCTGGGCAAACGTGATGGGGCTAATTTTGAAGCTGGTGGAAGCAATGCAGAGTGTGACTGAAAGACAGAAAGGGAGAAGTGTTGCCATCACAGTCTAAACTGACTTAACTTGCGTTATCGGAAGGGAGTGATAAAGCCAGTTGGAGCAGGGGGCCTTGCAGCAAAATTGTGCTTTTGCTTATGATCCAAGCAAAGGCTATTTTGTGAATAAAATGGTTCTTTCAGAAGACTCCCTTGCACTCTTCTTACAGAAGGCTCTGGGGCACCCTCAACCAGAGAGAACTTAATTCTGGAACAGCAGCCCCGGGAAACTCTCTGTCCTAGGGAGTCACAGTAGCATCCTGGAACGGAGCCATCCGCCGCCGTTCCCGTCCTTGAATGCCGAAGGTCTGATCAGCCTGCGCAGAAGGGTTTTCCTTCAGGAGGAAAGGCACCGGCTGTTCTTGCAACCCTCAGAGCTGAACTGAAGGGCAGTTGCTGCTGGGTTTCATCAGTTCCTTGGAACAAACAGCTTCCCCAAAGGACACCACTGCCGAGGCCTTTTCTGCTCAGCAGGGGCCGCTGGACCCCATGGTAAAGGTATCCCATCGGCCATGCCCTGTTGCTTGCCGAAGAGCTGGCAACTGTCAGTCCCCTTGAGGTAGGCCAGGTCAAGAAGCAAGACCCTGCAGTGATTCCAGGTGTGCTACTTTAATGCTGTAGGATCTACCAAGAGAATCTTGAAATCCCATCCAAACCCTTAAGGACAGCAAAGTCAAGGTGGGGCTGTTCTTGCATTTTCTACTTTTCCAGGGCCGAGCAACCACTCCACTTCTCCCTCCTCCCTCTCCAGGCCGGAGCTCAATTTCTCTACACCAGAGCTTTCCAAACTTTTCACGTTGGTGACACACTTTTTAGACGTGCATCATTTCGCGACACACGCTTACAGCAGGGCACAAGGCAGGCACTAGGACCTGCGCGGAATCACAGCAGGTTTGGAGGCAGCCAGGCACAAGGCAGGCACTAGGACCTGCGTGGAATCACAGCAGGTTTGAAGGCAGCCAGGCACAAGGCAGGCACTAGGACCTGCGCGGAATCACAGCAGGTTTGGAGGCAGCCAGGCACAAGGCAGGCACTAGGACCTGCACGGAATCACAGCAGGTTTGAAGGCAGCCAGACACAAGGCAGGCACTAGGACCTGCACGGAATCACAGCAGGTTTGGAGGCAGCGAGGCACAAGGCAGGCACTAGGACCTGCGCGGAATCCTGGCAGGGCAGGTTTGGAGGCAGCCAGGCACAAGGCAGGCACTAGGACCTGCGTGGAATCCTGGCAGGGAAGGTTTGGAGGCAGCAAGGCACAAGGCAGGCACTAGGACCTGCGTGGAATCCTGGCAGGGCAGGTTTGGAGGCAGCAGGGCACAAGGCAGGAACTAGGACCTGCGCGGAATCACAGCAGGTTTGGAGGCAGCAAGGCACAAGGCAGGCACTAGGACCTGCGCGGAATCCTGGCAGGGCAGGTTTGGAGGCAGCAAGGCACAAGGCAGGCACTAGGACCTGCGCGGAATCCTGGCAGGGCAGGTTTGGAGGCAGCAGGGCACAAGGCAGGAACTAGGACCTGCGCGGAATCACAGCAGGTTTGGAGGCAGCAAGGCACAAGGCAGGCACTAGGACCTGGATGGAAGCCAGGAGGCAGCAGCAGCCTCGACACACCCAGACACTGCAGCCAACACACTAACATGTCCCGACACAGAGTTTGGAAAGCTCTGCTCTACACCATCCCCTGCTCATAAGCCCTGCCATTCTGTGGGTGGGCTACCCCTCCGGACATGGCAGAACTACCTCTCCCAGCAGCCTCAGCCAGGCCAGCATACGAGAGCTGAAGCAACAGGTGGAACGCAGGACTAGGGTTGCCTTCTCCCACCCTAATGGAAGGCGTCACGGTGGGTCATAAGCTATGCAGACCTCCAAACTGGTTAGAGCAGAAGGGATTCTGGCCCTTATTTGGCCAACTTAGCCACGGACAAGCCAAAAGGCATCCCCCTTCAGCTTCCTGCCCCCACCTACCTATCTCCTCTGCTACAATCACGCTGGCTAGCTTTGTGGCCAGCAAAGAGCGGGTGGTGAGCAACGCTTTCTGCGAGCAAACAGTCCCGTTCTCATATATTGGCTCAATGGTGACTGTGTCATGGCGTGTGGAGTACCTACAGGGCAGAACAGAAGGGAAGATGCTTAGACCTGCCCCCCTCAGAATCACTTCCATGCCAGCTTGGCTACAACCAGCAGCTCCTCACCCCTCCCCACCCCACTGCTTTTCTCAGCAGCCATTTGTCCAGACCGGATTTGAGGCAGCAGCATTAGAGGGAGGGAGGCGGCTCCCCGTGGTTCCCATCGCTGGCCACCAGCAGCCACCTTTCCAACCACAGTAGCCGCTGCCCTGAGTGGGTGTTTCCTCTCTGCTAAACCTACCTCGTATAAAAGAGGATGCATTTATCAATGAAATAAAAATGTGTGCCTTCGAACAGTATTTTAAGAAGCGAAGATACCTTTGCGGCCAGACACTCCACTTTCTGCATAAAAATAAGCCCACTGACTTCAACAGCCTCTAATTCCAAAGAAGCAGATCCTGTAGATAGGCGCCAAGTTCCCAGTTTTGCATGGGCTTGATGTGATTAGATTCCTGCTATGTTTTGGCAATAGATTTTTTTCCCCGATCTTGGATTAATTAGTAATAGCAATAGATTTTTTTTCCCAATCCTGGATGAATTAGCAATAGTGTCGCTTTAACTAATGGTCGTTTTACTTCCTGGGACTTTGCCCCGCCCCGTGACGTCACCCCTCCGCTCGGCCCCGCCCCTCACCAGGTATAGCAACCGCCCTCAGCGCCCAGCACGAAGGGGACTCGCTTGTCCCGGCTGAAGGGCAGCAACACTTTCGGCACGTTAAGCTTGTAGGCTCCCGCCGGCCCCGTCAGCAGCGCCACGGCGAGGAGGAAAAGCCCCGGCGGAACCCGACCCCGCCGGGAAACCGCCCTCATCTTCGAAAGGGCCCCAGCCGCGTCTCCGAAAATGGCGGCCTAAAGGGTTGCTCCTCGCGCGTGTTGTAGTTCTGCGCATGCGCCGCTTCGAACAGCTGACTGGCCGGCGCGCGCAGGCACGTTCCTCCCTGGCGTTTATTTCGTCAATCTGCGCGTGCGTGCGCGCCCGACTCATCACGTGCTTTGCTGTTACACGCGAGCGGGGAGAGGCTGTCTCCCTTTTGCGTCTGCGCGGACTCTTATATCCGGGACTTGTACTGCGTGGGAATCGCGGCGTTGATCTGATTCAGCTTGAAGTCGCCCAGCTTGAGGAACACTGCCCTAAGCCTTGATTGGTTGAGCAAACCACAACTAAGCCAAGTTTGCCCAATGCACTGGGTCATCAAAACCATAACCCCACCCAAGCTGTTCAATCTTCATCCATCGAAATCCCCCTGGGCCGATCTAGCTTACCATAGCTAGAATCCTAGTAAAAAAAAATATCACAAGCAGGACAGAGGGAATATTTCTGTTTATTATTTCAAAAAAAAAAAAAGACAAAAGACCAAGGCTTTTTTTTTTTAGTATCAAAACACTTGATATAATTTCCTCATCCCGCCCCTCCACACACACACTGGCCGTGAAAAGCCGTGGCAGCGTATAGTCTTCCTATGAGATCCAGAAGGCCTGTACACAGATGCGTAAAAAAAATAACAACACAACCTTTGGTGCATCAAGTCTCAGAGAGTATCAAGGTGTCCAATACATCCAGTTTCTCTTTAAGACAGTACGATCGGCTCCTGGCTAGAATAGAGGAGAAAAACCCCTCACGTCCAGGAGCGCGCAAAAGGTTAAAAGCCCCACTCCTCGCAAACACCCCTATGCGACAGAAGTGCCAAGCACGGAGAAAGTTAAGCCTAGGTGGGGAGCGGTTGGTTATCCAGATATAGTGGTTTCCCCAAAGTGTAAGAAATAGAACAGGGTGAGTGAAGACGGGGGTAGGGTCTTGAGAATGGGGCAAAGGGGCCAGAGAACGGTTTAAAAGCGGGTTTAGAGAAAAGGAAACTTTTTTAAAAAAAAAGAAACACCCTGATACGTTTTTGACATAGTTGTTTCCCCCAGCTACAAAGAGTTATAAAAACACAGATTAAGACAGCAGAGAAAGGAAGCTTCAGCCCAACTCATTACTAGAAAGCCAAATCTAAACACTCAAAAAACTGGGAGGAGGGGAGGGCTGTTCCTTGCAGAGGTTAATCCCTCTCAGCTAGACAAAGCGTTGCTGGTTCAGACTATGGGATTTGTGATTATTCTACAGATCAAAGGGGTCCATCCTCCACCCCCACCGGCGCTAATGAGCCAAACAGCAGGATCGCATGCCTTAAAAGCCTATCGTGCCCAGGAGCCTTGGCAATATGAGTGATGCTCAGCAAGGGAGGGCTGGGACCCCCCTCAACACACAGCACCACATATTGTCCCACACTTTAAAAGGGTGTATTTCAGACACTCGCTCCCTTGAAGAGTATTCTTGTCTTGGGTAGGTATTTTCCCTTACTTGCTGCTGATAACTTGGGAACGGTTTCATGGGCAGGGAAAAGGAGGAGGTTTGGCGGAGGTCTTTAAGCTAAGTTGGCCACAGACATCAGGAATGTAATTTGTGACTTTTCTCTCCCCTTGGAGGGTTAGAGCTCAACTTTGTGGTCGCGGTTGTTTTGCTTTCCTTTTTTTTTTCCCCCTAAAAAAAATAAAAGGCCTGGCTCCAGCAGAGAATCACTGCTCGAGAAGCCCCATAGGCCGTGGGGTGGGAAACGGGTGGGATGGGGAGGACGGTTAGCCTGCAGGCTGCAGAGAGGGTCTTTTACATGTCATTCAGGTCAAGCAGAGTCTGGTCCAACATCCGTTGCGTACAGAGATGTTCCTCTTTGGTGCATTTCAGCTTATCTGGAAGGAAGAGCAGAGAACGTTAATCGTGTCCAAAGAACTCAGGCAAAGGAGTGCCTTGGCTCTCTGATCCCCGCCCCGCCCCCCCCCCCCCGCAAAAAAGGTGCACCCCTGGCAATGCCGTGCTGCCACGTAAAGCTTCGGTTGGCAAGGGTCGTGCGTCTGCCAAAGCTCCTTGTACGGTTCTCATTTATTCCACACCACGCGCGGCTGCGTCCGATACTCCTCCATCCTGCCCAAAGATAACCAGAGCTGTGTGTGCCGTGCGCTTCGAAACAACAAACCCAGGTCCCAAAACCTCCCCCCCCCCCCAATTTCTGCAGTGGACTGAGCAAAGGGTTAAGAAAATGGCTGCTTCCATGGAGGACAAGCAAAGACGCTAACACTCCACTCTTTCTTGCCAACATTGAGCTGGGATGCACAGCCATTTTGTTTCAAAGCCACGTTACTCTGTCCCAAATCCGGAATGACAAGTGTACATTTTCTGCACGCTGATGACACACAGGCACACACGTAGCTCTGATGGCAACACCGACACTTTCGCTTGCAAGGGAAGGGAAGCGCCTTTCGTGCCCTGCTGCGTGGAGCAGATGCGCGTGCCACCCACGGATCTCCGCCACGCGCAAGTGACAGCCAGCTTTTCTGAGCATCTGAGAATCCAAGCTCAGGATAACATGCAGACACAAAGGGTCCAGCCTCCTGGCCTTTGAAAAGCTGCTTATAAATCCTGATAAAACCACAAATGCATTCTCTAAAGAAAACTCAGGTTCATACACACCCGTAAGAATGCCCACATCAGGCAGGGCACCTTGTCAGCCTGGCCAGATCATGGTTTGTTAATTTAAATTCCTAGTTTTGGGGACACCAATCCTGCAAAGCGGGCTGAGCTGAGAAAGAGCCAGCGGCCCCCAAATCCCTCCCAGGAGTCTGGCTGACGAGCGATTAGAACTCAGTCGTCCATTTCTGGGCCAAAATCTTCACCCGTTACCGAAAGCAGCTTGCTGTGTGCAGACGCACGAAACCCGTGCGAGGATTCAGGGAACAGGTGTCCCCCAATATTCCCAACTCCGCAGCGGCAGGAGGGAAAAACCCCGAGAGGTCCGGCCCAAACACGAGCAGCCAGAAGTGGAAACAGCCTTCCATTAAGCAATGAAGGATTTTTCTTTTCAAAAGAAAAACATGCTTCCTACACAACTGCCGCTGGCCATTTCCAGCTCCTGCATCTCGTTCCGGTCACAGCTCCTGTAGCAGCGGGACGCCTGTTCCATCAGCCGAACCGATTCCAGGGGTTTGATATACCTACCCTCTGCCAACCGCAGGGCTTTTTCCTGTCTGTTGGGCAGCAGCTTTTGGTTAAAAGTTACTTGCAGTCAGAGAACCCCACAGGTGGGAAAGAAGAGGACCCCAGGCGTATACCAAGTGGGCCAGTGACTTTATTGTTTACATGGAAAATAAGCAGCGAATATCCTTTTGGAAAACATTAAGACGACGATCCATGCAAAGGGAGCTTACAGGCAAGCAGGAAAACGCTTTAGAGATATCATAAAGTGGGTAGGTGGGAGGTATCTCCAGAAATTTGAAATAAGCAAGGGCGCGCGCGAGAAAACCCGAACCAGCACCTCTTCCCCCAGGGGAAAAAAAAATGCTTCTGGAACATGCAACTCTGAGTCCAGGCACCTTAAGACCTTCTTGCATATTTTAGCAGTCTATAGTGGCCAACAGGTTGTGATTACCGGCGGTGTGCTTGGTTCAAGCTTAAAAAACGCGCATGTTAGGAGGGATAAGCATCCAGGGAGGTGGCTGAACAGCATCTAATCACTCTAACTTGGCTCAAAGAGAAAACGGGGGCTCTGCCTTCAAAGGCTGGCCTTCCCACCCTTATTAGCCCGCAGCCACACAAGAAGTGCTTTTTTTTTAAAAAAAAAAGGTGGACGTTTCTCAATCACACAGATCATGCAGAGTTAACTTCAGCTCCTTAGCCAGCAGGCGGTTTTTCTCAAGCTGGCTGGACAGACGCTCTGCGGCGGCGGACAGAAAAAAGGAGAAGGCAGATGTGGGGTGGAGGGGGGAAGAGAATGAGAAGAGAGAAAGGGGAAAGAAAAAAAAGAAAAGAAAAAGGGGAGGTTAGTAGCCCCAAAGAAAAGCCCCACCACCACCACCGCCTTGACGATGCATGCCACCCCTCGACAAATCAGGACTCGCTTTTCAGCCGGCGGCTGGAGAGGACCAGGGGAAAACTCGTGAGAGGCGGAAGCCCAGGTTTCGTAGATAAGGTCAAATGGAAATGCAGAAGTGGCACCTGCTTACGAGATTTTAAGGCCTGAAGATTAGCCAGGGCAGCCTGCCAGCTGAGGAACAAATAAAGCTTCCGACAGACATTGGGAGACGCCCTGCCTCGAAGGAATGCCTGCTCGCTTCGGAGCCCACAGCCAAGGAGACTTGCCAGTCTGTTTAGGGGAGGGTGCTGGTCCCGAACCATGAAGGAGCAAGCTTGCTGTGGGCCAGGGGAGAGAGAGAAGGCAGCCCACACACCCCAGAACCATGCGGGACTTTAGGCTTCACCCACTGGTACTCCCACCAACCCACTCAGGGCCAAAGAAACTCCAGAGTGAAAAACTGAGATTTGTTCTCAGCCTGCTCGGAGACAGATCCTCCCTGGAACGCAGCAACCCACCCCGTTGCTTCAGGCCCTGGAGGAAGAGGCAGAAAGTGCCGGCTCTTCCTCGCTGCATGTCCGAACGGCAAGACAGCAGCAAGACTCATGCCACCGCTCCTCACGGCACGCTGCTTTCTATCATCAGAACGTCGGCGTCTTAGCTGAAGATTTAAGGTCTTCCCGTAGGGGCCTGGCCCCGAGCATGGGATTTCCCAAAAGCCGAGGGCAGCGTTCCCACGAGAGGGCTGCAAACAGGGTGCGAAGACCGCCCTTTGCAATGGCATCGTCCTACGTTGGTATGAATGATGTCCTACCTACTGAGCGCCTTCCAAATCCCAGGCTCCAGCTCCTCCTATTTGCAAAGCACAACGCAGGGAGAACGCCTGTGGCCTCCTTTGCAGATAGGAGATGCTGGGAACCGATCCGCTGGGGAGGGGGGCTGGGAAAAGGAAGCGCTTATCTGAATCCCTGGAGAACAGCCATCACCCAAGGTTCAGTGGACCAAGGCTTCCAAGTCCCCTTTCCGAAGGGGTGACGTTGCATCGCTAAGCTTCAAGTGCCCACCTTTAGTCAAAAGAGGGGGAGGGGGGAATCCCACAGGTAAACCGAGCCACAGCTGGGGAAGGGGGCAAGAAAGGCACCAGGCACTAAGCAGACACCCAGCTAAGGCCTCTGAAACGTTCATACCGTGGCCACGATGCACAGAAAGTGAGACTCGCGCTTGATGCAAGAGCAACGCGTCTCCTGTGCCACAGGAGGAGCGATTTTCGCCTGCTCCAGAGGATTAGCCAGCCCTACTTGGAAAGGCAGGCCGGGAGGAAGGGCCGGGAGCGAAGGGCTGGCCTTGGCGCTTGACGAGGAGCTGAGAAACCAACACGGCCCTGGCTTCCTGGCCCCGTGGGCACAAGACAGGAGCAGAGGATCCATTAGAAACCTCCGCAAGGGACCCCATTTACAGCCAGGGCAAACCGACTCCCAAATGTTCACCAACGGTGGCAAGAAAGGAACTCTTATCTTCTATGTCAGTGTTTCTCGACCTTGGCAACTTTAAGATGCGTGGACCTCAACTCCCAGAATTCCCCAGCTTTCCAGGTCAGCTTGCTTTAGCACATACAAGCCGAGCACGCCTAGTTTCCGAAAAGCCATTGGCCCGGAAACCCTGCAAGCCAGGCTTCCTTTTCGGAAACCCAACCAGCCTTGTTGGAAATAGAACCCCGCGGGGAAGAAGCTTCGCACCGGGTCCGGATGCTCAGAGCTGCAGATCCTCCAAAGAAGGGTTCCTCAACCTCAGCCATTTTAAGATGTGTGGACCTCAACTCCCAGAATACTCCAGCCAGCAATGCTGGCTGGAGTATTCTGGGAGTTGAAGTCCACACATCTTAAAATGGCTGAGGTTGAGGAACCCTGCTCCAAAGGACCGGCCTTTTTCCTTTTCTTTTTTAGCAAGCAAGAACGTGCAGAACTGGTTTTATGCGCGGGATGGACAAACCATCTTACAGGGCCTCGAGCAGCAGCCGCGGGTAGGAGGGCCTTTGCGCGGTTTCGCCTTGTGCCCGTCCCGAGACACCGAGGCCCAATTCGCTGCCCCTCGCTTTTTGGCCACCTCCATTTGGACTACTGCAATGTGCTCTACTTGGGGCTTCTCTTGAAGGCCCTTCGGAAGTCGCAGCTGGCCCGACACGGAGCAGTGCCTTGGTTCGCCCGTGGAGCCTCCCCCCTCCATGAATTCCACTGCATCCCCGTGGGCTTCCAAGGCAAGTCAAGGGTCTGCTTGTCTCCTAGGAAGCCTGCGTGCTTTATGGCTGGACAACTAACAGGACCACCTGTCTCCATTACGTCTGCTCGTCCCACGAGGCCTGGCAGGGTGGGCACGTTGCAGCTGCCCTTCCTCTAGCAACGGCATCAAATGGGACCAGGAAGGGGGCCCTCTGTGCCCAGACACCTGTCCTAGAGAACAGCAGACCCCCCCGATCTTGCTGGCCTTCTGTAAGGCATTAAAGACCCAGTTCTTCCCCCCCGAACTTTGCTCTCGGGCATTAAGTGAGCCCGCTGAACGTGGCGATCGTTTATTAGCTTTAATCCAGGTGTGCAATTAATGTCCCTTTTTCGTTTTGAACACCAATGGTGGTTTTTATTGTTAGCGTCCATATAAAATATGTAATCAACAAGCAAACTGGCAGCTGGGGGGGGGGGGGAGGAGAGGAAATCGAGACTCTTTAACTCAACCCTTTGAAACGATTTTGCCTTTCTCCTCTTCCAAAAAAAGGCAGGCAAAAGATGCACGGCGGTATCTGAAATTTGGGGAGGTCTAGGTGCTTGGGGAAGAGAGGGGGGTGCCCAATGAAGGCGCTGCAAAACTCAAAACAAGAAATCCGGAGCAACTCCCCCGAGTTATAGGGAGTGGAGGCCTGGGCTGTTTGCCGGCAAGGAAAGAAAAGATACAGACGCCAACACGAGTGCATTTTGCCTATATTCCATTCCACTGAGAGTTATACAAATCAGCGATGGGGAAACACCCCTGCGTCACAGGCACTACGCAGCAGCAGCGCTTCTGAGCCTCACCGTCGCTCGTCGCCTCCTGCTGCAAGCTAGCGAGGGGAGAGGCCCTCTGCAGAGAAGAAAACCCAGCCCCCTCCCGACGCTGCCCCAGCAAAGTCCGCTAATGCCAAAGGTCACAAAGGCGGCTCCGTTTCGGAGAGATCCCACAGCGTGCAAGGCCAGGCAGTCATCCCCACGGGGCGGAGGATGCTCTCCTGCAAACGGATGACCCTTCTCGCCCCGGCATGAGACAGATAAATGGTGGTGGGGGGGGGGAAGAGGCAGGACTTCAGAAGGAAGGAAGAAGAGAGAGACCAGGCCCGGGGGGAAATAAAAAAAGGGGGGGGTCCTCAAAAGCTGCAGGCAGAGCTGCTAAGTGGAGCTTTGGAATCACAAGTTTTATCTGTGTGCAAGAGAGAGAGAGAACGTTTTAAGTTTTCAGGAAAGGGGGGGTTGATGCAGCTAGGAAGGGGAGGGGCGAGCAGAAAAGCAGAGCAGGACCCTGGTTAGATGATAACGGAGGGGTGCAGTTAAGAGAAGGGTTAAGGAGTAAGCCCAGTTCACACAACCATGCCAACACCCATCTGAAACCACCCGGGTTACATCAACGCCAAAGAGTTTTGAGGAGGGTTAAACTTGAGCCATTCATGCAAGACCCTTTGCCAAGAATCTACCTGCAACGCCCCAGCACCACACCTCAGTCCGATTGGCAACACACACACACACACCCGTCCAGGGGATGCCAAGAGCCCCCGAACCATAAGAAGAGGACCCAGCCTGGCTGGACCACCTGTCTCCCTTCCCCATCCTGGGATCCTTCCGGATGCAGTTCCTACACCTCCCACCAGCAACTTCTCTGCAAGCAGTAAAGGAGGCCCAAAGCTGAAAAAGATAACCCAGAGCGGGCCATCGGTGTTTTGAGGGTGCAGGACCGTGTTTTGGGAAGAGGGCTGTTCCTCAATGAAAGAGGAAAGGGGCTGTCTGCTCGGGATTCAATGGTGCAAGGAGGGTGCTTCTAGGAAAGTCAAGGGCCTCTGACCTGTTACTGTCCAGCTGTTGCCTGGAAACAGTCACTCAACATTTCTAGAGGTCCACCATGCAGGGAAAAGCTGGTCAAAGACCATCTGGTGCCAGGGACATCACCTGGAGTGTTCATGGCCCACCTTCACCCTGGCTTCTATCAGACCAGGATGGGAAACTTCCTCCTGAACTTCTCTACTCCTTCTGGGCCTGCCTTTCGTGGCTAGAGCACGTTACAAACCAGGCCAGGCCAGGCTTATTCCTAAACTCAGCTTAACTTGTGTTTTGCGGCTCTTTGAAATTCCCAGCCTTTTGCGAAGCAATTGTCTTCTCGCGTGAAACCACGAGCCAGGTTACGCCTTTCCCTAAGCGGTCCAACCCTCGCCCCAGTGACACCGTTCGTTTTATTCAGAAAGGGGCTGCTTATACTCATTTCTCCCGTTCTTGGGACAGTGTCGTAGCAAAATTTAGGAACCCCTGGGCTCCGTCACCAGAATTTAACCCCTGGTCTGGGACCAGACAACCTGGCAAGCAGAAAACAACGTGACGGAAAGTGTGTCGTGAGAATGAGACCCCGCCGTCCTTGTGAGCACACTCTGTGGCTGGTTGGCAGCGTTCAAGCTTCAAACCACAGCGGCGAGGAGTCGGTGAGAAATCCCCATGCGGGTGTTTTTTTGTTTAAAAAGAGGTCAATCTTTCCCCCAAAGCTGAGACTGAGGGCTGAAGGACAGTTAAGCACCCACAAACAGATGCATTTTGCGACAAGAGCAATAAGGCTCAGCTAATCTGGGGAGGGTGTGTCTCGGGGATCTGCTTCAACGTGCCCTGGAATCGTGCAAGGGAGAGCAAGTTGCGGCAACCGCATAGGTCACTCAAGCTGCCGTGAGCATCGCTTAACGCAACCCCTGCGTAGCTCCGGTGCTGCTCTGGCCACCCCTCCCCAGCACACACAGCATGCCCAACAGAAGGCCAACACACAAGCGACCCCCCCCCCAGCTCACTCCAAACGTTGATATTTACATGGAAGTCATATCATTGAGAGCATGGTCCAGTTCCTCACTAATGGCTTTGTACTTCAGTTTCTGAGCGTACAGCTCGTCTAAAAAAATGGGGGGGAGGACATCACAACAAAGAATAGAGGGGGTTTTTTTCGGCATCGGAAGGTCCAAGTCAAACAGGACTGCCTCTACACGATGAAAGCTAGAGGGGTAACCGCCATCCAACCCCAAATTTCAAGTCCGTCTGGATGGAGCTACCTTTACAAGGCAGACTGCAGATAAAACCCACACATTTTCTGCCCCCCCTGCCTGAGGGATAAGGTAAAGGTTCCCCCCGCACAGTTGTGCAGTCGTCTCCGACTCTAGGGGCCGGTGCTCATCTCCGTTTGTTAGCCGAAGAGCCAGCGTTGTCCGAAGACGCTTCCACGGTCATGTGGCCACATGACGCGCGCGGAACGCTGTTACCGTCCCACCGAAGTGGTACCTATTCATCTACTTGCATTTGCATGTTTTCGAATTGCTAGGCTGGCAAGAGCTGGGGCGAGTGCGGGAGCTCACTCCGTCACGTGGGGCTAGGGTCTCGAACCTCCGAACTTTCGACCTTCCGATCGACAAGCCTGGCGTCTTACCCGCTGAGCCACCACGCCCCTATGCCTGAGGGATACGCACCCACATTTTCAAGGTGGTGGCAGGAGATCCAAATGCGCTTGGTTAAGAAAACCTTGCATCATCACGCACCCAGTGGCTTTGAAACAGCTCCCGAGCTTAAGTCAAGAAGAACACAGATACTGCTTCGGCTAAATACTTTGGCTGAATTCCCCTTCAGCTCGACAATTCTATGACTATTCCTGATTACAGGCTTCGGTGGCTTATCTTTTTGCCCAAAAATGTGGCTTTTTTTGGGGGGGGGGGTGTAGAGGGAAGAGGAGCACAAAAGAAACACTGGGGATCCCACTACCATTCCTAGGATTTGAGGAGAGAGAAAGAATCCTTCATAAATTCGTTTCAAGCACGGTGCTTAGGCCCCCTTGAAGACTGCAGTGGAAAGCGGGCTTTAACAATTCCACTTTTATTTCCATGAAATTAAAGAGAAAATATCTACATGGCTCCCACCGATGGTACAGAAGGAAAACGTTAAGATCGGAAACCAAGCCTTGGCCTACGTTATTTTGTGCTGGCAACACAGAGTTTTCAGATTCTGCACTACATCGAGGACGAAATAATTTAATTTGAATTTGTAGGGAAATAATGCCGCCGTTCTGTGTGGGCCCCGAATGGCTCGAGAAATCACTTCCGGCTCAGAGATGAGCCATTTACCACCACCCCCGACCATTTTACTTTTAAAAACATACGAGCCGGATCAGGCCCAAGGACTCGCCGCTTCCCAGAGTCTGCAATTTGCAAAATGCAGAAAATTTGCATATTCTTCCTTTACGAGGAAAACAGTTAGCTATCTCCCTAATGCGTCAAGGGATGGTTGATGCGAAATCTCCGAGAGAAACGAAGAGATAAATTGTGTGCTGAAGTAAATATATCCAGCGACTGAGACTTCTGGAGCCTAATCTCTTTTCCCTTTCAACAAATCTGGTTAAAGAAGACTCTGAGAATCTGTGGCTGCTTAGCTGTAAGCGGCTGGCTGAGGTTTTGAGTGTCCTCCATAGCCAGCATCTGGTTCCAACCGGAGAGCTCACATAAACTTCTGCCTGTGCTGTTGCGAGATCAACTGGTTGTGGATCAGAAGCGGGAAACCTACTGTCCTCCAGACATTGCTGTGCTACGTCTTCCAGCACCCCAGCGATGGAGACAGAGTTGGGAAGATCTGGAGAACCACCCGTTCCTCACCCTTGTTCCAAATCTTGGTGGTAACGTCTCACTTTCATGAAGCACCAGGTAACATTGTTTTTCAGGCGAAACTTACCTTCCAAGTCATCAACGGTCTTCTCCAGTTTGGCTACCGATCTCTCGGCAAACTCGGCACGGGTCTCGGCCTGGGGAAGGACGGGGAAAACCGGTCAGTCGCGGAAGGAGACCAAGCTGCTATTAGGCCCAAAGCGGTTCCTGACTGAATTATGGGATGATTTTAAGCCAGGGCAGGCAGTTCAGAGGTTCAGTGTTCCAAGCAACTGAAAGGTGGCCCATTCTGCCCAAAACATCAGGCTGCTAAATTGGAAGCCAGAGGGAAAACGGAAGTGAATTGAGCCACACACTAAACCTAGCGTGGGCTCTTTAGTTCCAGCTTAGCACAATAGGTAAGCTGGTCATGTTTGGGCATCCCCTCCAAAGTCAAATGTGTGCTTTTCACACCCATGATTGAGATTCTCTCTCCGATATACACAGCCTTTGAGGCATTTATTTATTTAATTTATTCATTCATTCATATTTCTCACGATCAAGTGACTCTGGGCGGTGTACAACAACGCTAAAAACAAAATGTACAAATTAATGTTAATAGTATTAATATTTAAAACTTTAAAATTAGGCACAAAACTAAAAACAGAAAAGAAATTAGGCAAAAAGGAGGTGCTATTACACAGGAGCCATCTGTGCAATGAATGCAGAAGTAAATTAATGTAGGGATTTAATGCCAGCATTTTGACAACCAAAGCCACTCACCTCCTTGAGTTTGTCAGTCAAAATCTTGATCTCCTCTTCATATTTGTCCTCTTTTTGAGAGTACTGGAGGGAGGAAAAGAGACACTCAAGATCCGACTGCAACAGAGCGCGCATCCCTAGCACATCATCCCTCAGTGGCAGCTCCCTGGCTGGGGCGGATCCCCCCCCCCCAAATAATTTGTTTGCGGTTTATTCTACAGGTCGTCCTCACTTAATGACAACAGGGACCGGAAATTTGGTCGTTAAGTGGTGTGGTCGTTAAGTGAGTCACCACATGGCCGGACCTGATTTTACAACCATTTTTACGATGGACATTAAGTGAATCACGGGTCGTTAAGCAGATCACTGTGGTCATTAAGCAAATCCAGCTTCCCCAATGGACATTTTTTGCCTGAAACCGGCAAAAAAAGGTCACAAATCGCAATCAAGTGACGGCAGGACGCTGCAACTGGTCATAAATGTGAGCCGGCTGCCAAGTGCCCAAATTGCGACCACGTGAGCACGGGGGTGGTGCAACAGTTTGCGACAGTTGTAAGTGCGAGTACAGGCCGTAAAGCACTATTTCTGAGCCCGTCGTAACCTTGGACCGTCTTTAAACAAACGGTTGTTAAGCAAGGACTACCTGCCTTTCAGCTAGAAATATGGGAGAGGGCAACAGAAGTCTTTTCGCTGCTCTCTGAAGTCATCACAGTTTGACTCAGGCAATAGGCTCTTCAGGGTCATTAAACCTTGGCTTAGTCTGTCATGTGAATCCAGCCACTGGGAATCAGACACTCTAATTTACAAACCCACGCTTGGTATGAACCAGCCCATCAGCTTCATCTGACCCGTGAAGCTAGTCAAATCTCTAGGGTTTTTTTTCCGCCCAAGCTTCTTAGTGCACCTTTTTATCCAAGGGGCAACAGGAATTTTTGCTGGCTGCTTCGCTTAAACAACAGGATAGGCAACCTGTGATCTCCAGCATCCTTTCCAGATCTCCTTCCTGGCTGTATCAGCCAAGAGGGGAAGAAGCAGAACCGAAAGATTTATAATCCTGACATTTCTCCCACTGGGAGGATACAAGCGGAGATGAGAAAGAGACCCCCCCCCCCATTGGACCCACCCAAACTCTTCCAGCTTAACCACAATGGCTGCCTTTAAAGTATAAATCAGAGGCAAGGCATCTTTGCCTCCATATGCCAACTCTGAATCTCGGTAAAGGCCTCTTGATTACAGAATTGGGGAGAAGTGGGACAATTAAGGACATGGCAAATTGTCAGCTATGGTTAACTCCTACAACACGTCCTAAAATAATTAAAAAAAGACAGATGCTATGGGATTATACAGCTTATGAGACCTAGAATTATGATACCCAAGATATAACTAACACAGTTGACCAACAACTGACCCCAAGAGGGCCACGCACTTAAGTTTCCCCGGCAGAACGAGAAACCAATGCCTGACAAGGCCACAGAGGGATTTGTGATTTTATTTCTAAAAAAAAAAAGTAGCAGTAAATAATGATTTTATTTCTAAGCAGGGACGGAACCACCCTACCTTCTCCGCCTGAGCCTCAAGCGATTTGAGGTTGTTGGTGACATTCTTCAACTCTTCTTCCAACTCTGAACATTTACTGCGCGTGTTGGCAAGGCAGAAAAAGAAAGGAAGGATAGGGAAAAAAAGGGGAAAGGACGGACAGGAGAGAGAAAGAAAGAGTGAATCTGTGGATTGGGGAAGTGGCTGAGATTCTGAGAGGACCTCCCTTGCAATTACTCAGGGTCAGCGCAGTGAAGTGCTACTTCTTGGAGTTTTCTTTTCAGAAAGAAAATAATCCAGGGATATTTTAACCAACAATTTACGCTAGATGTGGGGGGTTTCCCCCATCCTCCCTAGGCCACCAGCTGCCAGGAAAGTAAATGCTTGTCCAGATCATTTTCCAGAGTTTCTGACACTAGTCAGACGCCCGCGCGTGGCTTCGTCCCTTCAACTCTGGGCTTCAGCTGAAGAACTGACGAAGGAAGCATCAGAAGATCTGTGATGTGAACACTCTTCAACTCTCAAGAGATCCTGGGAGGCCAAGACTGGGCCTACTGGGGGCAAGGGAGAGATACGAAGCGGGTAGAACCCCACTGTGCAGATAGACATTCGATTTTCCATTCGTCCCTGGTTCTTCTCCCCCTTCTGTTCTTTTAATTCTAAACTAGGCCTTCCTGCTTGGAGCAGGGGAAAACCAAGCTATCGGTTTTCAGCAGCCATGGCCAGAGTGGAGATTCCAGGATGCCTACTTTAGGGCAGCCCAAGGATTAATTAAATGGGGGCACACAGCCTCCAAGCTGCAATGATGGCCCCAAGGTGGGATGTGCCCAGTTGTGCCAGGGCTGGCTTCGACGTGGAATCTGGTGGGAGCTGCCTGGCTAAAAAAAGCCTCAGCAACTGTCTGCCCAACAGAAAGCAAAAACAAAAAAAAAAGGGGGGGGAAGTGGATCGGAGACAGCAAGATTAGGGCAAGCAGAGCATGTAAAGCATCTAAGGCAGCAAGAAGAGGAGGAGGAAGAGGCGGCGAGATGTGCATGAAGGAGCAGGGGTAGGGGAGAACGAGAATTAAGAGCTTTAGTGCTCAAGGAAGGGGAAAGGGATTAGTACCTTTTCTTCAGCCTGAGAAAGGAACTTCAAGTTTTGATCCATCAGCCGGTTCTGCTCATTCATTTCCCGTATACGGCTGGTTAGGGACGGCCAGGCGGAGAGGCACGGGTCGAAGGGGAGAGGGGCCGAAAGGAGGAGCAGCGACAACAACGGAAAAGAGACAAAGCGCAGCCGTAAAAGGGGCGGGGGGGGGAGAGAAAAAAGGAAGAAACAAAAGAAAAATAAAAGTCGGTCACAACACATGCTTGGCGGGCAGGGGCATCGTGGTTTCACTCGGGGGCAAAGCGGGCCATTCTGCGGGGTGCATGCCACGGGGGTGGGCGGGCAGGGACGCATTACACGAGGCCAAGAAGCACAACGGTGAGAAGCAGAAGCCGTTTCCTTGTGGAGGGCTGCTCAACCCATCATCCCCAGCCACTCAGACATGCAGCCAGTCTGGGGGAAAGGCGGCTGCTCTATCAAAGCAGGGTACGCATGAAGTGGTGCAGTGGGGGGAATTTTAACAGCCGGTGGCCAGCTGCTCAGGGGAACGAGAGGACCGCCAGCTTGGAAAAAGCCCCCCAGGAAAGACCAGCTCTTTCTTCTTGCCTTCCATCTTCGGCCACCTGAAAGAGGGCCGCGGGGGTGGGTGGGTTCGAGGGATTTCCTAAGGATTCAGAAGGGGTGATGGGGCTGCTAAGCTTCACGGGACAGCTCATGGCCCCTTGGGCTGCACGGATGCCCATGTCCTTAAGGATCGGCAGGATGCCCTACCGCTTCACGAGGCCGTGCCATTCGCAGCTCCCCAGAGCGAGGAACAGAACTCTAAAACGGTTGCAAACAAATTTAGACAGATGTAGCTTAGTTCCGAGGGGTGTGTGTGTGTGTTGGTCGGATGAAATCTGCCTTAGAAGTCGAGTTTGGATTCTGAAATGGGATGGACACAGGCCTGGCTCCCAACCTAACTGCCCAAGAGCTCGGAAGTTTCCCCCTTCCGCAGGGAGGCAGGCTACCAAGACTAGTGTTATTAATCTGTGCTTTTTTTTTAAAGGGAAGTGGGGAGAAAGGCAGGGGAACTGACATTTGACCTTAATGCTTCTGCTGTTCTCTTTCTCGAGCCTCAAGCAGCCCCAGGAGATGCCGCTGATTTCATTACACCCTTAAGAAGTCCTGCGATGAGAGCTTAAGAGGCTCTGGGAAAGATGTCACATGGAAGCCTGTTCGATGCTTCTGGAGGCACCTAGCTCCCTTCCCAGCTACACTTTGGCACGTCGGTATCCCAGATGGGCGGCAGACCCCGCCTGAAGCTCGGAAGGCTTTGAACGGACGGTCTGTGCGAGGTCCCCAAGAGAGAGGCCACGCCAACAGCAGCGGGAACGACCTTAGGGGTCATGGGAGACACCCTGCTAAAAACAAGAACCCAAGTTTGACCCCCCTCGCAGGGAACCAAGTATCAGCAAGACCCCTGAAAAAGGACACTGCTGGCTGGGACTCTGACCGGAAAGAGGCCAGCTAAATTTTGCGGCGATTCCTGCTTTTCATTCCGCTTTGCGTTTGTAGTCTTTGAACAGGGACATCTCACTGCATCCAGGGTGCATCCAACCAGAAGCAACCTCCCACCCACCCACCCCGCTTCAGGCCTCGTCTAACCGGGAAGGGGAGGAGCCAAGCCGCCGGTGTTAGCATGCATGCGGGGCACGGGCAGGGCGGAGGGGGGGCGTCATGCTAAAGGAGGAGGGAAGCTGGGAAGGGTGCAACACTCACGATTCGGCCAGTTCGGCTCTTTCCTCTGTACGCTCCAGGTCTCCTTCGATGATCACCAGTTTACGAGCAACCTAAAGGAACCCAAGGGGATTTCAAAGAGGCTTGGTTATTAAACCGGAGCAGCAGAGAAGATGCCACACTCAAGCTCACACTCACACGGAGCAGAATGAAGAGCCTTGGGGGCAGCGTTCCTCCGCCTCAGCAACTTTAAGATGGGTGGACTTCAACTCCCAGAATTCTCCAGCCAGCCATGCCTACTCTAGGAGTTCAGTTGGAATGACGACGTCTTCCTCAGCCCTGCCTGGAGACACAGAGGTTGCCCCAAGGCACCGTCTACCCACAAAACCAGAGGGGTCCTCCCTCTGAGCTGCAGCCCGTCCCTTAAAATGAAAGGCTCTAGTCCTCATGATGCTGAAGGAACACCAATGCCGCCTTAGCGTCGGAACGTTGCTCCGCATAGCTCAGCCTTATCCGTTGAGAAACTGCAGCTTTACGGGGTTGGGGCAAAACTCTCTCTGCCTGGGATCGAAGCAGAACGTTTCTACCTGACCTCCCCCGCCTCCCAAAGAATTCCAGAGTATCCAGGGAAACTGCAAAGGAACTGGGTGTTGTTAGAATTGAGGGCCACCCACCTCCTCGTACTTCCGGTCGGCTTCCTCAGCAATGTGCTTGGCCTCTTTCAGTTGGATCTCCTGCAGCTCCATCTTCTCTTCGTCTTTCAGGGCTCTGTTTTCAATGACTTTCATGCCCCTGTCAGGAGTGAGGAGATGAGACAGCGTTTGTGTACCTGAACGCCCCAAAGCAGGAGGCAGCGTTGGGATCCTGGAGGTAACTGGCTAAAGCGGAGTTGTTATCATTACAGGTAGTCCCCGCTTAGCAACCATTCAGTGACGGTTTGGACTTGCAACGGTGCTGAAAAGCACTTACAACTGGTCCTCACACTTATGACCGTTGCAGCGTCCCTACAGTCACGTGATCACGATTCGGGCGCATGGTAACTGGTTCGCATTGATGACCGTTGCAGTGTCCCATGGTCACATGATTGCCAGTTTTGACCTTCCCAGCCAGTTTCTGGCAAGCAAAAGCCATGGGGAACCGCGTGATTCACTTAATGACCACGTGGTTCGCTTAATGCCTGTGGTATTCACTTAACTGCCGGAAAAAAAGGTTGTAAAATAGGGCCGGATTTGCATGACCGCTTCGCTTAGCAACCGAAATGCCGGTCTCAATTGTGGTCATTAAGCGAGGACTACCCGTATTTATTCTATTTCCAGAGAATACACGAGTTATTCTAGAGGAGTTTAGGGGTGAACTGGGCCACTGTCGGGATCCCTTAATTTTAAAGGAATGGGATTTCCCCTTTAATTTACCATGAATGGTCTACAGCTGTATTTGACCACTGCAGCAAACGGCCAAGAACAGCTAGATGCGGGTCTGCCCTTGTTTTCATTTCGAACTGCTGTGATTCTTATTTTTAAGGCTTCCTGCAGATGTTTTCAAACTTTCACATCTGGGAAGCTGCCCAGCAGCTCTTAGGATGCGGTGGGATATCGCAGGCGCAAACCAAACAGTGACCCAGCCAAGGTGATATGGGGGTCTTCCTGCTGCTCCGGGTCCCAGCCTGAAGAAGGCTCATCCAATGCCTTCGGGCCAAACTTCTCCTCCAACCCTCGAGATGATTTTTTTTTTAAATTCTGTACACTACCCAGAGTCACACTGTTGTAGTGGGGTGGCCTTATAAATCTTTAAATCAATATGCAAGCCAAGATACCCCAGCTTCTGCACCCTCCTTCTGCGAAGGTCTTACTCAAGCATCCCGTCCCTCTGTCCTAATTTGAGGTTGCCGAGTTTGCAGGGAGGGTCTCTTTGGCTACGCCAAGCCGGCCGGAAGGCCCCTCGCTCGCCAGCCGAAGCCCACCCACCTTTCGCTCTCATCTGCAGCCTTCTCTGCTTCCTCCAATTTCTGCAAGGCTGTCGCGAGACGTTCCTGGGCCCGGTCCAGTTCCTCCTCGACCAGCTGGATGCGCCGGTTCAGGGACGCGACCTCGGCTTCGGCCTGGGGTGGGGTGGGGTGGGGTGGGGGGAAGAGAGGCGATAAGAAGCTTCTTCTTTCAGAGGCGTGGGGCTATCGTTCCTGTCGTTGCCAGTTTCTGCACCTCCCTGGAAAGCCTCCAAGGCAGAAGAGGGGGACGCCTGAAACGTCCTTTCCGCCTTGGTTTGGACCTAACCCACCCTTCAGCAGAAAGCCCCCCCCCCCCCCCAAGTCCTCTTCCTTGTTAGGAACCAAAGAGAGCTGCCTCTTTCCTTGACCATCCCCACTTTGCTTCCAAGGCACTCAAGACGGGATGCATCGCGCCCCCCCTACTTGAAACAAATACAACAAATGGCGGGGAACAAATGAAACTAATGTCGAGGAAGGCAAGGATCCACCCCATGCATTACGTAGGTCCTAAGCTGGGGCTGACCCACCCAGCCCCGTCTGAGTTTGCCCAAGCCGATCCCAAACGACCCAGCTTCTTCGCGGTGACAGAACCAAGCTAGCTTGTGCCCGGCTAAGCCCCCCCGGGGGTCTTCACTGCCCCAGTTCACCACCAGCCCCATCTCTGGGCCGGACCTGGAACACGGGGGTGGCCTGGTTTCTCCTAAGCATGCCCCCCCCGCCTCCAGAGCAGCGGGCACAGTCCACGCCACCATCTGCTGCCAGAGGGACAGACTTAACGGCCAGCAACCTTCGCACCGTCTTAGCACACGCACCTTCCTGGCGGAGCGTCCCAGGCCGAGTTGGAAGATGTCGCAGCCCCTGATCTACAGCACGCCTGCCCCCGGGGCAGATTGGCAGGATGCTCCATTTCAGCCCGGGAGGGATGGGGGCCTCCAGGGTGGGGGGTCCCCAGCAAGGCTGGTGTGGCTCTAAGGCCATACCTGCAGGCTAGGCTATCAGCTGCTTCGGGAGCTGAATCCAGAGATTCCTGACTTCTAGAGCAGCGTTTCTCAACCTTGGCAACTTTAAGACGGGTGGACTTCAACCCCCAGGATTCCCCAGCCAGCAGGCTTTAAGAGGTGTGGACTTCAAATGCTGGCTGGGGGATGCTGGGAGTTGAAGTCCACCCGTCTTAAAAGTTGCCATGGTTGAGAAACGCTGTTCTAGAGGACAGGCTAGGGTAAAGCACTGCAGGCCCGATTGCCAGGTGACACACACGCTTGCCTGGGAGAGTGTTTAAAAGCAACATTTCCCTGGCCTTTTCACAAAGATTTGGGGGGTGGGGGGGTCTGCAGGACTTCAATCAATGTCGCCCCTAGGGGTGTGTGGAATGGACAGCTTTCCCCCTCCCTCTCTGGCACTCAGAGACGAGCTCCTCTTCTGGGAATCCCGCAGAAAACTTGGGAAATTTCCCACCACGATTTGCGACTTTCCTGCCGCCGTCCCCAAGGAGCCTGACTGGAAGCAGACAAAGAAACTCGCAACCGGAGGGGGCAGAGGAATGCGAGATCCAGCCGGGAAGGCGTGGGAACACCCGCGGGGAGGGGTTCTAGAACCAACAGGAGCCCTCGCCCTCTGCCAACAAGGAGTGCCGGAGCTCCAGACAAGCAAGCGCCTTTTGACAAAGTGGCCCTCGTTCAATCTGCAGTCGCGCCCGCTTCCCTCCCCTTGCGACTCAGCCCCCCCTTCTCCCTAAACCAGGGTTTCTCAGCCAGGGTTGCCGTCGCGAGAGGCCACCAGGGGTTCCCTGGGAGATCCCCATTTATTTAAAAAATCATTTCAAATTCGGGCAACTTCACATTCAAGAGGCAAGTTTCACTCTTTATTTTTGGGTTGAAGGACACTGTGAATGCATATAGACAGGCCGGCCCATGAAACGAATACAGTAAGTTTGCAATTTCTGGCCTATATTTGAGCCTGAATGGGTGGCCGTTCCCCGAGGCCTGTAAAAAAAAATCCTCCAGGGTCAAAAAGGTGAGAAAGGCTGCCCTAAGCCCACTAAAATGAGAGAGACCCACACCCTGCATTTCTGGAAACCAGAGGCCAGCCAAGGAAGTACCCCAAACTGCCCAACTCTTACAGATAAAAGGGGGAGAAAGAGCCCTCCCTCAACAAAGATCGTGAGCTGGGAGATGTTTTAGTTGCCTAGGCTAAGGATCTATTGGGGGGGGGGGGCAGTTTGCCAGGCCATATTACAGCAAGTCCTATCAGCAGGCGATTGGAGCAAATACTGCAGAGCTGATGAAGATAAGCAAGGGGCCTGACCAGGCTATGTTGTGACTCCAAGAGAGCAACATGGGAGCTGGATTTTATTCCCTAAACAGAGCAAAATAATAATAATAATAATAATAATAATAATAATAATAATAATAATAATAAATCACTTCCTACATTCCTGCACGTCACTGACCTGGCCAGGCCTCCTTCTGAGGAGCTTTCAGACACTTGGAAAACCATCTCATTCTTCTGTGCAAGGAGAATACCTCCAAGGCACAGAATGGGGGAAGGGAGAGATTCATCTGGGGAAGGCTAAAGCAGTGATTGGTCAGTCACACATTCCCTGCACAGAGGGAGGCAGAGTAGTTTAAAAAAAAAAAAAAAAGGACACACTGGACTAGTAACTTGATGACTAGGTCTGCAGCTTCATTACAGGTAGTCCTTGCTTAATGACCACAATTGGGAGCAGAATTTCGGTTGCTAAGCAAAGCGGTCATCAAGCAAATCCGACCCGATTTTACGACCGTTTTTGTGGCAGCCATTAAACAAATCACCATGGGCATTAAGCGAGCCACATGGCCGTTAAGCGAAACACACGGTTCCCCATTGATTTTGCTTGCCAGAAGCCAGCCGGGAAAGTAAAAAATGGCCATCACGTGACCACGGGACGCTGTGACTGTCATAAATGCGAACCACTTGCCAAGCGCCCAAATCGTGATCATGCGACTGTGGGGATGCTACAAAATAGTAATAATCATAATCATAAATTTCTTTCCTTATAGGTAGCCCAGACACATAAAACAGCATGCAGGCCAAACGTCCCTTAACTGGCTCAAATTAGAAATGTTGTTTTAGAACAGAGCTTTCCAAACTGTGTGTCGCCACACACAGTCGGCTGTGTCGCCACACAACCCGGAAGTGGCAGCGGGGGCGTGCACGGTGGCGGCACCGGCGCGCCATCGGTGCTTCTGCGTTTTAGCGGAGGCTGCCGCCGCTGCCGCCACCATGCACGCCCCCGCTCGCACCGGGTTTTCCCGCGGCGACACATGAAAATCCGAAGGCGCCGCAGCGGCGCACAAAGACCGAAAGCGGCAGCAGCGCTTCCGGGTTTTTGCGCGCTACCGCGGCGGCAGGACTTCCGGATTTTCCCGCGGCGACACACCAAGGGCGGTTGGTGTGTCGCCGCGGGAAAACTTTAGAAGGTTAACGTGCCATCCAATGGAGAATTTCCTATTTTGGAATATTAGACGGGATGCCCTGATTTCCACTCCGTTGCTTTATGGTGAATAGAGAAAAGACGCTAACGAACATAGATATAGTAACCTTCCTAAGCTGTGCAGCGAGTCTGCTGGGAGTTCAACGTCGCGGCCAAGCACATGTCCGCGGAAGACCGCAGCCCCGTACACTTTCAGGGACACTCCTCTTCCCTAAGCCTCCAGGAAGCGAGAGGGAAGGCCGGCTTGCGGACAGGGTTGAGATAGCAGCCAACGGCCAGAAAACCCAACGGCCCAACATTTCTGGGTGGACAAGGGGCTTTGCACCGAGATCTGCAGATGTCCAAACAAGCTGTTTCTCGCCAGGTCGCCAAGACGCTTCGGTGCCAGGCTGCTGGCGGCCGACACGCAGCTGCACCGACGTCAGGCACAACCCAGCGGCCTCTTCTGGGTCCAAGGTTGGCCACGGTTCCCTCGCTATCCGGTGCCCTTCCCTCGCTATCCGGTGCTCAGTTTCACTGAGTGAAATTGTCTAAACCGTTTTTTTTTAAATGCCAGAATCTAGCTCAAGGCTCTTTCAGTATCATATTGAGCTTCCCAGCTTCGCGATCTGGTCTTAGAAAGCCCACGAGAAACTCCTTGGCTCTCTAAAACTCCTCCTTCTCCACCAACCAGCCAACAAACACGCCACGGCTTGGTCAACGCGAGGAGCAGGTGGGGAGTAGGAGGAATGCAAAATGTCTGCCTGGAACAATAAGCCAGGATTTGGGTCTTGCCCGCATAAATTATACCTGCTAAACGCGATGAGGTTCTGAATTGCAAGAAAGAAACTATTAAAGAGTGGTCACCCAAACAAGATTTGTGCGCCGAAGGGACCCACCGGAGCACCAAAGGGCAGCGGCATCCAACATCGGCCTCAAATGCTGCTCATGAGGACTAGAAACTTGCTCCAACAAGAAGCCACGCTCAACGGAACTGAATTCCCAGCAGCTCTCCTCTACAGGACCCATTCGGGGAAGCCCTCTTGCTGCCTCCCAAATTCACAGTACCTAAATTCGGAACGGATCTGATTTCTTTATAATAAGCTTAGAGACTTTAAGCCCTGGGGAATGATGGCTTAAGTCCCCAAGCCAAGAGGGAGGGGGAATAAAAAACAGTTTGGGGATCAAAGCTTGTTCACGGAGGCCGTTGGACTCATTCAGCTGCTGGGTCCTGAACGATCGCCAGCTTCTACTGGCAAGAGCCAGCAGCCTTCCAGAAGCGGTGATCTCAAGATCCCTTGGCTGGTTTTGCAGCACAAATCCTACTGCAAGTCAACACAGGCCCAGGAGCCGGCAGCTGGAGGCCTCTTCCAGACCCCTGAATGTGCACCAGGGCAGCACTGCAATCGAAGGCTGCCCCGGGGAGGCAAGCCAGATGCCTCTCGAACACTCAGCCGCAGCGGAGCCCCAGAAGCCTCCCTGCTACGTGGGTGATCTGCGAGGGCCGAGGGACCCGCTCAGGAGCCCCCCGCTTCCTTTCCGATCAAGGCTGGCCTGCTCCAAGGCGGCGTCTCCCCCACCCCAGCAGATTCCAGCGCGTCAAACTCCCTTGCCCAACCCCCACCCCCAAAATCCGCAGGCCCGGCTGGGAGGCTCTGCGGGAGATGCTCCGGCTGCGGAGAAGCCCCTTCCCAAAAACTCTTCGGCCTTCGGGATTTCTCTCGCTGCAAGAAGAAGCCACCCGACCCCTTGAACCCCCAACTCTTGATGCAGAAATATGCATCTCAGACAGACCCTTTCCCTGCCAGTCCCTAACTCGTGGTTTGGTCAGGGACCAAAAATAAAGAGACTCTCCAAAAATAAGGGAGCCGTGGCATGGCGCAGACCCCCTTGATTTACTGCAGCACACTCTGCTGGGGGATGAGGTGATGGGACAAGACAAACTCATGCACTGCAACACCTGGAGATGCCACCCATCGACCAAGATCGCCTTACGCCTACAACTGGCACACGGAGCCTCCTTGGAGAGGGGCAGTGTACCACTGAATCGCGGCCGCCACTCATGAATTGGCACTAGTAGACTGCGGGAGATCTCCCGTGAGGTGCGGAAGACCAAGTTAGATGGGGAGCTCAGGTCTGGCCTATCCAAGGTGTTTGACGCTGCAGGCAGCCCCCGCCCGTATTGCGCAACGCTGCTGGGGAGACCCACACCAACTCGGCCTCCCCCCCCCCCCCCCCGCCAGCAGACGCAGAAGGCAGACGTGCCTTTTTCCAACAAACTGGAGGTCCACCCCCCACCCCCCTAAGCGAAGTTAAGCACCTCCCAGCCACCAGGCTGTTTACCACTGAAAGGAAGACTTGGGGGGGAGAAGCGGGGGGGGGGGGGGGGGGGACCGGCTGGGGGAAGGAGAGTGACAGATTGCTTCCAACCCTAGACTCACTGTCTCCCTTGTTCGGACGAAGGCGAGCCGGCTATAAATCTCCCCTCTTCGCCTGCCTCCCAAAAAACTAACCAGAAACTGCTTCCTATCCCAACAAGAGGAGGGAGGGGGGGGCGGTTTGGGGGAGACAGAGAAAGAAGAAGTCTCTGTGTTTGCTCGGTGCCTTAAAGAACTTCTGCCCAGTTCGCAAGAGGAGAGCCAGGCTTAGTCCTCCCGTAAATGCCCCGGGGGGAAAAAAAGGCCCAGACAGGGAACAGAAGGGCCTCTGTGCCAACATCAGCATGACAAAAGGAGAAGTCAAAGAACTGGGGGGGGGGGGAAGTAGGGAGGATTATTCATCATTACATGTTAATCCTGACCGGCCAGCTTGGCTCTCCCTGAATTTCCTATCTGCACAATGTCTATGAAGGTTCTCAGTCATCCAGGTAGAATTGTCTATCGCTTGAATCATGTCAACTGGATTTCTATTTTCTCAGTGGAAACGTTTCGCTCCTTATCTGCACAATAGCTAACACCCTAAAGCAGTGTTTCTCAACCTCAGGCAGCTTGAAGATGTGTGGACTCCAACTCCCAGAATTCCCCAGCCAGCAACTTTGCTCAGCGGCAGAAGGGGCAGAAGGCAAAACCTACAACCCAGCCCGATAAGGCAGCTGCCAAGCACCTGCAGCAGGAAAAGCATTCTGCAAAGGTGGAGAGAAGCAAACGCCCGGGGCGCTCGCGGTGCCTTCCTTGGAGGAGCTTAGAAGCAGACCAGGCGGCATCGGATCCCAGCCAGGAGATTAGTAACTCGGAGCTCGATGGCGGGCATCCAGGGCCGAGCCAGCGCTCCACTGTTTGTTTTTAAAAGCAATGCCAAGAACGGGCTTGCTTTCGAAGGGAAGCCTGCGTGCCAAGGGTTATCGAGAGGCGGGAAGGATGCCTGTAATGGCCAAGGAGCACAAGGAGCGCCTTGAATGGCCTTGGAGCCAGAAAGAGGAGCAGCGAGCCTCTCGCTAACAAGTCACTCCATCCTTATTTTCTGGCAGGCACGTAAGCCGGCTTCAGGAGCGCTTAACTAGACAGAGCGATGCTTGGCTGACGGCCCCTGGTTTAAAATAAAATGGTCTCCACAGGTGCTGGAAAGAGAGTTCTGGAAAGAAAATTGAGGGTTTTCCAGTCTCGGAAAACGGACGGCTCTGCATTTGAGGATGAAATAAATTTATCTCGCAGGATCAGTTAGAGAGTTAGAAGTTGTTTTTCCTTCTGCTGCCATTGATCCGGCATCTATTATGTCGCTCGGATTCTGACCAGGTTCACGTGCCACGCTGAACCGCAACGTGGTTTAGTTTTCATTTAATGTGCGGTGTGAATTCAGCCACAGTGGTTGGCGAGCCACGGTTTCCTACATCATACACACACACACACAAAAAAGAGGCTAGTTCATTTCAAGGCGAGGTTGCCATCTATGCTTCCCAAATCTTGCCTTTCCAAATTCCAAAAGGTGCCCTTTTTAAAAGAATATCAAAAAAACCAACTCTCTCTCAGGTTTTGCGCTGGGCCAATCATCCTCAAGGGATTTTTTTTAAAAAAATGCATTTTTCCTTCTCAACGAGGAAGTCCCCGTTTCCCATGTCATTTTTTTTTTACACCACCCATGTTAGCAGAAACTTGCACTCTGCCAAGTATTTACGTTGTTTGCCTTTTTTATAAGTGCAGATAAGAGGCGTGCAAGGGGCGAACTCGAGATGGCTGGCATAACAAGGTGGTGATAAAGAATCGCAGACAGTGAAGTCACGGGTGCAAAAACAAGAGATGGAAGGTGTTTCGGATCCACAGCTAAGCCAGCCCCCCCCCCCAAAAAAAAAAAAAAAGGGCAGGGAAACACTACTGATTTTTTGGAAATCAACTAGTTATTAATCACTCTTAGAGCCCTGTCCTGCTCCAGCAAAAATTCTAACCACTGAACTAAAAGACAGGTGCCTGCGTACAGGTTCTGTTCTTCAAATGCGCTAGGAGAAGACAGCCAGCCCAGGCACAGGAGCCTGCCTCCCCCCCCCCCCCCCCCCGGCCCCAATGCAAGATGGGGCTTGGGCCGAATTTGCCAGACATTTTAAGGCAGCTGCAAAAAAGGAAAACCTTCCACAGTAAGAAAATGAAGAATCGGGATCCACCCGAAGGCTACTGCCAGGGTGATCGAGGCGAGAGACTGTTTGATTACAAGTTGGCAGCTAGTGCAGAGTTGTTCTTCTTCCCTTTGTATTCCAGGAATGCCTCTTTTCAACTGCACCCAGCCAGTCATTGCTGGAAGGATGAGGGAGGGCAAAACACACACACACACACACACACACACACACACACACACACACACACACACACACACTTGTCTCCGCTGCAGCTAGATCTTGCCTGGACAAAAGGAGGAGCGAAAGAGTGGAGAGACTCAGCTGCCCCCCTCCAGAGCTGAGAACCAGGCAGGCAGGAAACAGACGGCATCTCCACCCCATCTCCACCCGTCCACGGGCACGGCCTGGACCGCAGCCTTATTTCCTAAATAGGGAGAAGAGCCACAACCAACTCAGTTGGCTTTCCGGGCAACGCCTCTGAGTAGTGTGTTTTTTTTTTTTAAAAAAAAGGACACACAGATCCTCCATTTGTGCAGCGCAGAGGAGATCCCACCGCACCCCTCCTTCCCAGCCCCACTCCCCCGGCAGGGCCACCTCTATTGGGGTTCCCCAATCACTGCTACCACCACTTCTTTGCTCTTCCCATGAGAAAGTTTGTTTCCCTGCAAAAGGTTCCCGTCTCCCTTCCCTAATCTGATTCCCTTTTATTGCTTGGTGAGTCCCAAGGTCGGGAAGGCCGCACACCTTCCTCTTTCAATCTCTCTATCTTGCCCTTCCCTTCCCCGTCTCTCTCTCAAACAATCACCTCATGCCTGATCCCTTTAACAGGAGGGATCCCACATCCGCCCTGCCTGTGCAAATTTCTGCAACTTTCTCCCCCTGGATCCTGATCCTTTTCTTGAAAGATCTCCTCTCCTCTCCCCCGCCCCAGGAACCTAGCACCCTCTTCTATCCAGCCCCCGATCCTGTAAAATCAAGCTATTTTATACACGCCCTTATTTTCATAGGTTGTTTAAAAGGGATGTGCTACATCACTGGTGTTTCATAGGGAGGCGAGGATAGGAATATTTCTGGAAAAGGCATTTTATTAGGCTCAGATGAAACTAAGGATAGATCGGGGTGCGGCAGTGGGCAGAGAAAGCTGCTCCGCACCAAAGGAACTAGCTGAAGAATAGGATATTGGACAGCCCAAAGCCACCTCTTCTTCCATTACGGATCCATGCACGCGCAGCTTCAGAAGAAGGTCAAAGGGTTAGGTCTTCCCAGCCTGGACCCTGCCCTCGCCTAGCAAAGCAACGAGTTGTACAACTTGCCTGTGACAACGCAGGGAGTGGTAAGTTATTCCAGACCAACCAACTTGAGTCATGAGCCTAAAGCGCTGGGAGGGAAGGCAGATCAAGCCTCCAGGTTCAGAGGCAGTGTACCAGGTGCCAGGAACAAGGTAATTGAAGGAGGCAGCTACCTGGGGCTTCTGCTGAAACTACAATGCTGGACAAATTGAGCCAGACTAGCCTCATCCCAATAGTAAAGAGGGCTTAGAACAGAACCTCCAGGAACAGGAACAATCTATCTCCAAGTAGCCAATGCTGCAGATAGGCAGGAAGAGCTGACCACTATTCAGACTCTTTGCTGGTCCAGCAGGAACTCTGGGCAAAAGGACCCTATTGACAGGAAGAGGGAAGCAAGAGAGGTGCCCTCCCTGTCTTGCTCACGGCGTCCCCAGAGGCGTTCAGCTGGTCAGACAAACCCTTCCACCTGTTCCGACCACATCCTGCGTGGCCAGAGATCACAGGAACTCGGCAGATGCTCCCATGCTGAGGCAACGTTGCTGTGAGTCAAGAGCACCCAGGGCCAAAACAAGGGAGGATTTTGCTCCGCAGAGGCTGGGGACCCTAAAGAGAAGCCCCTTTGCACGAAAAGGCTCCCTGTTGGAAGTAACAAGCAGGACGCCTTCGGATGACTTTCTAGACACCGCAAGGCCAGCCCTGGGGGATTCTGGGTAGCACCCCCCAAATTGTCTTCAGCTACAGCCTTGTATCAGCTGGGCCAGTTGCAAAGCATGCAGGGAAGCACCCCATCGTTTCGAGACACCTACGAGGGCATCTGCAGAACGGCCACCAGCAGGGGATTCTGGGCAGCAGCTCCCCACCCTTGGCCGCAAAGGATTCTGGGAAGCCACTCATCGTTTTGAGAACAGCTACCAGCAAGGGATTCTGGGTACTAGCTCCCCACCCAGGGCCACCCAATCAGCTTGGCCACCCGCAAAAGATTCTGGGAGGCAGCCCCCAGCGTTGGGGAGCCATACAGACCCAGGGATTCTGAGATAGGGGTCCCCCGAGGGATTCTGGGGCGCAGAACAGGCCCCACCCGGGAAGCGCGCCTTTGGCCCAGCGCGGGGGCTTGTGGGTAGCCCCCCGCCCCAGAGGCGCCCGGGCCGCCTACCTGCTCGCGGGCGCGGCGCTCGGCCTCGGCCTCCCGCTGCAGCCGCTCGGCGCGCTCGTCGGCCTCGTCGGCGTGCTGCTGCAGCACCTGGATCTTGCGCTTTACCGCCTCGATGGTGGTCGCCCCCGCCATGGCCGCCCCACAGAGACTCCACCGGCGGCTGATGCTGCGGCTGCTCGCTGCGCCCGCGCGCCCCGCCCTGAAATACCGGAACCCGCCCCGCCTGGGCCCGCCCCCGGTGACGTCACGCGCGCGGAGGCCCGGATGCGGCCCCGCCCCCCGCCCGCGGTGGGGTTGTCGTGGAGACGGGCGGGCCGCAGGCCCCGCCCGGCCTGCTGCACGCGCCCGGGCACATCGGGGCATCCTGGGAGCTGTAGTCTGGCGCCTCTGGGGGCGCTGCAGGAGAGGCAGCAGAGGGGCCCTTTCCTCCTCCCGTGAGGGATGGGAGGTGGGGCCCTATGAGTGCCAGGGAAGCCAGCCTGGGCACAGCCTTCCCCAACCTGGCGCCCCTTGCATTGGTGGGGTGCCACTCCTACCCTCCCCAGATATGGCAGAGCAGGCCTGGGGGCACCCCGCCAACTAAACCTGGGTTAAGGAAACACAATGGCTGGTGCCCCCCAACATCTTGTGCCCAGGCACAATCCTGCTGGCTAGGGGAATTCTGGGAGTTGAAGTCCACACCTCTTAAAGTTGCTGAAGTTGAGAAACACTGCTCTAAGGGAAACGTCAATACCAATTCTACACCTGAAATGCCCCTCGGCCCCGGATCCGGCCCCCATCTGCGCTACCCCTTTGCAAACACAGCCATCAAGCCTGGAATGGCCCCTCTCCCTGCGGGGAGCATTGCTCTGATCAATTCCTGAATTCTTTCCCATCCAGCCCAGCCGGTTGGCAAATCTGTGGTATTATGAAAAAAGGAAGAAAAATGAGAATTTGGGAAGCTAGGTTTGGAGGCTGGGAGACCGATGCAGGACATATATGGATATGGAAACTGGAATTAACCTCTGCCTACAGCATCTGGGGCTTTTTCATGGGGAAGGAACAGGGTTGGGAAACATTCCATTCTGGTGAGATCCTTTGTGGTACAGGAACACACACACACACACACATACACACACACACACACACACACACATGACTGCATACATCCCTTCCTCCTTACAGGATCAATGGAAGATCTGAGAAATCTATTTCCTAATGGTTTACCTTCTGCTGCATTATTTATACGTGGGATTGGGGGGCTAAAAGGCGGCCGGAAGAGCGGGTTGTGATCCATTAAAGCTTTGCTGTAATAATGGCTTTTTTAAGTGCAAGGGATGTTTCTGTGCCAAGGTTTGGCCCCTTGGAAACCCTGTCTGCTGTGTTTGAAATGGCGAAGTCAGCGTTCGCAGAGGAAGACAGCTCTCTTTTGGCCCTCCTGATCAGAAATGGGATGATCCTGTGCCTTGATTGACATCCATAAAACTTTACTGAATAAGAGTCAGGTTAGTGTGGGTTCTATCGTTGTGTTTAAATGACACACTAAGCTGCAAACGTGAATTTTGGACAGATGCCCATCGCCCCCTATAACACCTCATTCTGTAAATGAAATTTGAAATTTCCTGTGTCTTCTGGACTGATTGTTAACTTCTGGGGAAGTGTGGCCTTAACAACCAGGCTCGGCTTCCTGAGAATATTGGATTACTTTTTTCTTTTCAAGTCTCTAGTCCAGGGCTTTCCAAAGTTTTTCTCGCGGCGACACACCAACCGGCGTTGGTGTGTCGCCGCGGGAAAACCCGGAAGTGCGGCAGCGCGCAAAAACCCAGAAGCGCTGCTGCCGCTTTCGGGTTTTGCGCTCTGCAGTTGGTGTGTCGCTGCAGGAAAACCCGGAAGCGCTGATGATGATCAGCGCTTCCGGGTTGTGTGGCGACACACCAGACTGTGTGTGGCGACCCACTTTTGTGTCGCGACACACAGTTTGGAAAGCTCTGCTCTAGTCCTTGTGAAGGTGCACCAGGAAATGTAGTAGATTTGGCAGGGGGAAGGAGCGTGGGACTTGCTGAAGGCAGTTTCACAGCAGAACAATGAATGATGTGTCCTTTTTACAATCTTCCCTTAACGAAAGGGAGGATAGGAGGATCCGGGGGCATCTGTAGATGTGGCTAAATTATGCCAACATTATAAGAGTCACATTCGTGAGATGGGCGGCTATATAAATCTGATAAATAAAATATCATGCAAAGTGTCTTGCTTTGCATAATATAACAATTTAGAACCTGCAACACTTTTCTTCATGATCAGTTTAGACCCTGCAACATGATAGATGATAGATAGATAGATAGATAGATAGATAGATAGATAGATAGATGTCCTCACTTAACAACCATTCATTTAGCAACGGTTCGGACTTACGATGGCACTAAAACCTGACTTGTAACTGGTCCTCGCACTTAAGACTGTCGCAGTGTCCCCGTGGTCACATGATTGCGATTCGGGTGCTTGGCAACCAGTTCGCATTTACAACCGTCACAGCATCTCACAGTCACGTGACCACCATTTTCGACCTTCCCAGCTGGTTTCCGGCAAGTAAAATCAATGGGGAACCACGTGATTCGCTTAACGACCACATGGTTCGCTTAACGACCATGTGATTCACTTAACGTCCACGGTGACTCACTTTATGACCGCCACAAAAGTGATCATAAAATCGGGTCAGATTCGCTTAACAGCCACATCACTTAGCGACTGAAATTCCATTCCCAATTGTGTTTGTTAAGCGAGGACTACAGATAGATAGATAGATAGATAGATAGATAGATAGATAGATAGATAGATAGATAGATAGATCGATCGATCTGCTACTTCTTTCTTGAGCTATTTTCTCCTTCCTGTTCAGAGTTTCTAGTCTGACACTCAGTAGAATTGACAAGATGGGTTGGGAAGTCAAAACTTGGCCGTGGGGAGCAGCTTGGCGGAAATGACTCAGCCAAATCTTCCCGGCAAAGTTTTCCGGACCTATCGCCCCTCCCGGTCACTCTTCACGACAACCGTCCTCAGCCTGGCTTCACACTTAGCATCCAAGAGCCGCCAAGCATTCGTCGCCACCCCAGGCTGATCCCTGAGATTATTCTCGCCCTCCTGAAGCCACAGAACGGGCGTTCTCCTTGCGCGGCTGGGATGCCTGAGGCAGCAGGCTAAGCTTTCGTCTTCCTCCTTCCTTGCCAGCGAAAGCCTAGATCTTGGACATCTAGAGAGATGAGCGGGTTTCCCCCCCTTGAGTAAAGCAAGGAGCTCCCTGGGGCCCTCTGCTGGCCGGCCCTGGGGAAGCTGCGTCAAACAGATAGGGAAGACCCCCACACACACTCTTTGACCCATCCAAAACGCCCAGCCAATAAAGGCGATGCAAGGAAGATGTGAGCTTCAGACCCTACCAAATAACCGAGCTGGGCCTGGGGAGCCTCCTGCTCAAGCTGAAGGCATGGAAGGCATCCTTCCAAGAGCTACTGAAGCACACCGAAGTCCACCGCACCGCACCCTATTTGCGCTCTCCCTGCCCCCCAGTGGGAGAGAACGGTCAAGGCAGTGCCCCCGCCAGCCAGAACCTGGAAGGGGAAGGCGTATCCCTCGGAGGCGACGAAAGCCCGTGTGTCCGTCAAAATAGTTTTGGGTGATAAATCTCTACACAGCTGATCCCCTCTGAGTGCCACGCAGCAGCTGCACGGAGCGCTGACAGCCCTTATGTGCTTGACAGATGGCTCGGCCATCGCTCTGGGAGAAAGTCGAGGCTGCCGACTGACCAGCAAATACCGCCAACTTTACGCTGAGTAGTTCGGCCCCGAGGCGACGCAGCATTCCTTTCCCGCTCATCCTTAGGGAGCAAGAGTGACGTTCTCGGCCTGGCTTCTATTTATAGGAAGCTCAGAAGTGCCCGCTACCAAATCAGAGAATGGGGCTGCGGTCTGCCTTGAGGGGCAGTGGTTTTCTGGATTCGGGGCTGGTTTTGTCACAATCAGGCCTCCAGATGTTAAGGATCATCCTCCAAGGAGCAGGAGATGGAGAAAGAAGCTGGAGGGCCTGATCCAAGGAATCTAGCTTGTGGATCTCCATAGTTCCTGACTCTTTCATTGGACTCCAGCATAGTGAGATAGCTTCTGAGTCCACGGGAGCATCACCGCTGCCATGTTTCATGCAAAAGGGTGGAAAGGCGGAGGAATACCAAACTGCTTGGGAATCACCAACTCAGGGAGAGGTTATTATTCGGGAAGGCCCTGTTCTGCAGTCAGCTGTCATCCCACCATCCCCAGCTATCCAGATGTTGACATCCATCACCTCCTACCAAGTTTGGTAAAAGGGGCCAACGGTTAAAGATAATTACAGGTAGTCCTCACTTAACAACAATTTGTTTAGTGATGGTTTGGATTTATGACGGTGCTGAAAAGACCGACTTATGACCAGTCCTCACACTTACGATCGCCACAGCATCCCCACAGTCACATGATCACGATTTGGACACTTGACAACCAGTTCGCATTTATGACCATCGCAGCGTCCCATGGTCACGTGATCACCATTTTCGACCTTCCCGGCCAAAACCACGTGGGGAACCACGTGATTCGCTTAACGACCGTGTGGTTCGCTTAATGCCTGCGGTGATTTGCTTAACGGCCGCTGCAAAAAAGGTCGTAAAATTGGGTCAGATTCGCTTAGTGGCCGTTTCGCTTAGCAATCAAAATTCTGGTCCCAGTTGTGGTCATTAAGCGAGGACTACCTGTAGGCTCAACTGTCCAACTGGAGTCCAGCTAATTTGCCAACAGCGCTGCAAGATTTCAGACACAAGGTACCCAAAATTACACGTAGGACCCTTTGAGGCCAATATGCAAGTGATGCGTTCCCGGTTACCCGCTGTCTAGCTGATCTTGGCTCACCAGAGGCGAGTAGCCTTGCCGACGCAAAAAGCGATGTTTACCACGATCGCTACACACCTACGCGCTGCAGGCACGTGTGTATCGGCGTGGCCAGGAGGAGCGGGTCCAAGTGAGGTCTCCGGAGACGGGTTCCATGGGCAAAAAAACCAGCCGTTGCTTGGCAGGCTTGAACCCCGGGTAAACTTTAACCACAAAATTTGGTGGGGAAGATAAGGTTATTTTCAGACGCTGAGTGCCCCCTTTCCTGGACGGCTCGCTTCCCGGCCACTTCCTCTGCTTCCGACAAGCCAAGCCGTCGGGGCAGGGAGGAGGGAGAAGCGAAGCAGATCCCTTTGCTAGCCTTTTAGCACCCCAAGGGAGCCATTTTCAACCTTTCCTACCCATCGAAAGCTTTCTCCGCGGGGAGATTCTCCTGGGAACCAGACAGAGAACTCTAATCTCTCCAAAAGAGGCCAGAACATTTATCCAGGGCAGTGTTTCTCAACTTTGACAAGTTTAAGCTGTGTGGACTTCAACTCCCAGAATTCCCCAGCCAGCCATGCTGGCTGGGGAATTCTGGGAGTTGAAGTCCACACATCTTAAAGTTCCCAAGGTTGAGAAACACTGCTACGGAGTGTTTCTTAATCAATAATTGTGGCCGTGATTATTACTAGTATGGTCACGAGCCGTAAAGAGCTGGTTTTCCCATTGCACTAAGCCAGGGATATTTGATTGGGGATCAGCGTGGTTGCTGACCCATCTAGAGCGGGCTGAACAAGAAATGCAAGCTGTGCGCAAACTACAATCCCTGGTTTAAAAATTCCCAGTTTGGGGCTGCTGGTAAAGGCCACCTGTGTACAGGGGAAAAGTGATGAGGAAGAAAACTCCCTTCGTGGCATTAAATCCCTCTCAGGTTGAACTGCAACGGGCAGATACGCGAGGGATGAGGTGCAGAGATGACTCGGACCCATCCGCTAACCTCCCGTCCCCCATTCCCTGTACGTACATCGGCTGCCTTCTTCTCTGCCACTTCAAGCTTCTCCTGAGCATCTTTCAGAGCCTCTGAGTATTTATCCAGCTCATCTTCCGTGCCTTTCAGCTTTTTCTGCATTGCAACCAATTCATCTTCCAGCTGCAAAATGAGAGGAAAAGAAAAGGGAATATTGGTTATTTGAGAGTCACAGGCTGGCTCTAGGTGTCGGCTGTAAAAGTTAAACAAAATTGAAGGCAAGGCAGAGGTTCTCAGTCCAGATCTTCCTTCCTTCCTTCCTTCCTTCCTTCCTTCCTTCCTTCCTTCCTTCCTTCCTTCCTTCCTTCCTTCCTCTTTCTCTGCAGCAGGGGTCAACATCCCACCACTCCAGTCAAAAGCAGTGGCTTCTTTTATTTTCTGTGCAATAGCCTTTTTTAAAATTTGGAACAGAATTTAAACAAGACCCAAACAGAAGCTTAGGACTGGGCAAATTCAGGATAGCTAATTTGTGCTTATTTATCAAGAGGGATCAAGCAAACCCCCCTGTGCAGAAACAGTCTATCAGGAGATGGGTCCCAACAGAAGTACAAATTAAAAAGGGACTTGCCCAGGCTAACATACAATGTTATCCAGAATCTTCCTCTATAGGTCCAATGCCAGGGCATGACGGTGTGTTCCTTTCAGCAACCGAGAATCTGAGGTATACTCCATTGGAACATGGAGGCTCGCTTGCCCGTACGCACACCCATTCATTCCCAGACACTGCCCCCCAGATCACCCATCCATTAACTTATTCATTCCCCCCTCCCTCAATCTCTTTATTTTAAATGAGATCAGGAAATAAAAAAGAACGTTTCACTAGGTCAGGCTAGCAAACAGCCGGGATGAAAGCTGCTCCCTTCTGGGGTTCTTTATCCCAGAGGTAGACTGTCTCTGAACCTGGAGGCTTCACTTCCCTCTCTTCCCAGACTCAGTTTAGCTTGTGCCCTAGGCCCATGACTAATCTATCTTTCTTCAGTACTCGTGCCTTGGCAATAAACTTTACAGAAATAATAATATCATTCTTAAGAGTGACAGTTCAAGGAGGGGCGAGCAGAGAATATTGCATGCTTGCTCGGATCAGAGTGAATTTTTTCCCCATCAAATCATTGCAAACTAATCTCCTCCTTCCTGCAGTGTGTGTGTGTGTGTGTGTGTGTGTGTTTGTAACCTGAGCTTTGCCTGGAAATAAAAGCTTGGGAGGGGTGCCCCCCCAGCCTATTGTCAGCTGCATGCTCACCCAAAAACCTTGCAGAGCATGACGACCCCCCCCCCCCCGCTCTTTTGTGCCAAGACGTTGGTCAACCAGACGGAATGAGCAACCGGATACCAGCTTTGCAGGATTCCTCTCTGCCCACCGGACTCCACTCCATGCCAACGAGAGGACTCCTCCCCCACACCCCAGCAATCCACACCGGGGTTAATGCAGTGAAATCCCAGTTCAGATCCAGATTTGTATCCCCGCTCGTGTGAGCATACACAGAGTGCTTCCCCCTCTGTGCCGCAGAGTGAAAATGGCCTTTTTACTCTATCCAAGTTTGCTGGGTATTAGGCAGCGTTATATTTTCTTCCACTCTCAAAAGAGTTCTTGAACTCTCGAAAACTCTGTAAAAAGGGGTGAGTTTGGGGGAGATATCAAACTGGATCAGCAAAGTTCAGGGGATGCTCTCTGAGCATACGCTGAGCGTGCGCGTACTCATGGCACATACCCGCTGCAGCTAAATTTCTAATCTAATGTTCTTCTCCCTGTCTCTGTTTGTTAAACACACGTCAGATAAAGAAACTCCCTGGATCCTAAGAACAAACACCAGGGATGTCCTCTGAACATGTGCAGAAGGCATGCTGCTTGCCAATGGAGAAGAAGGAGGGATAATTCAGCTCTAACCTCTTATGTTAAAGGAAGGGATTTGCAAAGCAACAGGATCAAAGCCTGCGAGTGCATTCTGCAGTGGCTCAGAAACCTTTATCCAAGTATTGTTTTCATGCCATGTAGAGATTGTGCTTCCATATCCTGAGATCTAGAAAAGTGAACATTTACTACAGCAGGAAGCAAATGTGTGTGTGTGTGATGGATTGATTGTGGGTGTGCATCATGGGCCCTTTCTTGAAAAGAAAATCGGTTTCAAAGTGATTTTTGGATACGTATCTCCACTTTATGGAAATAAATTAGGAAAAACAGATTCCCAGAGAGAGGGTGATAAGGCCCAAACATATTACAAATCAGGAGCAACATCAAAACCAAACTCAGATTGATTGGGGTGGTGGTGGTAAAAATGTAATTTGCGGGCTGTTTTCAACTTTGGGGCTTCCGGGGGGGGGGGGGGGCATCCCATGCAATGGATCTGCAAGAAATGCGGAGAAATGCAGCTGACGGTGTTGCCAAAGGAAAAGGAAAAATAACAAATTGAACAGACTTTCTTTCACCTTGGAAGGAAAAAACGGAAGTTGAATTCAATAAATCAGAACAAAGATTCCACTCTATTCCAAACAATTCCAATAGATGTTATTATTTAGGGATGATTTTTGGATATTCACGGCTGTGTCTCTCTCGTGTCTTCTTCCTCCTCTTCTCCCATCCCTGGAGTTTCACAAAATAGAAATGGTTCTGAGGCTAAGCCAGGTCGATGAAATTGGCATCCCAGAAATGGACGGGTTACATGAGACCATCTAGTCTCACCTCCTCCTCTGGGCCAGTCTCCAAACTCCAGTGCCCTTGGCAAAAGACTGTCTAGCTGCACATTCAGTGACGGAGGGGCCATCGTCTTTCTGGGACGTTCCTGCCACCGTCCAACTGCTCTTAGTACTAGGAAGTTTCTTTCTAACGTAGTGAGAATCTGCTTTCCGGTAATTTAAATCCACGATTCTCTCTCCTGCCCTCTGGAATGAGTGAGAACAAATCTCATCTCTGGTTTTCCTTCCTTTTTTCAAGGAATGCAATCACATCTACCCTCAATTCTCTTTGCCCAAGACTGAAGATACCTGCTCCTTCAATCTTTCAGCACAGGGCTTCATTTCTAATCTCCTGTTCAGCCTGGTTACTCTTCTCTGACCCTGTGCCAATTTCTCTGGATTTTTTTTTAAGTCTGGAGCCCAGAACCTTAAAAGGTGGGGTCTGTCCAAGGTAAAAAAAAATAAATTTATTGCCTCCCATATTTATACTTCTGTGGATGCAGCTTAAAATTGCAAATTTCTTTTTCTAAAGCCACTTCAACGCTTGACAATTACTGTTCCAAAATCTTTTGCACATATCCTATTACCAAGCCAGGTCCCGCACATATAATTTTGCATTTAGTTTCTGCTTCGTAAATGATGTTTCTGTAAAATTAATTTGCTTGCTTATAACCCAGTTTGCTGATCAATCTTCTAGGGTTTTCATTCGCCTGGCTAAATTGGGGTCGTCTTGAAATCTGATCAGCGTTCTTTCCACCTTTTCATCCAACTCATTAATAAAAAATATTGAAGATTAGAGCAACGATCTTTTGAAACCCCACCAGTTTATCCCTCTGTCCAGTATGTTGAGGAACTACTGGTGGGCGTTCTTGGCGGACAATTTTACAGCCACAATTGTTCTACGCAGTGGCCAGTCCATCCAGCTTATATTTAACCAACTTGCCAATTATCTCAGGAAGGATGGATGGAAAAGGTTTTCTCTGGCCTTTTTCAATATTTTCTCAAGACATTTTCTCAAGACATTTTCTCAAGACATTTTCTCAAGACATTTTCTCAAGACATTTTCTCAAGACATCTGAGGCCGAAAAGTAAAGTATTTGGGAATTGTCCTTTCCAATAAAGGCAGGAATATTTTTTAGACATGTAAGCTCACAATGATTCCTATTCATGCCCCCAAAACAAGTTTTAAGAACAGTTTGGGCATTACTGTGATTGATGGTATTGTTGTTGCTGCATTCTAAATCACAGATTCCCTTACAGGACCAACCCAAGTGATCTTCTCGGGCCCTTTTATCTGGACTTTGCAAAAAACGTCGGATTTTAGGCAGCGGGCTAGGCTGGCCCAACTCCAAAGCAAAAATATTTACACCGTGGTCCCAAGGGAGAGGAAAGGGGAAAACATCAGGAGTGCTGGCTCACAAAATCGGCCCCCGCCCCACTTTATCTTCCCATTCACCCAGCCTGGCCACAGCCCTCACTGGACAGTCACAACGGCCCTGTGAGGTAGGACAGACTCAACCAAAGGGAGAGGGACTGGCGGAATCGAGGGGAGGCAAGGGGTTTTAGGTCTGAGCGGAGAGATTGGAAGCAGCCCGCTGTCCCCTGCTCCAAACCAGGTTTAGCCCCACCTGTTTGCTTCTTTCCTCCGCGTGTTTCTGCTCTGTCTCAGCTTGTTCCGCTCGGTCTAAGGCATTTTCCTTATCCAGCTTCAGCATCTGCATTTTTTTCTTGATGGCTTCCATGGTGCCGGAGGGTCGCGAGCGAGCAAGCAAGCAGCCGGACTGGAGGGCACGTTGGCACAGGGGAGTCTGCGACCCAGTGGTTCCCCTCCTGGCTCTTTTATAGCCGCCCCCTCCTGCCAGCTGGCGCAGAAGACTTGCCTTTCTGGGGCTAGCGAAGGGGGGGGGAGAACTTTCTCAAGTGACACCCCAAATGTCTCTCCATTGTCCTCTGAGCGATGTGGGAGATGTTTGCAGGGTGAGGACAAAAGCCATATTTGGGCTCTCTGGGGGACAGCTGGACGCTACTAATAGAAGTCCCAAAGTGGTAAAACGAAAAGGGGGAGGGACGCTCCGCTGGGGCAAAGGCTTTGTTCCAAGCTGGCCTGCCGTTGGTCAAGCCGTGGGGATGGTTTAACTGGTTTCCCTGCACGCTGAAGGGGGCTGCACTAGTGTCAGGGAGATAACTGGTGAAGGAGGAGGGGGCTCCCTCCAGGGGGATAAACGCATGCGCAGTACTGAATCGCTTTGCTTTCATCGTAAGAGGCTGAAGGTGGCACCACCCTAATTTCTTGGGCCCTTTCTCTGAGCATCACTAGTTCATTTTAGTTTAGCTGGATTCTGTCTAGCAGAGTGGAACAATAAAACACTAGAGCCTGTACACCAAGTCTCAGCGTGTTTCCTTCACTCGAAGTCAGGACAACTAGATGACCTTCGGGGGTCCCTCCCTATGGCGCGATGGACGGGTCCTGCTCGAGCAGAGAAGGCTACACTTCGGCACTGCCTAAGCCATCGCCGGAAAAACCGATCTCACTTCTCGACGGATATTAAAATTAAAACCTGGCCCTGTGCTTATGCACGAGCTTTGTCCTTAATCATCCCCCCCCCCGTGTGTCGCATTAAACATTGCAATGGGGGGGGGGAATCCCTTCCGGAGGCCAACCCCCCATTTTTCAGCAGGCAGAAGGTGACTCCGCTTGTGCAACGCTCATGTGCGAGAACCATCTGCTCAGAAAGGGAGTTACAGTAGGTCAGCGCCGGAGGACAGACGCAAATAGCAAGGAAAAAGTGTGTGATAGATGTTGCCTTGTGATGCTGGAACCAAGCTGCCCAGCAACTGGGGGACAGGCTGAGACACGAAAAGCATCAATGGGAATCCGTGGCACGTGTTTCCGCGGACACCCCGACGATCCCCAACTTTTGCTCCCCCACCCTTGGGAAAAACCCCTCAAGGCTTCGGTGGGCCTCTTCTGCAGAAAGTCTGGGGTGGCTTGAGTTTGGCCGAAGAGGCTTGCAAACCAGGCTTAGGGGCATCCCGTAGGGGTCGAAGGTGGTGCTTTAGTCAAGGAGCCGGGATTTAAGAAGCCGGGTTTGGGGATGGTGTGAATCGGCCCTCTGACCGACGCCAGGCGTCCCGCTGAGCCACATCAGAAGGGTTAAGCTGCTCATGAGCCCAAAATCTAGCCGGATCCCAGCCTTTCCAACTGAGATAAAAATTTCACCTTCCTGGTGAAATACCTGCTCCCCTGTTTGCTCTTTGGCTGACCCAACACCAAGGCCCTTGGCACGTGATTTTGTGGCGTGACCTGGCCCTGCATTCGTGTCCTGTTGGGGGCGTGCCTCTCTAGACTTTGGCTTGTCCTCCTTGGGGGCACAACTTTCTGACCCACTTCCCTGCCACCTTCTCCCCCATGGAGGGGCTGGTTCCTTTTCGAACGCTGCCCACCCTGCAGTCCTGATGTTCTTGCTCAGCCCCGGCTTTTGGGGGGGGGGGCTTCGGGGGACCCCTCCGAGCTCGAGAGAGCATAAAACACCCAAAGGGAAATTGGCGCCGGCTTTCTTGACACACACCCCTCACTCGTGTGTATGTATGTGTTCTCTCTTGTGTGTGTGTGTCCCCTTTCATGTGTTTGTGTATGTGTGTCCTCTTGTGTGTGTGTGCCCTCTTGTGTGTGTGTGTGTGTGTCCCCTTGTGTGTGTGTCTGTGTGTGTCCCCCCTCGTGTGTGTCCCCTTGTGTGTGTCTGTGTGTGTGTCCCCTCTTGTGTGTGTGTCCCCTTGTGTGTGTCCCCTCTTTTGTGTGTGTGTGTGTGTGTGTGTCCCCTCTTGTGTGTGTGTCCCCTTGTGTGTGTGTATCCCCTCTCGTGTGTGTCCTCTTTCATGTGTGTTTGTGTGTGTCCCCTCTTTTGTGTGTCTGTCCCCTCTCGTGTGTGTGTGTCCCCTTTCATGTGTGTTTGTGTATGTGTGTCCTCTTGTGTGTGTGTGCCCTCTTGTGTGTGTGTGTGTGTGTCCCCTTGTGTGTGTGTCTGTGTGTGTCCCCCCTCGTGTGTGTCCCCTTGTGTGTCTGTGTGTGTGTCCCCTCTTGTGTGTGTGTCCCCTTGTGTGTGTCCCCTCTTTTGTGTGTGTGTGTGTCCCCTCTTGTGTGTGTGTCCCCTTGTGTGTGTGTATATCCCCTTGTGTGTGTGTGTCCTCTTTCATGTGTGTTTGTGTGTGTCCCCTCTTTTGTGTGTCTGTCCCCTCTCGTGTGTGTGTGTCCCCTTTCATGTGTGTTTGTGTATGTGTGTCCCCTCTTGTGTGTGTGTGCGTGTGTGCCCAACTTACGAAGCACCAAATCAAAGCACTTCTCTGTTCTCACACTTTTTCCTTGTCCTTTTCTCCACCCTTCCGCCGGCTCCTCCGGGGTTGAAGCGTGCGGCCCAAACCCACCGATTGGGGTTTATTTCCTAAACCACGTTCAGTCAAGCTAGCCTGTTGTAGCAGCCCAGTTCTGTAGAATCTGTGGCTGCCCTCCAAGGAAAAACCTTTCTTAACGAAATGCAATTCAGGACACAATCCCGCAAGGCTGACTCGGGAAAGCTGAATTACGACCGCCCCCATCCTCAGCCCCCATCCTTGCAAGCAAAAGTCTAGCTCTTCAAGGAAAGCGGGTCCTGACGTCGTAAGGTCACCGGCCTAGACTGCATGTTCAGGACTCGAGGCCTCACCTGTCCGATCTCGTTTCTTTGTCCCGCTGATATCCTATCCCCTTGCTTTAAATAGCACAAGAACAATTCCTTCCTGGCCCCACTGGCCGTCGCGCAGCGGAGGGCCAAACTCGGTGCGAGTTTTATCCAAGGCTTCTGATTTCTGTTAGTCCATTTCAACACGGACAGTTGGCAATTCCCTCTTGGTGCCCCCCGAGTCCTGCTCTTGGGCCCCCGATACGGCCTGCATTCGTGCCATATTGGGGTCACTCTTCACGGCCCCCCCCATTGCCCCCAAACGCTCTGAAGCTTCACTGCGCCTTGCTTTGGATTTAAAAGCTGCAAGGCTAAGCAGAGAGAGGGGATGGGTATCCACGCAAGTACACCGTCGTACCCTGGGATAATGTTGGAACAAGGAGACAAATATTATCCCCTACACTAAGTGGGGCTTAAACACGTCGCACTCCGGGCTGGAAAGGTGGAGGCAGGGAAGGGCAGGCAGAAAAGTTATATTCCCTGCAGGGCAAACAGAGTCTTTCCTCCCGGGCAGATCGGTTAGCCCTGCGAGGTAGTCCAGACAAGGAACACACCCAGGAGGACTAGCTTTGTTTTTATTGTAAGGTTCCATGAACAGAATCTTGCAAGAGTGGAAATATTTCTCCCCTCCTTTCCTTTTACTCTCCAGAAAACTAGGGAGGTCCGTGCTGAGATGCTTCCCACACCCTCCTTCCTTCTATGGGCTGAGACATCTTTTACATGCCACTTGTCCCATCTGCGGCTCTCCCTCCGTCTCCCAAGGTCTTTCCCACATACCATTACATGATCCAACATTTCCAACCAGTCGGAGATGCTGCAACGATGCCAAGAGACCCCAGATCTCTGCTCGCTGCAGAAACCTGCATTTTGAGTCTGCAAACGGAGCTGAGATCTTCCACCGGTGCGTGGCAGCCCTTCGAGGAAGGCCTGGTTAAAAAAAAAAATGACACTGCAGGGATTCCAGGAAAGCTACTTTATTGTGGAAGAGTTTAGGAACAAAACTTTGAAAGCCTCTCCCAAACCATCACTGCCCCTTTTGAAGGATAACCAAATCAAGGTTCTGAGTCTTTGTCTCACATTTCCCCCTTTTCTGACGCTGAGCAAGCGTTTCCCTCCTCCCACCTCCATCTCCAGGACAGAATTCAATTCCCCTGCAGAAAATTCATCCCCAGCCTTTTCCTGAAATCCCCTTGGATCCAAGAGGTTCGGTTCAGTCGCAGAAAGGGAGGCTAAAGACACAGGACTGACCCCGGGTCTATCCGGTGGACGGTCCGGACGGGCGTCGAACCAACCCGGTCGCTGTCGGAATATGTTTGATATTTAGTTGGGTTTCCCAGTAGAACAACCTAATATCAAACATATCAGACAGAGGCTGGGGAGCGGAAAGCCGGGCGTGCGAAGTCGTGGGGCCTTTTCCAGGCCAGGACGGAACTGCAGAAAGGGAGAAAAGAGAGGTCACGGCAATTTGAGCTAGAGCGTCTTGTATACGCAACCGCTGTACGTTGGGAGGAATCGTTTCGCTCGGGCGGATTAAATCTAGAACCTTTTATTCTGCGAATTTTGCGCCTATTGGCTGAAACCTCATAACATGCTTAACCTAGGGATGTAGATAACCAGTTTGTACTATACACCGAAACCCAAATGACTCGAACAAGTTGGTTTCATGCAATACACGGAAAGCTCTCTCTGACCCCCCGAGGGGGGAAAACCCCCTAGCCAAGGTTAAACCTAACCCAGGTAGCACCAGATGCTCATTTGCTCACCTGGCCCACCTTGTTTGGTTTAGTCATTAAAAAGCCAGGCGTTTCTTTCACCTGAGGCTTGCAAAGTGCTACCTGCAACAAAGAATTGCTTCCCTTTGAAGTGAAAGTGGAAGCTATCATTAAAATATACATACTTTTGCTTTTTTTAAAAAATAAATTCTCTTCTCCCCTTTTATTGTTTCTCTTCCTCCCCTTCTTTTAAGGAGATCAGAAAATGTTAAAGAAACGGGTAACAGTCTTGATGGATAAGTTGACTAGCATTCAGCAGTTGAAAACCCAGAATTAAGAATTTTATCTGCTAGCATCCTAACAGTGAGACTGAAGGAAAATCCAAAGGATACAGGAAGAGAGATTGAATGGGAAGGAAGGGAGGGAGGGAGGGAGGAGAAGGAAAGAAAAGAAAAAGAAGGAAGGAAGGAAGGAAGGAAGGAAGGAAGGAAGGAGGGAGGGAGGGAGGGAGGGAGGGAAGAAAAGAAAAGAAAAGAAAAGAAAAGAAAAGAAAAGAAAAGAAAAGAAAAGAAAAGAAAAGAAAAAAGGGAAGGAAGGAAGGAAGGAAGGAAGGGGAAGGCGAAAAGGAAAAGGAAAAGGAAAAGGAAAAGGAAAAGGAAAAGGAAAAGGAAAAGGAAAAGGAAAAGGAAAAGGAAGGATCTGGGCTGGATTTAAATGTTAGCCTGGATGGCCTTAAGAAAGTGGTTACCACTTTCACGGAGAAAAGTTATTAGTTGCAGCAGCAAAATGGAACCTCTGCATTCAGACGCAGTCTACCTTTAAACATCAGAACCAGACAAACTGTGGGGAGGAGGGCACTGTCTTCACCTGCAGATTTATAAGCATCTCAAAGCATCTGGCCAGCTACTGAGGCAAACAGGATAGCAGATTTTGGGATGAAGCCAGGAAAACAGGGGAAAAGCCCATTATATTTCTTGCAGGTGTGGTGTCATGGAGCACACTGGAAACAGAGCTAGCAAAAGACCTCGTTCTGCTGAAAACGCTGCTGCTGCTGGTGCCATACAGGCAAAATTGACAAGCGCGGCAAAGCAATTTAAGTTCACTGCCAGGAGAAGCCCAACTTGGAGAATCCTTTATCCTCTCTCTGCCCGTTTTTCCACGTCCAGACGTGGAAGAGACTCCATTGTCGATACCTGTCCTAAATTTCCCAAGCCTTACCTGCATCCAGGGCCTTCCTGGTATCCTTCTGCTGCTTTGCCAGGCGCTCCCTTTATAACCATCTCTTGCTGCCCTCCGGCACCGGAGAGACGCAAAGGCTCTGTCCCTCTTCGTTATCCACCCCTTGCACTCTCGGATATCAATTATCCGGATTGATTTTCTTGCCCCACCTCTAGCCTTGTCAATAGCCCATCAATATCTCTGGGCTCTGGACCGGCTACTTTTACTAAAACACAAAGGGGATGGATGGAGCTCTTTTTTCCAGGTGCCCACCAATGCCAACCTGTTTTCTCTCCTTTTGGAAAAAACGCATTGGTAGATTTCTTCCGGCAAAATAAAAAAATGTGGAATTTTGCTCCTGACACTACACAATTCCAGGGAAGGGAACAAGTGATGGAATTAAAGAGGAAAAACTCTGTTGTAAACCGCCCAGAGTCCCTCTCAGGGGAGATGGGCGGTGATAAATCTAATAAATAAAATAAAATAAAATAAAAACGGATGCAAAATTTTATTGATTTATTTGTTCCGCCTTTATTATTTTTACAAATAACTCAAGGCAGGGAACATAGCTAATACTCCTTCCTCCTCCTCTTTTCCCCACAACAACAACCCTGTGAGGTGAGTTGGGCTGAGAGAGAGGGACTGGCCCAAAGTCACCCAGCCGGCTTTCATGCCTCTAAGAAATCAACTGCAATTAAAGAATACACAGCCACACACAAACTGGTGGGTATGTACAAAAGTACACAGGACACAATCTGAGAACTACACAATTTTTACCCATCCACATTCAAAATTTCTGTCCAGAACATTTTATTTATTATTTATTTATGTTTCAATTTATATTTGTAGAACGGGAAGAAATCTATCAGGAAGAAGGTTGTTAACCCAGTTAATAAATACCAGATTGGATTCTTTATTTCAAAGCTTTTTTTTTTGTAGGGGTATAAATGCTTCAGCCAGAACAACTTCCCACTTTTGAAAAACACGCCTGATCTTAATTAATTAATTAATTGGGATTATTCGGCGTAACTTTACTTGAAAGAAGCATAATTAAAGTTAATTCATTAAGAAGCTTACCGGGCTTTGCAGTAAATTGTTAAAAACAAAACCTGAATCAATTTATGTCACATTTGATTTGTATGTTCTAAGATATAGGGACCATCAACCCACCACAGGACAGAATATATTTATTGCTTTTTTAAGTTACTTCCCCAATGACCAGCATCTGGTCTAACTAACCACTTTTATTAAAAGGCGTATGCTCTAATAAAGTTTGAAAAAGTTTAACAGCTGCCAGACTGTTTCTGATCTGGGGCCTCCATAGATTAATCTGGCTCTCTCCAGATGGCCAACCTATTTTAGCCTGAACTAACATTAGCGGCTTACGGAAAACCATTTTCAATTCGAATGTTGAAAAGCAGTTGTGAGAAAGTTGAGCTTTGGAGGTGGTGTGGAAACCATTGCAGAGAAATAAATCTGTGCGGGGGCTAAACCCAGATGGAAAAATTGCTGCCTGCCCACCTTCTGAAGTAAGCTTTGTCCTATTTGATGGGTATACTTCCGAACCACTGGGCAGGGTTCGACCGATCCCAGGCAATTGTCACGTGTTCGTGGACATTAGTGCAACCCCAATTCTTCTCAATCCCCTCACCCCACCGGTCTTGTTCCACCACTGGTTTATTTATCGATCTCTTGGTTCATCCACTAATGGACGTTCCCCTGCATCGTTGAGGGCACACGGTTGGGTGGGCACACCCCATCGACCTTGAGAAAGGGACAGCTGGCCAGGAAGAACTGGCGGTCTACGTCGACAGCTCATCATGAAGGACCCCCCCCCCCCGTTGATGTCAACCTTCCAAATGCATGCAAGGAACTGGGGTCAACCTCAGCTTAGCTAAGAAGGTGGTCTTCTTGAAGTTCTTGCTTTCTTTTCAAGGGCAATTGTTGGAAGCTTGGGAGGCACCCCTTTCCAAGGAGAGACATCAAGAGGACTACCCCTCTCCAACTGTTTGTTGATTTATCATATTTATATCCCACCCATCTCCCTCACAAGGAGGGACCCTGGGCGGTTCATTCAACTGTTGGTTGAATGGTCTCGAGAGGCCCCCAACCACCCACTGAACCTTCCCACTCAAGCGGTCCTCCTAGCTTCCCCGGTGACCTTGGTGCTCTGGAGCTCCAGGGCTTATCATATGGGTGCCTGATTCCGTTTACTGACAAGATTATTTCAAAATGGAGCAGCCCCCCTTTGGGTTTGATGAGCCCTCCAGCCGGATCACGTCAGCTGGCTTCCACATGACCAGCCAAGAGACACCGCACAAGTTGAGAAGTCCAATTGCAGTCGATTGGTTTGGAGTGAATAATTTGCCCTTTGTGATAATGTGATTTGGGTTGAGAGTAAGGGATTAATTATGGAAATTGCTGAATATTCTTCTTGTTGAAAGTTGGAAGTCATCTTGTAATCTCTCCAAGATTTAGAGTTCTTGTGTTGCCTTGGCGAATTATTCCTGTACAAAGCACAGCGTTCTCATGATGACGTGAATGCCAGGTGGCTGGATAACAGAGAAGCCTTGGCTTTGTTTACATCCTCATGAGATAGGGAGCAAGAAGGTACCATGTTATGGCTAGCAATGGAAATCTTCCCATGAGAGCAAATCCTCCTGATTTCCTTCTGTGGGAAGCCTTGCCCAGGCCCCCTGAGCAAGGAGGGGGGGAGCGCAGTGCTTAGATGCAGCACTGCCACCCAATGCTGCGTGCTTTGAGGCCTAGTGTGTGTAACAGCTAACATTCAGCCTATCAGAATGCTAGAACTGAATATACAACCATGCAAAATGGTGTTCTATGCTTCTTGATTTCTAGTGTCTTTTAGCCACGTAGTTCTTCACGTGTTCACTTCCAGTGGTCTGGGCAGAGTGAGCTATGCCTGGCTTTGGGTATAGGCCATGGCAGGAACTCTGGCCCTGGGATCAATACACGGAACTCTGCTTATAAGTTTGTTTTGTTTTTCCTTTTACAATGATGTATCTTGTATATTCATTTTTCATTTTTGCGATAATGTGATTGTATCTGCATTATTGCCTTATGCTACCAGTAAACACTGTTAGCCCTAACAAGCTGCATTCTTGTCTGTTTATTCTCAAGCCTCGGGTTTTTCCCCTTTAAGCCAGCGTATATCCCATCACTTTTTTCATTTTGTTTTTTCACTTTTTTTTGTAGTTTTTATCTTTGTTTTAAACTTAATAAAAATTCTTCTTAAAAAAAAAGGAGAAATCAGAACAAGCATAGGCAGCAACATCATTCGCTCTTCAGCCAAAGGTCCCTGCCTGTATCAAGAAACATTTTTTTTAAAAAAAGCTGCCATTCCATTCCTTTGCTTCGAAGGGTATTCCTCTGGAGCAGGGTTTCTCAACCAGGGTTCCGCAGCACCCTCGGGTTCTGCGAGAGGGTTCCCTGGGAGATCAGAGTTTATTTTAAAAATATTTCAAATTTGAGCAACTTCACATTAAAGAGGCAAGTTTCATTCATTTTGAGTTTAAGAACACTGTTGATGCATCTGTACAGGCCTGCCCATGAAATGCATATAACTTTGTAACTGCTGGCCTGTATTCGAGCCTGAATGTGCAGGGGTTCCCCGAGGCCTGGAAAATATTTCAAGGGTTCCTCCAGGGTCAAAAGGTTGAGCAATGCTGCTCTGGAGGTCCCCCACCCCTCATGAAACCCAAGCACAGGGGAAACCCTTAGTTGTGCAAAATTCACCTGAGAGGACGCCACCTTCTGGGCAGCAGCGACTCGGCTCCCAACACCCACCCAAATAAATCATATTGTCCGTCATTACAGGATGGAAAAACCCCACATGGGAAAGAACACTGCCAAAGTTGATTTATTCTCCCTCCCACCCACTCAGGCCAGGTTTCCTTACTCCGAAGCGAAGCTTTCTAACGTCGTAAACCTGTAAAAAAAATACTTGTAAAAAAGCTGTAAACCTGCTTGGAACAGAAAACGCAGAGGAGGGGTGTGTGCGAGGGCAAAACCGCCCGTTTTATTTCAAACAGCCCAACTCAGAGACGCCTGAGCAAGCTTGTGCAGGAACGACGTCGGACCGGGCGACACGTCTTCGAAGGGCACCGGGCACGGTGCCGCTTTGCATTGGTGGGTGCTCTCAAGTGCTTCCTGCCGTTAAGCGCGAGGGGGTGAAAACTGCTTTTCTTGGACGAGGACCGCGTTCAATTTCCTACTCACAAATGGGGAAAGGCCCCACCGGAAAAGTCCTCTGGGACAAAGACCATCTCTTGCTTTAGCGGCTGGACATCCACCACCACGACGCCCCAGAAGGCAGGGCCACCTTCCCGCAAACGTCAGCGGGGCAGAATTCAGGGAGGAAAGACAGAAAGGTCCATCGAGAGGGAAAAAATTCTCGAGAACTTGATCTCTGGCTCGTTGGGCATGCTGCGAGAGTGAGTCTTCATAAATAAATAAGAGGTAACAAAAGAAACAGGCCGATTTACAAAATCCCACGCGCTCCCTGTGGAGGCGGGAGGCCGGCTCCCCCCGGCCAAGCCCACGTACAGACAACTGGTCCTCTTGGTCCAGACGGGGAGAGCCACGGCCCTTCCAGCGCTCCATCCCGGGCGTGCGGGTCTCAGGTCCAGACGGGAGGTCACAGGGTACTCTCCAGCGTATTGTAGTTGTCCTTGAAGCTTTTCAGCTCCAAAAAATGTTTGGCCCGTTTGCTCTTCTGGCTGGAGGGGAGGTAGGTGACCTGGATGGTCGGGCTGGAAACGTCCGGCGAGAGGGTGAGGTCCTTGGCTGCCGACTGATGCTGCCGTTGGCTGCTCCCGCCTCGGGCTTTGATGCTGCAGGGAGAGAGGGCGGAGAGAGAGACCGGGTTTCCGCCACGTGCCGAGCCACAAACCTTGGCTAACAAGCCTTGATGGTGGGGCACGCAGCCCCACAAGCCTCGCCACCATCCAACCCCTGGGGACGATACCCTGGTGACGCCTGCATTACAAGCTATGCCAGTGTTTCCCAAACTTGGCACCTTTAAGATACGTGGACTTCAACCCCCAGAATTCCCCAGCCAGCAATTCTGGGAGTTGAAGCCCACGTGTTTTAAAGGTGCCAAGGTTGAGAAACGCTGAGCCATGCCATTGTGCAGCTACGGTCTGGCTTCAGTGGTTTATAGTTTAGCTGGAAACACCTTGGGTTGTTCCTGAATCCCAGGATGGCTGGACCGTTATCGATCAAAAGGGTGGCGGCTCTAGCACTGAATTACAACCCAACCAAAACAGGGCGTGATTCCAGTCCTAGGAGGCTCAATCGGGGGGCGTTTCAATAGGAATATAGTTTTATAATTGGCCCATTTAAGCCAGAACTGCAGATGCTGGGGTTTCCCCTATTAAGTTCCAGATCTGTGCATCGCCGTACAAGATTGCAAAATGTGGAGAGAGCTGGTCCCTAGAATCGCCGAGAATCAGACACAATTGAACAGATAGCATCGCCACCTGTGCCCAGCTCCCAGGATTCTCAGCATTGAGAGGAGGAATTGCGGGAGTTGAAATTCATATGCTTACAGAGCAGCCTTCGGCTCCCAGAATTCTTGCTGACGGACCAGGGAATTCTGGGAGCTGAAATCCACACTGCAGGAAACTCCTAGATTGGGGGAAACTGTTCCAGCTCCCTTCCCTTCTGTGGATCGAAGCTGTGTATTTCTACTTACAAAACGAAGGGGCTGTTCAGAGAGGCTGTCTGGCTCCACCCTCATGGGGCCAATTCTTTTAAATTCCCCTGTTGCTTTAGCTAAAAACTCTCCCCCTTCCCCACTCTCAGCCCCATTACCAACTTACATTGTTGCCAGCTCATGCAACGCTTCCCGATACTTGAGGAATTCTACCTTGCCGAAAGTCTATGGCAGAGAGAGAGAGAGAGAGAGAGAGAGAAAACACTCAACTTTAAAGCTGCCTGAACTGGAAGGATTGATTGCAACGTTTCAGCCCCGCTCTGCAGGGCCTCTGGAAGGCCGCACTCACCCCTGTCTCGTAGCGGGCTTTATTGTACCCGTCCAGGAGGGTGTCGATCAGAGACTTGCGGACCCCTTTCAAAGGGGTGCTGGTGTTGCGGAGGTCCAGGAGATAGGCCTGGAAGTTTTTCCCGATCAACGACTTGGGGTATCTGCCTTCCACGGAGAACGGGATCTCTGCAGAGGGAAACACAGGACAGCCTCATTCGCATGACCCGCTCGGCGGGGTTCGCCCCACTACTGCTTTTGCAGCCTGGATTTGCTGGATATTTGGAATCCTGCAATGGATCAAATACTTTGCTCAGTCATAGAAACATCCTTCCCGGTTAATACATTTTCTCTACAGTGTCTAATAAAGGCCTACTGTATTTTTTTTAAAAAAGTTTCTCAAAACAGAGAGTCAGCAAATGCCTTTTCAAAATGGCACCGCCCCCCCCCCCAATGATCTTCTCGCATCCCACCCTGCGGATTGAGGCCGTGACAGCTCAAAGGAAACAAAAGGCTAAAAGTTGCCCGTGGCTGCTCAGGAGGATAGCTGCTGGTTGATTTTACCTGAATCCCTGACAGCATCCAAAGCTTTCATCCGATACACGTAGTCATAAGGAACTGAAAAGTAAGCAAAGGAAACTGAATTGGGGCAAGATGTCCCCTGCCCACTTGTGGCCTTGTTCCCCCCCCCCCCCATCCCTGAGTATAGTACATGGGCTTCTAGATGACTCCAGTTGTAGCAGCCGGTTGTCATTGTACAACAACAGCCGGGGCTCATATCTGATGTCCTGAACCCGCGACAGTCGGATGTCAATCTCTTCCTTGAGTCCCTGAATGGAGGAAATGATTGAGGAAAGAAAGAGGGCAGGCAGGTTAGCTTTCCGTGTCACAAACCTCCAATTCAAACTCTGCCACCTTGTGTTTAATGATTACTCCTGACTATGGAGGAATCTACTCCTAATGAATTTGGCTGTTTGGCGCCACTAAGGAACGAATGTATTGCCCCTCCTGTTATGAACCGGCCAAGATCTGCAGAGAGATAATTAAGATGGTGCTCCTGGGATCAGAGGCCTGTGTCAGATTATAGCATGCACTTCATCTGGAATTGCTTCTGATCCTTGCTCTCTTGGCTCTTAGACAATCTATAAATTGTCTGTAAAGGTGCATCTTTTTTGACAAGCTTTCGCTGATTTTATTATTCATTTTTAACTTTTTGGATCTTTTTTAAAATCATTATTTCATTGACAGCCTTGAGTACTTGCCCGAGTAAAGCAGCAAAATATAAATGGTAAAAGTTTACTAACTACTCATTGAATCCCACCTTCTAAACTTCTCTGAATTCCGCAAGCTTCTGCGGCCTTTTTTCCCCACCCCCAAACTAGGGAACAATCTCCCAAATCTTTCAGCCTCCCTCTCACACTGGAGAGCTACCAGCTTTGTATTAAATTTGGGCTTCAGAACAGCTTTTAACGATTAGACTGAAGGCTGAAATCAGAAGGGATGCAAAAGTTCACAACCAGGGCGCTGAACTTGGTAACCAAATCAGGCCTCCCTAATACAACAAGAGGAAATGCAGAGGCTAAAATACTCCTGATGGGGGAATCAGCAGAGGAGGGCTGCAGGTTCAAATCTGAAATGCCGAAACATGCTTCAGATCAGGGTGCGGTCACTGGGCCGGTTGGCCAATTGTTAAAGGAGCTGGATCTTTTGCTGGCGTTTCAGGAAGCCCCCAAGTCTCGTGAAAATACACTGAGTTCTGGAGATGGCAACAGGGTCGTCATTCCTTAATGCTCTGGTAACTCCAACGGGATTTTTTTTGAGCCTCCGAAGAGGTACGGCGCATTCAACAGGCAGCCGTGCCAGTTTTGGATGTTAACCCTGCACTCTTCCAGTATGTGGCTGCTGTTTTGCACCCCCTAAGAAACTTCTCTATCCCTGCCCAAGGTTAATCCATCCTAAAGGAACAGGCTCCCCCGCACCCGTCCAAATTCGAAAACGGCAAGAGCCACCGGCTCGTCCACAAACCTTGGGGGCGTGCTGACCCACGGGCACGTGGGGGCCCCGGCGAGACTTCATGGCAAAGCGCATGATCTGCCTCTTGACGAAGATGAAGAGCAAGACGAAGACCTGGAAGGGAGGCAAAGGGAGGGTCGGTGGGGCTGGGATCACCACGCAGGACAAGCGGAGGGCGGCACCCCGCCAGCAAGAGCCATGAACCCCGGGGCGGCTTGGCCTACCTCGCAGGGTTGTGGTGGGGATGACCCCGGGAGGTTTGAATCCCAGAGAGAAGTTTGAATCTCGAGAAGAACCAAGGAAGAGTAATAAATAGGGAAATGGATGTTTCACACCCCTGCTCCTTTCAAAACACACAACGCTGCAGACTACAATTCCCATCGCCCCCAGCCAACTCCTCCTCCCGTCACCCGCGTCCCAACACCTGCCCGCCCCTTCCTCCCGCTGAGATTCCGCACTATAAAGCCCACCGCCACAGGGGATGGACGACCCCTTCCTTTTCTCCCCAGCTCAGCGCATTGGTGCCCCACCCCGCTTGCTGGATTTCAATCCCCGGAGCAGGAAGGCCAGAATCCCCCCGCCGGGGACGATGGGAACTGTAGTCCTACGCCCGGTAGGGAAGGGGCTAAGGCGAAAGGCGGCGAAGGGGAGCAGTTTGGCCTCACCAGGCTCCCGTAGGCCATGACCAGCACCACGTTCACCCCGGAAAGCCAGTTGCTGGACGAGGGCGGCGGGGAGGAGGAGGAGGGAGAAGAGGGAGCAGAGGGAGAAGAGGCGGAGGTAGAGGCAGAGGCGGCGGAGGAAGCGGAGCCCGCCATGGCCGGGCGCGGCACCTGGCCCGGCCGCCCCCAGGGCCGCACAACATGGCCGCCGCCGAAGCCGCCCGCGCCCGGTCACGTGGCCACGGCCACGCCTCCCGCCGGCGTCAGGCCTGCGGGGTGGGGAAGGGTAAAAAAAAAAGGAAGCTGGGCTCAGCTGACCGGAAAAAGGGGAAAACATAAAGAGAAAGGTGGCTCGGGCGGCCATATTGGAAAGCCAAAGGGAGGGTGTAAAGGGGAGTCCCCTGTGCGGAACACTTCCGGTTTCCAATGGAAAGCGTAGAAGTGCGGGGCGGCCCCGAGCGATCCAAGGAGAGATTGGCCCGTGTGGAGACGACGGAGTGTGGGGGGGGTATACCAGCATCGGTAACTTCCCCCCTTTCCCATTCGCCGATCCCCGCTTGCGTTACCACCCCGCATTGGGTGGCCTGTCGAACGGGATCCGGAAATATCATACCGCCGAGTCTCTCTTTCTTTCTCCACGACGCTAGAAGAAGGGTCGGAGGGTGGGTTGGAGACAGAGAGAGAGGGAGGGAAAAAAAAGCCAAACTCAATCACGTGCTCGAAGGCGGGGCGAGGGGAGCCGAGGAAAACAAACAGCGCGAGGGAGGGAGACCCCTTCGCGCAGGCGCCCTCGCGGGCCCCTGCCTCCTCGTCCGGAGAGGAAGGGGGCGTGCCGCGGCCACCTGACGTGGGCGGCCCCCGCGCGCCTCGACCCGCCTCCCGCGCGTCACGTGGCCCAGGGGGCGGTCGCGCCCTCGCTGGCTTCAGTTGTCAGTGTGTGTGGCGGCAGCGGCGGAGGCTCAGGTAAAAGGCGGTGGCGGCGGAAGAAATGGCGCGCGGGCCCTTTAAGAGCCGGCCCCGCCTCCCCCTCCCCTCCCCCTGCCCGATAATCCTTGGTTTACTTTTATGAGGCGATCCGGGCTCCCGGGAACCGGAGGCACCGTCGGCGCGGCGGAGGCGGGTATCTGGCGCCTCGGGCGGAGAGCGCGGCGGCTCGGCCGGGGCCCCCGGGTTCCCTTTCCTCCCGGCCTGAGGGGAGGAAGGGGGCGTGAGGAGGCGGGCAGTTCCGGTCCGGAGCGCCGCCGCGGCCTAGTCGGCCGGGACCAAGCCGGGGACTCGCGTAGCGCGCCGCGCCGCGCCAGGGGAGGCCAAAGTCGGACGCGGCCCCGCCGGGACGGCCGGAAGGGGGGAAAAAGTATCTCTTTTTCGCCCCTCCCGGGCTTAATCGACGTGGGTCTGCTCACCTTCGGGTACGCCGGTTTCCTTCTCTTGGGCCGCGCTTCTCCCTCTCGCCCTCCGGCTCCCCGCCGACCCATTCCGAGGCCCGGCCGGCGCTTTCCGCCGCGGCAGCCCCCAGGCCGGCCCCTTCCCCTCCCAGCAGCGCCGGCCCTTCCTGCCCGGGCGAGGCTCCTTCTCCCTCGAGGAAGCGCTGCTTTCATTGTTTCCACTCCGGACCCGCCACCCTCGCCCCGGCCCTCCCTTCTCCCCCCGGCTGGGCACGTGGAGGGGCACCCCCTCGACCCCCGTTTTCTCCGGGGGCGGAGCCTTGGCTCCCCGCCGGGCTCTCCGCAGGGGCCGCTGGGGATGGGTTTCCAGGGGGCCGCGATCCGGGGCTCGGAGCAGGCCGTGCCCGCCTGGGCGCAGATCCACAGCCTTTCCAAGGCTTCAGGTTCCAGCTTGGGGAGGGGGGAAACCGTAGAGCACGGTTCTATCCCACTCCTCAAAAAGTCTCAGGGAAAACTAATGTAAAGTGACCCCCTCTCCCTCCCTCCCTGTCCCATGCAGTGGAGCTTCTGCATAAGATCGGGGTCTTAATTTGCCTCTAACTGCTCCCCCCATCATAACGGGGTGTTTTCTCATCTGTTTTTACTTTACTTTTTAATCCTGTTCTTTTTTTGAAGGCTTCTTAAAAGTTAGGAGCGTGGTGGTTCCTCTTAAGAATTCCAGCTCCTTTTTTCAGGAGGCAGAAGGGTGTTCCTCTGGTATCTCCTCACCGGAAAGCGCGTGAGAGTTTGGCTGTGAGAGAGTGGCTGGTCCTGGTGAATGTTGCGGCTGAGTGGGGTTCGAATCCAGCGTGACTCCAGGCCGTGCTGCTGCTTAGTAAGAAAGCCAGTGTGCTCATCTGTACCTCTTGGACCCGACGCACAACACTCTGGGCCTTGCTGCAGGAACTTTCCGGGACTTTTGGAAGCTTTTAACCCGGGGGGTGCAACATTTGCAGAGAAAGAGGGATGTAGAGGCATTCCAAGGATGAAGTTGCAGGTCATCTTTCCTTTTCTTAGAAAACTAGCAATTGCCATTCTCCTTGGGATTCTGTAACTAATGGGGTATGCATCACGTTGCCATGTCCTTACAGACGCTTCCCAGCTCACTTTAATTCCTAAGGTCCTGGGAACTTACACTGATATTCCTTTATTCTCCCTTCTGCCGTGTCCTCGATCTTCCCCTTGCAATTTCCCTTACAGGAAGAAAAATACTTTTGTTTTCTGTATCATGTGGAGTGACTTCACCTGGAACTTTGTAACTGTAAGAAACTTGTAGGCCCGCTGTTTCCTTCTCTCAAGTCTTATTATTCATGACGTTCTTAAATAGCTTCCTCAAATATGCAGCTTGGGTCATTTCCCAGCCAGCAAGGCCACATTGGTGGGAGATCACACTGACTGTAGGTAGTACAAATCGTTGGTGGATGGATAAGAGGCCAGGGTAGATAAATTGTTTCATCCCTCTGAAATGGCCACTGCTCCTCCTGTTCTCTTTCTACTCCCTTGTTCATCCCACGGACTCGTATGATGTTCCTTTTTTTTTTTAAAGGCCTAAAACCACTCTTGGTATTCTTGTCGCCTTTACTTTTCCTGGCATCGTTGTTCTCTCAAGGAGGTTCTTTTAAGCAAAATCATACTATGATTTTCTAAGCAATAGTGCTAGAATCTTCTCGACCTGGCCATCATTATCAACCAAGCATTTTATTGTCCTCCAAATGTAGGTGCTTCCTTATATGCCAGAAGAGGTTAAAAGTATTTGGGGTTTTGAGTTTTTCACGTTATAGAGAACTTAGTTACCAAGCAGTATGCTTTTACTAAACATATCAGTGAAATGTAATTGTGTATCGTTGGATATTTTAGTAATCTGCATTTTGTGTTCCAGTTTTTCAGTTGGGCTGCTCCTCTTTGGGTTTATTCTGAGGTAAGTCAGTCTTACTTCCAGGTGGATGTACAGGGAACTGCAGTCTTAGGTAGAAGAAAGGGCTTGGCTAGGATGCCAAATGCCACTGTCCAGTCAGCAAGGCTGTTTTTTTCCACTGGAACCATCACTTCTTATGACTTGATTCTTAAAAGACCTGGAAGATGCCCTGTTGGTCCAGCCTCTCTTTAGCGTAGGACGTCCAATATGCAGTGGCTTTTCTTCTGAACTCGTTAACAAAGAGGGTTCCTGCTTTCACACTGCTGTCTGAAGGTGGTAGTAAGCAATTTAGCAAGCAGGAAGGTCTCAGTTCAGAAATCAGCAAGCCGTGCATTATCCCTGGACAGAAGAATGATTAGGAGCTTGCTTTCCTTGGTGGAAGCTGCTATCCAAGAGTCATTCTCTGTCAGGAATAACATGGGAAGAGTAATATTGCCATTGTTTCCTGGGTTGAAATAACGTATTTTGTAGGTTTGAACATGCAGTAAAGTACTGTAGAAATTAGGCTGGGGAAGACTAGTGTAGATTCCACTCCTGTGTAGTTTAACTACCCTGAATCTTAAACCTTCCTGGGCTTTTTCACCCAATAGCAAGGTGAGAACATCCACTCCTTAAAGGAGACTCTTGCATTTATCTTTTGCTTAGCAAACCATCGGCTTAGCCTTTTGCCTCAGATAGCTTCTTTTCTCCAGACTTCTGATCTTGCTTTTTCACCACCTCCATCTTTACTACCAGTCTTGAAATACATCATTTGCTATCTGGCACTGAATTTATTGCCAGTGGGTTTGGTCGATGGCTTTAAAGGGGGACGAGCTCTATCGGTATTAAGTGTGATAGCTTCAGGTTCAGGAGCGGTATGCTACACTGGAGATAGTGTGAGAGAGCCGGAAGCGTCTTTGAAGCATCCACCTGGCCCATTTAGGGGATGATAATGGAGCAGATCACGGAGTGGCCCAACTGGTGCTCCCTAGACTTAATCTTTTACAAACCCTCTTGGCCAAGGGGTTTGCTTTCTCATGCTCTTACGATGGATTTTCGCTCTTGTAAAGAAGGGCCATTTGTCATGTTTGATCTCCCCTAACCAAAAGACTTGAGTGAGCGCCTTTGTTTAAACAGCCTTCTCATTTGAGAATTAAATGGGAAATAAAGATTTAACACCCCCCCCCCTCCAGAACATTCAATCTTCCCTTGGCTTCATTTTTTAAAAACTTCAAAGCGACCTTTGAAATGTGGGGGTAAAAAGTTTGTCTTTTCCCATCTCCCCCCCAATCACTGGCTTCCAACTGCTTGTCCAGGTATCTTTTGAGCTAGGTTTCACTCCGCAGAAGCTGGCAGGGCTGCTGTGAGGGCAGGCTCCAAATGGGGAGGTGTTACTAGCTCCTGGGAAGCAGCCATTCTTCTTGCAGGGTGAAGCTGCGAGACGTGGAAAAATCACACTACAAGAATCGCCAGCATGCTAAGTCAGGTTGATGCTCCATCTAGCCAACTGTATTGGCTGTGCTGGCAACCGCTCTCTAGGGTCTTTTCCATCACCTGCTGTCTCTTCCTTTTTAATTGGAGGCTGCTGAGTAAGCGAGAGATGTGCGTACGTGTACTCTGTTGCTGCCCCGTGCACCCCATTTTGCGTGCTGCTCTGTGGGGAAAGAAAACGGTGAAAAATCAAGAATTGAGCGTCCAAGAACACCACACTGGTTTTTCTGGCTGCAGTCAGCAGCGTCCCCTTTTGGGAACATCAGTAGGAAGATGCGTTGCTCTGCAGTCTGTAATTGTAGCCTGAGAAGAAGAAGTTTACTGCTTCCCATTTTGTGCCCCTGCCCTAACACCTTTCAGGTCATTTTGCGCCTCCGTTGCGTGTACGCTCTGTGCCGTTACTGGTCTGGACAGCCTCTTGGAACGGCTCAAGAGTTGCCATTTTGAAATCATGGCTGCACATTGAGGATGCTAGGAAGGCTAGGTTTCCCAAAAATTGACATTTTCCTTCCAGGCATGCATTTCCTGTCCCTTGGCCCCCTAGAAATGTGCTCTTAGCTTGACAAGAGAGAGCGCCTCTCTTTTCTTCCACTGTCTCCAGAGATGGGGGCTGAGTCTCTGGGCAGGAGGCAAACAGAAACCCTGTTGCATCCCTTTCCTTCTCCTACCTGTGTGTGTCTGCTGCCCGGTATAAGATTTGTTAGCAACAGGCCTGGTCCGTGAATTGGAAATGTTTCCTTGTTGAGCCATTTGCTGTCTGAGGCTTTTGATTAGCTTCAGCAGGGGGTTCCTAAAAGAGCCGATTGGATTCCTGGAAACCAACTTGTGTTGCATGTCCCTTGAATCACTTTGCTGTGAGTGTGGAGTGATTTCTTAGAGGGAAGGAGGGAGGAGGATCCGTTCTCTCCTCGGGAAGGGAGAGTTAAAACTCGGTCAGTAATTCCAGCGATAATTGGACTGTTCCTGATAGAACTCTAAAGACCTCTAGGTTTGGGGTTTGATTTCCCTCTTGTGTGTGATCTCTTTTGCGGGGGCCATTCTGCATTGGCAGACTGGATTTAAGAGTATCTGTTTTATTAAGCATCTGCTGTGTTTTTGCTCGCTCTTGTGTGTGCTTGGTTAAATGCATCTGCAAGGCTGGGAAATTCTGAATAGTTCTGCAAACTTCCCCATTCTGATTCGGAATTCATAACATCCAGTTTGGTCCTCAGCTGCCTTGTCGTCGTCTTTTTGGAGTGCTTATGTGCTTTTATGAAGCCTCCTTTAGGCTATGAAATCAGGTTGAATTTTGTTACGGGGCCAGGAAATCCTGGTTTAAACCTTGCTCCAAACAGATTGCGTGTTGCTAAAGATGAGAAATTAGTCCAGCTCCAGTGGAGAAGAGTTGTTACTTTTCTAAAAATGATCCATCTTTTTTTTGGGTGGCATGTTGCAACACACCTCTAACTTTCCATTAGTAATGGAAACTTTTCTTAGGAGAAGCTTTATCAGTTTTTTAAAAACTGGATTTGAACGGTTAAGAATTGAACTCTGATTCAGAACTGGTAGGGAGCCAATGGGAGCGAAGAGGGAAGAAAAATTTACGCAGCGCTCCTGGATCAGTCTCAAGATCTTTCTAGACCACTTTATCATTCTCACAGTAGCCAGTAAGCAGGATGTGCTTTGTGTTCCTCCACAGTTCTTGCCTTCAACATTGATGGCAACATATACAGGTAGTCCTCGCTTAACAACCATTCGTTTAGTGACGGTTCAGACTTCCGACAGTGCTGAAAAAGCCAACTTGCAATCTGTCCTCACACTTACCAACGTTGCAGCGTTTCCCCCCCCCCCAGTCATGTGATAACGATTTGGGTGCTTGGCAACCGGTTCGCATTTATGACCATCACAGCATCACGTGATCGCCGATTTTTACCTTCCCGGCCGGCTTCTGACAAGCAAAATCAATGGGGAACCGTGTGATGCGCTTAACGGCCGCCGCAAAAAAAAAAGGTCGTAAAATTGGGTCAGATTTGCTTAATGACTGCTTTGCTTAGCAACTGAAATTCCGGTCCCAATTGTGGTAGTTAAGCGAGGACCACCTGTAGTCATCCGGGCTAGTAGCTACTGATAAAGCTCCATGCTCCATGCATTTAGCACGTCCAGATCCGTTGTCTGAAGGTGGGGTTGCTGCAGTGAAGGCTGAAAAGAGAACATATGATTCCTTAGCAAAAACACTGACACTTGTATTGATTCAGGGCTTGATATTAGCCAAGAATAAAATGGAAATAAGCGTCCGGTCGATACGTAAAAGCCATCATCGGTAGCGAAAGAGGTGAAAGCTCTTGTGTGGCTGAGCTGTCCATTTATTGGCTCCGTTTTTACACCTGCTCTTTTCTCCATCCTCCCTCACAGAGTTCTGCCTTGTAAATACTGTTATTTGTATATACTGTAAATGATGACATCGGTGGGCACTAACCGAGCCCGGGGAAGCTGGGAGCAGACACAGACACAGAACCAGTTACAGCACAAGCAGAGGCCACAGGTGAGGGCGGAGCACGGAGCACCCCTGGAAACTGGCTGGCTTGCCGGCCAAGAGTGTGGAGAGTCCTCTTTCAGTTGTGACTTAGTGGCACCTGGCCCTAACGCACCAAGCACCGGGAGACAAAGGTGCCTTCTCCACCTTTGTTTGTTCTTAGCCTGAAGCTTAACTTGCATACTTGGGAGAGAAGGCGGAGTTTTGGCCTTGTAGAGAAACCCTGGATAAGTCAGGAAGAATAGCTGCATTTACCCTTTCGCTTTCTCAACAGGGAGAGGGGCCAGGAGAGGTGTCCCCCCCCCCCAATTTCTTAGCCAATTGTACCAAAGCATCTGGTTACCCAGGCAACGAGACTCCTGGAATATTTCCAGCCAGGTTGATAAACTCTGGGATCGGATTATTTGCAAGGTTTTGCCACTGCTGTTAATCTCGAGATGTTGTCTCCTCCCTCACAACTGTTCCTAGGCTTGTCAGTGTTCTTGTTTAACGAGGGAAGCAAAGGGCTTGTTACGCTAAGCTGTGATTTGAGTTGCCTTGATTTGATCCTTAAACATGGTTTGGAGCCAGAGCAGCTTGCTTTGTCTGTTGCACTAAGCCATAGAGCCATAGAGCTTGCACTAAGCAAGCCTCATCATGGGGGAGTGCAATTGTGAACAATATTTCAGATTTGAGTCTCTCTAGTTCAGGTCATACTCTGAGTTGGGAATTGGCCTTAAGTTGGACACAAATCCCCTTAGTCCCAAAGTTCTGTTATTCACCTGGTACCCCACCTGGACGGTTATAACGTCTTACCTCTCTCTCCATCTTTTTCCTTTCGGACACGGCTTTTCTGAAAATGGAAGCTTCTCATTTTCTGTTTCTGGTCTTTCTCTTCCCAGGCCACTGCAGAGCAGATTCGACTTGCACAGATGATCTCGGACCACAACGATGCTGACTTCGAGGAGAAAGTGAAGCAAGTAAGTCCTTTGGCATCGGAAGAGATGGGGAGGCCTAGCCGTGGCATCAAACCCACTGGATGATTTTCTTTCGGGTGTGCTTTTGTTTTTAAGTGCTTTTCAACAAGCCAACTTGAAAGGGGCCGTCTTGAAGGTTGGCATAGCCGTAAATGTATCTTGAGGTAGGGAATCAAACTTTCAAGATAAAATCTGATACGGTAGAAAGAAAAAGAGCGTTTTTCACAAGGGCAGGAGGTACGCCAAACCGCGCGTACATTGATCGCTTCTGCTGGCAGACTTGTCATCTTTTAATGCGGCATCTCTATGTTCGGCATTGCGGTTGCCAGTTGATAAGTCAGCTTTTCAAAGAGGGTGATGATATTAAGGTAGTCCTCGCTGGTCCTCACAACTCATGACCGTCGCGGCATCCCCGCGGTCATGTGATCACGATTTGGGCGCTTGGCAAACGGTTCGCATGTATGACCGTCGCAGCATCCCGTGATCACCATTTTCGACCTTCCCGGCCAGCTTCTGGCAAGCAAAATCAATGGGGAACTGCGTGATTCACTTAACGCCTGCAGTGATTCGCTTAATGACTGCTGCGAAAAAGGTGGTAAAATCGGGTCAGATTCGCTTAATGACCACTTTGCTTAGCAACTGAAATTCCGGTCCCAATTCTGGTCGTTAAGCGAGGACTACCTTAATAAGCTAGCGAGAGCCACAGATGAAATAAAAAGAAGAGATGTGAGCATAATGGAAATACACTACGTTGTTATGGCTGCTCAATGTTCATAGATGTGGGAAAAGCCAAAGCTGGTCATTTCGAAAGGAAAGGAAGGGAATGTACAGTCACGCTAAGCTTTCTTACCCGTGTCTGGAGTCCTTCCTCTTCAGGGGGACTGGAGGTGGGGCATCCAATAATACAGCCGAAATGACCCACTGTTTAGTGTTTATCAATTCCAACCAAAGCGAAGTGTGACTGCCCTGATGTTTGATTCTGGGATGGAAGATCTCCAGCAAACGCCTTTTGCTGTTCAGATGCCGAGTGCCCCAGGAGCGGCTTTGAAATGGTTCTTCGCCCTCATTCCAGCTAATAGAGTAACATGGGTAAAATTTTGGCAGGGTCGTCCTGTCTCGCTATTCCGCCTGCCAGTGATTCTTTTTTATTGTTGTTTCCTGGGGAAACGAAGGTGCAGGTAGCCAGTTTAAATTTGGGACTCTCGCCTGTTGCAGTTTTATTACGTTCCAGGAGCTTAGCAAAAACAAAGACCTCGCTGACGTTTTAAAAGCACCGTGAAAAAGAGAATTACTGCCTCATTAAAGTAATTGATTAAGCAGCCAGCTGGAAGGCCAAAGGTTTACCTCTAAAAAAGATCCTTACTGGTTGAAGGATATTCAGGATGGAAATGGAGCTGGGGTAACAAGCGCAGAACAACTGGGCTTTAGGAAAAGGACTTTTGCGGGTTCTGGAGTCAGGACATTCTAAAAGCTGTTCCAGCCTTGGAATATCTTGCGGTTCCTGGACTGAGAGGGAGCGAAGCTTCTTGGCCTGCATTTGCCGGCGACCCGTGCTCATGATTTCTTTTGCCTCTGCAGCTGATCGACATCACAGGCAAGAATCAGGATGAGTGTGTGATCGCCCTGCATGACTGCAACGGGGATGTCAACAGAGCCATCAATGTGCTGTTGGAGGGGAACCCAGACACGGTAGATCTGGGGCTCGGGTGGGTGGGGTTGGTTGCCAGGGGCTGGACTGGACAGAGGGAAGACGCTGTTCTTGCTCGGCGTGATGTGCAAACCCATCAAAGGATGGTTGTTGCTGGAAGCTCACTGGCTCTTGTGATTGTTTCCCTTATATCAGCCTTTCTCAACTTTTTGACCCTGGAGGAACCCTTGAAATACTTTTCAGGGCTCGTTTGGGGAACCCCTGCACATTCAGGCTCAAATATAGGCCAGAAGTTACAAAATTATTATATTCGTTTCATGGGTAGGCCTGTATATATGCACCAACAGTAATTTTAAGCTGAAAATAAAGAATGAAACTTCCCTCTTGAATGTGAAGTTGCCTGAATTTGAAATAATTTTTTAAGTAAATCGTGATCTCCCAGGGGAACCCCTAGGGACCTCTCGCGGAACCCTTGGGTACCACGGAACCCTGGTTGGGAAACCCTGCCTTAAACCAATGAAGTAGGCTTTCTCAATGCCTCTCTTCCTCCCTCCCCTTCTCAAATTTTGAGATTTTGAACTTTGAGCAGTAACAGCCCGTTCACACACTGCGCCAAGCCATAATAAGTGGGTTTGCATATTGCACTCAGCCAGAAACAACAAACTATATTATAACGTAGCGTTATGCCAAAAAAAAAAAAGGCCTTGCTATGAGAGAGTGTATTTATTTATTTATTTTGTATGTTCGAGTATCTGAGTGCCTCCTGTCCTTAAATGCTCCTGGCTTATTGTACCTACTGGGAATCCTTGGATAGCTTGGTTTTGAAGGAATGAACACAAAGCAGTTAATCTCAGCCCTCCATCCCAGCAAATTTGGGGGGTTAAAAATGAAAGAAATGTCAGGGGTACATGAAGGTTGATGGGAAGATCATTTCAGTATTTGCACATCACATTTCTGTAATTTTAAAACGATAACTAATGCAACAAAAGTTACGTAGGGTCTGTTGATATCCGTGCATCTTTTCACAATGAAATGGATGGGTTAATGCGACGTGTGGAGCTGTGCTCAACATTCAACATTGGTTCATTTAACTGAATTTTAATTTGACTTGATTGACGGGGGGCTGCAGTAGATTCCTTTGGGACCAAAGCTGCTTCACATACTTGGTTCTGAAAAACTTTCCAGTTAACAATTTGTAAATGAGAGCAGATGCATTGTCCTGTGCATGAGGAAAACCACGTGCATGTTTTTCCCTTCCCTTTTAGCACTCCTGGGAAATGGTTGGGAAGAAGAAAGGTGTGTCAGGACAGAAAGACAGCGGACAGACGGAACCCAGTGACGAAGGCAAAGAGAACCGGGAAAAAGAGAGAGACTTCAGCCGGCGACGGGGGAGTGGGTTGCCCCGAAGAGGCCGTGGAGCCAGCCGTGGAAGAGAATGTAGGCCATGATTCTGCATACAAAGCAATAGATACTCCTAAGGAGGTGCAAAATGTTCCTTTGCAGAATTTGTGACTCCCAAATAGGTCATTCTCGTCCCTTCCAACGTTCTGACCTTCAGGCAGGCTGTTCCACTCAGAATAGTCGGTGGCAGAAAGCTTCCCCTAACTCTCCTGTCCTCCCCTGAGAACCTTCTAGCTCTAATGGGACACTTCGAAAGCAAAACGCCTTCCTGGTGTGACTGCTCAATCAAGAAATTAACTGCAGTACGTGGGATTCCGGGAGTGGGCATTTTGTGTTTCTGGATACCAGCTGCTTCTCTTTTGAAGAGGGGTAGAGCCAACCTCTCGGGGAATCATGTTTGGTATCCCAGCTATCCAGGCATCCTGGGTGAGAGAGGGGCATGGGTTTTCGGAGAGAGGGTGTTGATCTCTGCGCGTGCAAATGCAGATTTTCGGCTCAACCGTTCCGATGAGCGTACGTGACTGTTTCGCGTTCCCAGAAGTAGTTCCGTTTCCCCGACTGCTGCCAGGGAGTTTGCGGCCATAATGTTTGTTTCTTTGAGATTGTATAACTTCACGCTTCTGAAGCTCATCTTAAAGACGTAGGGTACGCTGGATTGCTACAGTTGGACGCGAGGGTAGGGCTTTGGGGGACACAGCGGCGTTGCTGTTTTTCTGGCCGCTTTCCTTTTAAGGGACGACAAGGTGGTTTGCAAGGCACAAGGGCATCGATATTGAGCAGAACATATTCTCAGTCTGCTGTTGAGTTCCCTTCATTTTCCTTTATTTCCGTCGCTCTGCTCTGTGTTACGTTCATCGCTTGCAAATCTCCCAGCGCCTTTTTGTGTTTTTCAGTTCGGGGCCAAGAGAACGGACTGGATGGTGGCAAGACAAGTGGATCTTCTGGTAGAGGCACAGAGAGAGGGCGACGGGGGCGCGGGCGAGGCAGAGGTGAGCAAGGAAGAATGGGTGATTACAGGTAGTCCTCGCTTAACGACCACAATTGGGACTGGAATTCCAGTTGCTAAGCAAAGTGCTCATTAAGCAAATCCAACCTGATTTTACGATCTTTTTGCGGTGGTGGTTAAGCGAATCACTGCAGTCATTAAGTGAGCCGCGTGGTTGTTAATTGAATCACGTAGTTCCCCATTGATTTTGCTTGCCGGAAACCAGCTGGGAAGGTAAAAAATGGCGATCACGTGTCTGTGGGACGCTGCGACGGTCGTGAATGCGAACCGGTTGCCAAGTGCCTGAATCGCGATCAAGCGACTGCGAGGATGCTGCGACGGTCGTAAGTGTGAGGACCAGTCGCATATCAGTTTTTCCAGCACCGTCGTAAGTCCGAACAGTCGCTAAACAAATGGTGCTTAAGCGAGGACTACCTGTATCTGTCTGTCTGCCTAGCAATACGACAAATCATCTTTATTGAGAAATTTAAGGTGAACAAGACCCCTAAGAAGGAAAATAGCTCCTGATGGTTGCCGAGAAGGAATTTTAGCAGGAACTTCCCTGTCTGTGACGTTTTCTTCTTTTGTTCCTGGCTTACCTTGTAAGACCACAGAAAACTGACCTGTTGTTGCACCACTTGGTTAAAGGCAGGTCCTGGGACTGTGAACGTTGAAGCTAACAGAGCATGTCTTGTATTTTCAGGCGGATCTGGACGACGGGGAGGAAGATTTTCCGCCCAAGGCATGGGGTAAGCTTCGCGCTGTGTGAATTGGTTCCGCTCCATGATTGCGGTAGCGGTTAGCGGCAGCCATTCCAGGCAGCATGCAGTTTATTGTGCAGCATGCGCGTTGCGGGCTAGAGGGGCCGAGCAGCCAAAGACGGGCCTGTTTCGTTTGCCAGTCCTCCTAGTGGCGGTGCTGGGGTTCCCCTGGGGCTTCTGAGTGATAGGGAATTAACAAGGAGATGTCAAGTTGGTGAAGAGAGGGAATTACGGACACCTTTCCAAAACAGAGTGGTAGGCGACAGTACTGCAACCGAAACTCTCCCCACGACCTGAGTTCGATCCCAGCGGAAGCTGGTTCTCAGGTAGCCGGCTCAGGTCGACTCAGCCTTCCATCCTTCCGAGGTCGGTAAAATGAGTACCCGGCTTGCTGGGGGAAAGGTAATCACGGCTGGGGAAGGCAATGGCAAACCAGCCTGCTCTATAGTCTGCCAGGAAAACGTCGCGAAAGTGCCGTCTCCCCAGGAGTCACATGACTCGGTGCTTGCACAGGGGAACCTTTCCTTCCAAAGCTGCTTGTGCTGGGCTCCTAGCTCTGAGCAACCCCCCAGTTGCAAGGCTGTTATCAGCTATGCACGCAAGCAAGCCCAGTCTGACTGAAGTATCCTAGCCAGGGACCAGTAACCATCTTGGGTCAACCTGCAGCATAGGTGAACTGCCTCCTGGGATATTTGCTGACCTTCTCTTGCCTCCCCAGAACTTTCAACCCTGCGGACTACGCAGAACCCACCAGCACGGACGAAGGCTATGGCAATAGTAACAGCAACACGTGGAACAACACAGGAAGTTTTGAGCCAGATGATGGGACGAGTAAGTGACTCGGGTTTGGCACCGCCCACGTTTGGGGCGGATGCTGGGGGCCGGATCAGGTTGAAAACCTAGTGGGTGAATCTCCTTTGCCTGGAGGGCCCTCCAGCAGCAGGTATGATGAGCCAGTCTCTCGGTTTGTTTTAGTATTTACGGGGTCTTCAGCATCCAAAACTTTAGCCCTCTTTGAAATCCCAGCGGGTGGGGTGGGGAGGTGTAATAGCGGAATTCCGGGACATGTTAGTTTCTTTTAAGCCTACTTTGGGGTAGTGTAGGGGCTGAGTAACCCGTGATTTTCATCTGTAGAACCAGTAGGAATTTGTAGAATTGTTAAAACCGCTTTTCGAGTCCCCTTTTTACCTGTGGCCTGACGGTTTGGAGGAATGCGTGCTGTGACCAGGACAAAGATGGGCGGCTGTCCCCAAACCATTTTCATAATAAGTTTCCTCAATGCCGTTTTTTTTTTTTTTTTTTAGCGTGGAAGGGAGGCACGGACTTCACTTGTAGCGATGCTATAGAAGTCGTGCTCCCCTTCCTCCATGCGGACATATTTTCCATGTATTTTTACTGTAAGCAAGCTGAACTGCGCCGGGAAAAGCAACCATGTTCTTATTGAAGTGTTGAGGAAACGCTCACTTGTGGGCAGTAGAAAATGACAACCAGCCAAAAGGACCCTAGAGGGCTTTCCAGGGAAACTGTGTCCCCTCTCATGCCTTTGGATAACGATCAAAGAAGAGCAAGAAGAAATTTTTTTTAGGAAAGGGGTAATATGTCCCTCTGTCTATTGTTCCCCGGTGTCTAGAACCTGCTTATCTCTCCACCCTTCCTCCATAAGATTTACACGGTGTTACATATCCTCCTCATTAGTTAGCAGCATTTAAGCTTTTTCTTTAATTTGATCAATATCCACAGGTACGGGGGTGGTGGGCGGGGAAGAGGGGCACCTCATCTCATCTTTCAAAGTATATGACATTTTACTGTTTTTTGTTCTTTTCTTTCTTTATTCTGTTTTGTTTCAGGAGTTGATTACATTAGGGGTGAGGGGTCAAATTATCCCCGAAAATTTGACACTGCTCCTGGTACGAGAAATCCAGGTGCACTAATTGCCCTCGGATCTCCTTGTCTTTTTCTTTTAAAATAAGTTGGACTATATCTGTGGATATGTTACTGTCTTGTCTTTTTTTTTCCTCCCCCCCCCCCCATCTCTTTCCATCTGTGTTTTATTCACTTAATGAATATTTGTAACATACTTGCCTGTGCTTCTACTAACGCAGACCTTCCTCTCTCCCTACAGTTTTTTTTTAGGGGGGGTTACATTTTGGGGGGTGAAAATTAGCTTTGATTTCCAAGCTGACTGCTTGGGCCTTTTGTGGCTTATGATGGCTGTACCATTATGGCTTGGGAGTAAATAGCGTGGCCAGGAATTACTATAACATAAGATGAGAACTAGGTTAGATGAAGAATCCATCTCATCCTTCCCCTACCTGCTAACCTCTCCAAGCCGTTAGTAGTGTTGTAGTAATGTGGGATTACCACTTGCATCTTCTCTAGCATGGGCTGGGAAAGGTTGGTCAAGCTAAGTTGACTTTCCATTTTCAGAGGTGGCCAGCTAATTGTTTCACGAGGGAGAATGGTGGCCTCCCATCTCCGTCTCGTTTTCCATCTGTTAGGACTGACCGAGATACGGCCTTCAAACCTGGAAGATTTGTCTAGCTAGACTGGGTCTAAACTAGGAATGAACAGATCTGACATTTGTAGGCAGACTCTGGGTTTTTCCACCACAAGCCAGAGGTCAACCAGTTGGAGCCAGCTGCAAAATAGGGTCCGAGCCAGTCAAGCATACCTCCAAATTATGGATCAGGGCAGATGCTCAGCTCAGTGATTTATAATTGGTACCCAGAACCAAGTTTGCACAACAATTGAGTTTCCTCAACTCTGCCCTTTGTCTTTTTATGTCTGGCAGTTTTAAGTTGGGTGTGTGGTCAGAGTGAGGAGGAAATAATCGGTATGGTTAGTCAGGGTGCAGTCAGGACTCTTTGTTGATCGATTGGAGACGATCCAGATCTCCACCGGTGGATCCCGATGCATTCTAACTCCTCGAAGCTGGGTTCCCATCATGCTAAGTCACTCTGTGATTTCCGTGGGAGCCTACCCTGCTGTATGAATCTAGCTGTTGTGGTTTGAGCTGTAACATTTGGAGGTCTCTTCACCAATATGGAGGATAACTAGTGTGTCTGGCGTGTACGTGACCCTCAGCTGTTCTTCCTGGTCTTCATGACTTTAAACAGGTTGTTCCCATCAGTCTGGGCGCTCTTTAGTAGGAGAAATACTGAGCGTTGGGCCACTTGTTACAAAAGCTGCTTGTTTTTAAGACCAATGCTTGAAAAAGGTGGTGGCCACAGATGTATGTTTGCAAAGGGTCACCGCTTCCCTGTCGAGTTTCTTTCAGAAGCAAGCCTGGATTTGCTTCTGTCTACCAATGAAGTAACTTGCTGATTAAGTCAGCGAAGGATCCCTCGGAGAAATGTTGGCATTTCTATCGCTGCCAACCCTTAAGTCTTCTTGATTTGCCAGAGCAGGCCTCCATGTTGCCTGCAATCTATGGCCAACCTAGGATTGGAGAGATTAACATGGCCCTGGGCCTTGAGAGCTCCAGGCCGCTGGGTAGCTTTTCTGCAAGCAGATCAAAGCTAAATTTGAAAAACTGCTGGAGTTTTAGTAAAGGGTCAGGATAATAATGGACCTTCCGTGTATCAGTTGCTTGATAAAAACCTCTGAAGATTAATTTGCTTATATGTTCTTCACTGCCTCTCTTCCTCTGCCCTACCCTGTTAATTGACCCACATTGGGGCTAGGCAGTGGGGGAGGAAACTTGCAGAAACTCGCAGATTTTTTTTTTTTAATGACCCCGTGCCTTGTGATGTGATTCCCCTTCCTGCTTGCCTTTTCCTGGACCTTGAAATGAACTTCTGAAATGATCTAAAGCGGTTAGTCCACCAGCCCTGGAAAGTATCCAGAAACGTCTCAGTGACTCGAATTGGGATGTGGGCAATCTCGGTTGTGTTTTCAGTTCAATGTACTTAAAGTAAACACCAGCTGTAGCTAACTTGAGTTTAAGGTGTTTATGTGTTTTCCCATCTTCCTGTTTGTGGGAAGAAGGCCTAGCCCGTTTCATTTTTGGAAGCAGATAGTCTTGCTTGTGTTCTTTGCAGAGAGAGAAGGATGACTATAATTTATCCATATGTATGCATATCAAAAAAAAACACAAAACCTGTGCCAACTTTTTGTCCTGGGGACGATTAGATCTTTCCAAAGGGAAGTGAGTTCCATGTCAGGGCAAAGGAAGTTCCCCTTTCCCGAGGTGATTCCAGGGTCCAGCCTCTCTGCTTTTGTGGTGGCTGGGTGGGGGGAGATTGTATGTTGAGCTGCTGTTCCCCTGCCTCTCTCTCGCCCCCCAGCTTCTGTCTGTCTGGGCAAGGGTCACCACCCTGCTTAGCTGTTTGCATTGCTCTTTAAAATCTCCCTCCTCCTCCTCCTTTTTGTAATCGGTGCTTCGAATTGCTCGCACCTCACGCTTGATCTCTGGGTCTTGCTCGGCAGGTGCGTGGAGGACAGCAACGGAGGAATGGGGGACCGAGGACTGGAATGAAGACGTAGGTACCCACCGTTCCTCTTCCTGCCTTTCTGCTTACTGAACCTGGGAGGCTTCATTGCGTTCCTTTCTTCTCCTCCTCCTCCAGCTTTCAGAAACGAAGATCTTCACTGCATCCAATGTCTCCTCTGTGCCACTGCCTGTGGAAAACGTGACCATCACAGCTGGACAGAGGTGACCCCCCTTGTCTCTCTTGCTGTTTAGCCATTGGGGAGGCTTTTTGGGGGGAAGGGGGGTAAAGCCAGTGTTCCTAGCCCAGCGGGAAGTCAGTCCATGCTTTGCGAGGGTTGATGTCGGGGAGACATTCTGCAAGCAGAATCTTTCCACGTGTCGCCTTTTCCGCATCTCGCCCTTGCTAACTCCGCGCTAGGCGGGTTCAAGCAAAAGATAACCGAGTTTCTGCATCGTGCTTTGCTGTCACCTATTTAGGGTTGCGTGTGTTGCGTGGATGGTTTTTGTGCGTTCGCTGCCGAGCCTCTTGTATACAACCAGCAATTTGGAGCTGGTAGCAAACCAGGGCTCCATTGGCGTCCTGGAGTTTCACAGTTAAGCAGAGCACCACAAAGTTTGGATGGATTTGGTAATGGGAGTTGCGACTGGTGATTGCCAGCGTGCATCCTTCCTGTTCAGCACAGTCCTGTTGACTCAGAAGTTAACCCCGTTGCGTTGAGTGGACTTCGACCCAAGTGTGTGCCTCTGCTTGGGATTGTGTGGCCTCCGTCCTAACCTCAAAGCAAGAATGACAGTTAATTTCTGATATCTTCCCTTACTGTTGCTGGAGAGCGACAAAACGCGTGTGATTTGAGCAGGAATGTGCCAACTTCCCTGAAGCAAAGCTTGATTGCTTGGCTCTCATCTCCTGTGTATCCTGCCTCCCCATTTTCCAAACAATAACTGAACTATTGAGGCTCCGAACTGAGAATGAAAAGCAAATGAAAAAGGAACATCTTGCTTTGGTATCCGGTTAGCGCAGAACCAGTCTGGGCTTTCCAGCCCCTGCTAACATCTTGTTGGTATTTTCCCTCCTAGAATCGACCTTGCAGTGCTCTTAGGAAAGACTCCTTCGTCGCTGGAAAACGAGTCGCCCAGTCTGGAGTCCTCCCAGGCTCCGACTCTCAGCCAGCCGCTGGTCTTCAGCAATTCGAAGCAAAGCACCATCTCTCAGCCAAGTTCGGGGAACGCCTTCTCTCACCATGGCATGGTGAGGAAACGGCCTGCTCCTTTTTACCCTGCTGAGCCAGCCTGCCAAAAAAAAAAGGGGGGGGGAATCCTCCATAAGCTGTGGAGGAATGGTTCTTAAACTCCAGTGGATCTCCGTGGGGTGTTTTTGGTCAGATTTCTTGGAATGAATTGTCTCTTGGGGTGGGCAGACGGGAGATTTCACTCTGGGCCCGTTTTTGCATTTAGTCAGTTAAGCGTAGGTTAGGGCTGGCTCAGGGTGCAAATCATTGCATCGGGAGACGCTCAGCTTTTTTGCTCCCCTCTGGCTTCTTCTCCCCTCTCTCTCTCTCTCTCTCTCTCTCTCTCTCCCCCATCCATCCATCCATCCATCCATCTGAGAAGAGCCAGTTTGGTGTAACGGTTAAGTCATCAGGCTAGAAACTGGGAGTCTGTGAGTTCTAGTCCCGCCTTAGGACAAAGCCAGCTGGGGGACCTTGGGCCAGTCCCTCTCTCTCAGCCCTAGGAAGCTGAGGCAATGGCAAACCACTTCTGAAATCTTGCCAAGAAAAGTACAGGGACTTGTCCAGGAGTCAACACTGACCTGAAGGCACAGAATACACACAAACACACGGCCCTAATTGGGACCGGCAAGTCCGTCGCTAAGCAAAGCGGTCATTAAGGAAAACATGTGACTGCCAATGGCGATCACGTGACCACGGGGCACCGCTGCTGTCATAAACACGCGATGGTTGTCTAGCGCCCAAATTGTGATCTTGTGGGGACCGTTGTAAGTGTGAGGACTGGTCGCAAGTCACTTTTTAGCGCTGCCATAACTTCCAACAGTCGCTAAACGGACGGTTCTTAAGCGAGGACTGCCTGTATATGGCGTCTTCCTCAAAAGGGAACCTCAAAGAGGTCAGCAGGGCAGAGAATTTGGCTCTCACTCCCATTTTCAAGCCAAGAACACTTGATCAAGTCGGTATTTGAGTAAGTCTGGCGTGTGTGCTTTTTAAAGGGATGAGACAGACCGAAGTAAGGAGAGAGCGGCTGGGCGGGGTGGCTTTGAGACGTCGGGGCGAAATGGAAGCCTGCTTTTGAATTGCAGGCGGCTTTCGAGAGGAGCAGGAGGGTTGTGATTTTGCGCCAAATTGCCGGCCGCTGCGGGATACAGCGGGGTCTTTTCCAAGGGCCAAGCAGCTCCGATGGGGCTGTGCGGAGTGTCCTGGCTGAGTCAGCCTTCGGATCCTTTTACCCCCTCCAGGTCGGTGTGCTGGGAAAGGGGTTCAGCGAAGCGGGGGAGGGAAAGAGCAGCAGCAGCAGCACCGCCGCAACCACCACCACCGGCTCTCAGTTCCTGGAGCAGTTCAAGACCGCTCAGGCCCTTGCCCAGCTGGCGGCTCAACACCCCCAGCCAGCGGGCAGCAGCACCCCGGCCGCCTCGTGGGATATCAGCAGCGCGGGTCAGCCCTCCTCCCTGGTGCAGTACGGTAAGACCTTCCGGGGAGGGCGCAAGAGAGGCGCTGGGAAGAAAGGTGGCGGGGGGGTTTGCAAGCAAACGAGTCGCTCGTGGCTGGACCGGGTTCCGCCTGTCCGGCGTCGGCTTTTCCGCTAAGTGCAGCCGCCCGCCCCACGAGCAGCACATCCCGTAACGTCCGGGCGCTTTGCCGAAGGAGCGCCCAAAGCGATCGGCTCGTTTTCCTAGACCTTCCCCGCAGCTCCTCTCTCTCGATGGCCCGCAGATCTGAAGAACCCCTCGGAACCCGCCGCGCACAGCCCGTTTGCCAAGCGGCAGGCCTTCCCCCCCGCCTCCACCATGATGGAAGTGTTCCTCCAGGAAAAGCAGCCGGTGGCAACGGCCCCCGTGACCGCTCCGCCGCCTCCATCGTCCCCCCTGGCCACCAAAGCGAACCCCGCCTCCCAGGCGTCCCCGGGCTCCTCTAGTCCTCAGCCAGCCCAGCAGAAGTCGAAACAGCCGAAGAAGAAGGCCTCCCTGACGTCGAAGGTGGGCGAGGGGGAGGTGGGCAGGGCTCTCCTTGCAACCGGACCTGCAGCCCAGGGAGGCCCTTGGGGGGAGGCGGCGTGGGCCCCAAAGGGCTGGTCGCAAGCTGGCTAGCCGGTACGCCGTGTGGGTGGTTCTAGGGTGAGGTGCCCCACCCCAAACCCCGGGGCCACACCCGTTCTTCAGCACGGCCCCTCGGTTCTTCCCAGAGCTGCTGCTGAGTTCTTAAAGCTGAATGCAGCTGAATGGGGGAGACCCTTAAAACGGTTCAGCGACTTTAATTCCCTGTAGCTTAAGACAAACGGAGTTCTTACCTTGGCCCTGACCCCTTGTCTTTGGAGTGTGCCCCCAGCGGGCTCCTTCCAAGCCAGGCGTTTTAACGTGGCAGAGTTGAAAACACTTGATTTATGAATGATGGCTAGCCAGCTCAGTTTGAAGTCGTCTGGCCTTAGATAGGCTGCATGCCAGTAGACCCTTTTTGGCTCTGTCATGGCCTTAAAGGGGGGACAGCGCATGCCATAGCAAATGGCCAGGAACATTGGTGGATTTGCTGTTGCAGCTACGTAGCTGGCCAGCTGCCGGTGATACCTGAACAAGCCTGTTCTTTGGTGCCAGGTTCGACAGTACAGGTAGTCCTCGACTTAGGACCATTCATTTAGCGACCGCTCGAAGTTACGGCGGTGCTAGAAAAAAGCGACTTACAACCAGTCCTCGCACTTTAAATGGTTGCAGCGTCCCTGCGGTCACGTGATCAAAATTTGGCGCTTGGCGACCGGCTCGCACTTACGACGGTTGCAGCGTCACGGGATCACCATTTGTGATCTTCCCAGCTGGCTTCCGACAAGCAAAGTCAATGGGGGAAGCCGGATTCGCTTAACGACCATGGCCAAAAAGGTCGTAAGATCGGGTGTGACACACTTAACGACCGCTTCGCTTAGCAGTGGAAGTTCCAGTCCCAATTGTGGGCGTAAGTCGAGGACTACCTGTACCTAGAAGGTTTAGACCTTGTTGAATTCCTCCCTTTCTCAAATGTCAAAAAGTTTAATGAACCCCCCCCCCCCCCCCCCCGTTCCCTTCAAACATTGCATTTCAAGTCAAACCATCCCGTCCTCAGATTCCTGCTCTGGCGGTGGAGATGCCTGGTTCTGCGGATATTTCGGGACTCAACTTGCAGTTTGGGGCCCTGCAGTTTGGCTCGGAGCCCGTCCTCTCGGAGTACGAAGCGACACCTGCGACGAGCAGCTCTGTGAGCCAGCCTCCAAGCAGCCTGTACACCAGCACTGCAAGGTGAGCCGGAAATCGCTCACAGCGAGGGGGGTCCGCCAAAGACAAGGATCTACTGTATATGTTGCTTAAGTTGGTCAAGGCTCAGGTGGAGAGGGGCCTTTTTCGAGTCCCCTTTACCCATAAGTGAAGACAGGAGCATCTGCTGCAGCAGATGTGAAATTCAGCAGCAGCCCAGGGGCGTTGACCGCTCCTGGGGCTTGGAGCCCCTCTATCTTCCCCACCCCTGGTGGGTGCAACATCTGTAGCCAAAAAGCCATCCCATGTAGTGGCTAGAGCAGTGTTTCTCAACCCTGGCAACTAAGATACGTGGACTTCAACTCCCAGAATTCCTCAGCCAGCATGGCTGGCTAGGGAATTCTGGGAGTTGTAGTCCACACGTCTTAAAGTTGCCACGGTTGAGAAACACTGGGCTGGAGTGTCTTAAGTCAACAAGTGTCATAAGTCAATAAGCTCTGGCTGGTGTCGGCTTTGACGGTGTCTAGCCACTGTGTTTTTTGGCAGCCTCGTTTCCTTTTACCACTGACCATTCCGAGCAGCATAACTCCCTTTTCCAGCGAGTTGGATCGCATGACATGGCCGAAATAAGTAAGGCGGAGTTTTGTGATTTTGCCCACCAGCGATATGTCTGGTTTTATACGCTCCGGTACTTGCTTGTTTGACACCTTTGCTGACCAAGGTATGCGCAGGAGCCAATTTTATTAGATTTATATTTTTTGTTTTATTAGATTTATATTACCGCCCATCTCCCCCAACGGGGACCCTGGGCGGTGCACAATAAAATAGAATTAAAAATCTATAAAATGACATCAATACAAAATATGAATTCCAAGGAAAGAATGTTAAAATAAGTCACTGGGAGACTTCAAGGGGCCAGCCATCCCCAAGAGGAACTGTTGGCGTTGAATGATGCTGTGGGACCAGCAGCGACACAGCTCTAATTCTTTCCGGGAAACCTTCCGATCTCTCCCGCTTACAGCTGTATTTCTCTGTCGGCCTTCCTTCCTAGTGAGTCTCTGTCCACGATTTCGTCCAATAAAAGCCAGGAGCCGGGTTTCCAGAGTGGCAGCCTGCCTACAGCAACGTATACCTCCCAGAACAGTGCTCAGGGACCCCTGTACGAGCAGAGATCCACTCAGACCCGGCGGTATCCAAACTCCATTTCTTCCTCACCCCAAAAAGACTTGAGCCAGGCCAAGGTAGGCGCCAGACCCACACGCTTACCTTTAGGATGGAGGATAATTCTGGAGCAGGGCGGCCGGCTCGGCTGCCTCCTGCAGGTGGAGCTTGAAACTGATAGAATGCGTAAACGGCATTTTAGGAGAGTTGGTTCTTAGTCGCCCCCTGCAGCTTCCTGGGATTTTAAAGCATGCTAGACGCGCATCTCTAGCAACGGGGGCTGACCCAGCCCTTTCCTTGTCCTTTTGCCTCTAGAACGGCTTCAGCTCGGTGCCACCTACGCAGTTGCAAACCACCCAGGCAGCTGAAGGTAAGCCCCTTGCTTGGGCGGGCCGGCGGGCGGGCGGCATGGTCCCCCTTAGCAGCCTGGCCGGAACTTGTCACCTTCGCACGCAAGGAGTGACGGGGCAGATGCCAGCCTTGTGAGCTGGCGGAGAAGAGCTGTGAGCTGTGAACCTGGCTTCTTTGTGGCCCAGGGCAGGATTTCCCCCCTCTCTCTCTTTGCCGCCTGACAGAACTCTTCTGAGGATTTGGAGTGCAGCTCCCATGATAACTTGGACCGGTAGCAGTTGGGCACTGATGACATCTGGAAATCCTCAAATTGCCCATTTCCGATATGCAGGGAGAACTTTAGCTATAAGTTGCCATTTGGCTCCCCTTCGTGCACACATACAGGAGAAGCGCAGCGGGGCAGCAGACATGTCAGGGCAGGGAATATGGCACCCTGTTTAAGTGTCCCACTCCTGAACGAGGTTGGATCCCAGGTATCTGTGTAAGTGTCTACCTAGAGCAGTGTTTCTCAACCATGACAGCTTGAAGATGGGTGGACTTCAACTCCGAGAATTCCCCAGCCGGCCATGCCGGCTGGGGAATTCTGGGACTGGAAGTCCACGCATCTTCAAGTTGCCAAGGTTGAGAAACGCTGACTTATAGAGTGTTTGCCTTTCAGAGCCCATCACCAGTCAACAGCCTCCCCAAAATTAGCATCTCGGCATCCTTGCCCCAGCATCCCAGGGACTGAAAGAAAGGCTCCTGTTAGATTCTGCCATTAGCAAATCCAAAGGCATCGTTATTGCTTTGACGGTTCTTGTTCCTTTTCGCTGCTAAGTAATTTGCCTCTTCAACCGCCCTCCCTCTCCTTGGTCCCTCCCACCAGGTTCCGCCGGCTCCGCTGTGAAATCCGACTCCCCCTCGGCCCCCAGCATCACAGCCCCTCTCGGTGACACTGTGTCCGCGGCGTCCCTGCTGACCACGGCCACCCAGCATTCCTCGGTGCTCAGCAGCCTGAATCACGCCGAGGAGCTCTCGAACACAGCTGCCACGCAACACAGCAGGTACCGGCACGATTGGGGCGCTGCCAGGAAGCCCCCTCACCTTCCATGCCTGTTCACCTGTTGAGCCCTCTCGGACCTTGGTTTGTTAGCCACGTGGCTTTGGGGCTTCTGCACCGAAAACCCTCCAGCCACCTTTTTGTCGCCCGAAAGGGAGGCAAAAAACTATAAAGCCTGCTTAGAAAGGGTAAAGGTTTTAGAAAAGGGATTGGTCCCTATTGCGCACCTTTGATGAAATGGAGGAAACGGTTCTCTTGGAACGGCAGTCGCTTGCTCGGATCGCACTGCAGCTAGTCAGCCTCCGTTCCTGACCACCGCATGCCTTTCAAGTCCTCCTCCGGCTTCCGAGGTCAATCCAGGCCTGGCCTGTGCACATTCCTCCGAACCCACCGCTTTATTTCAGGAAACGCACAATCCAGCTTGTAGCGTGACCCTTTGGACACAGCACAGCAGCGGCAAGAAGAAAAGAGAGCGTCTCAACCTGCTTTCACTAGCGAGCGAGTGCCAGAAAAGCCCTAGTTTACTTACGATTGTGAGCTGGGGGGAAAGAGGATTCCTGAATGCTGGTTGACCAGCATTGCTATTTCTTTCCACAGTACATTACCCACCCAACAGAACAGCCTCTCTTCCTCAACTTCCTCTGGTCGCACGTCAACTTCGACTCTCTTGGTGAGTGGGAATCCAGAAGAGGGAGAAGTATCGGAGGCCTCAGTGGGAAGCTTGCTGTCTGCTCCAGTGAGAAATGCCCAGCAGGGTTCATGTCGCCCACTGCAGTCAGTCTGTTCCAGTGCCCTTTTACAGGGACTTCTGTAACATCCATGTTTCTTTATGAGCAAAACCCTAAATCTGCAGACAGAGAAATTGTACAGGTAGTCCTCGCTTAACGACCACAATTGGGACTAGGATTTCAGTTGCTAAGCGAAGCGGTCATTAAGCGAATCCGACCCGATTTTACAACCTGTTTGCGGTGGTTGTTAAGCGAATCACCGTGGGCATTAAGCGAACCACGTGGGCATTAAGGGAATCATGCAGTTCCCCGTTGATTTTGCTTGCCGAAAGTCGGCCGGGAAGGTCGAAAATGGCGATCACGTGACCACAGGACGCTGCGGCGGTCATAAATACGAACCGGTTGTCAAACGCCCAAATCATGATCCCGTGACCGCAGGGGTGCTACAACGGTCATAAGTGTGAGAACCAGTCGTAAGTCATTTTTTTCAACACCGTTGTAAGTGCAAACCCTCACTAAACGAATGGTTAAGCGAGGACTACCTGTACTCAAAGGAGGTTAAGTTAATTCCCCAAGACTTCTGGTCGATTTTATCTGTGGAAATTGTTAGCGGGGTTGCAGATGCCGGGAGAATCCATTTGAGAAAGTTTAGCGGTCTACGTTGTACTTGCGTCTCTGAACGGCGACAGGCATAAGCACCACCAAATTCCGCCTTTCTTCTCCCTGCTCTCCAATTCGTTGCCTTCTCTCTGCTAACGGAGGTGGGTCAGTTGACTGCAGGTGGCGGTGGTGTAATCTCCATTCTGTGAACCAGCAAGAAGGGTGGCTGGAAATAGTTCCCCCAGCGGCGTAGGGGTATTTGTGCAGAGGAGGAAGATGGCGTGGGCCAAGTATTCAAAGACCATCCCTCACCAGTCATCCGAAAGGGTGGGGTGACCCGGCAACGGTAGCCCTTCTTCTGCTGTCTCCTCCTCCATCATGTTAAGGCCCCTAAAAGGCACCTCTGCCCTCAGTGCCTGCTTAGCTCAGCCTGCAGCTAGTCAGGAGCGGGGGATGCACAAAATCCGACCCCAGAGGTGCAGCCAGGGGGAGGTCCAGGGCCAAAGCAACGGCTGGTTGAACTCCCGCGCTCCCGTGTGCCCGTTGCTGTGGTCCTCCTGGTCTCCTCCGAGGTCTGGCCCGCCAGCATCCTGACTTCCTCGTATCCCCTGCTGCTTTCTCTCCCTGTCCTCCCCCTCCCCTCTTTCTGTAGCACACCAGCATGGAGAGCGAAGCCGGGCTCCATTCTTCTGCAAGCACTTTCTCCACCGCCGCCAGTACTGTCTCGGCCGCACCCCCGGTGGTCAGCGCCTCGTCGAGTCTGAGCAGCGTCAGCAGCCTGGGCTTGAGCCTCACTAATAACTCCACCGTGACGGCCACGACCCGCAACTCCGTAGCCACGACGTCAGGTGCCTCCTCAAGGCCCAGGGTTTGGCTGGTGGCTAAAGTGCCCGGTGGGGACCTTGGGGTGGGGAGAAGCTTTCAAGATCGATGCGAGCCCTTCGAAGGAGGCCTGGTCAAGGAACAGATGCTGTGAGGATTCCGGGAATGCTGCTTTACTGTTGCAGGGTATCATAACAGAATTTGGAAAGCCTGGGAGACTTTCTCTCTACAGGTAGTCCTCGACTTACGACCGTTTTTAACGACGGTCTGAAGTAACGACGGCCTCGGAATGTGTCCTTTACAGCCTGTAACGCACTTCTGAGCATTGCAAAATGTCACAAAGCCCCCCCCACACACACACAGTCAGATGATCACATTTCAGTCGCTTGGCAACCGGCTTGCATTTACGACTGGTTGCAGTGTCATGTGATGGCGTTTTGCTACCTTTTTTTGCCATTTTCCGTCAAAAAACGCCCATTGGGGCAGCTGGATTCGCTTAACGACCTGTGATTCGCTTAACAATCACCGTAAAAATGGTCATAAAATCAGGTCCGGTCACATGGTGACTCGACTTACGACCGCAATGAGTTATGCTGGAAATTCTGCTCCCAATTGTGGTGGTAAGTTGAGGACTACCTGTACTCCGTCTTACACCAAACAGAATCAAGGCAGGGCTGCCTTGACTCTCTTCCTCACCCTTTCCACTTCCCCAGGATCGAATTACCCTTTCTCCTCCCTTAAGGGCTCATCCATTCCTTCTTCAACAACAAAGCAAGGCTGGCTGGGGAATTCTGGGAGTTGAAGTCCACCCACCTTAAAGCTGCCAAGGTTGAGGAACACTGGCATAGATGGCTGTGCAAGGTGGGGGGGCGGTGCCTGCTGTAACACCTCCTCCTCCTCCTCCTCCTAGGAAAGGCTCCCCCCAACCTGCCGCCCGGCGTGCCACCATTGCTGCCGAACCCGTACATCATGGCGCCAGGGCTGTTGCACGCCTACCCGGTGAGTCGGGCACACCGTGCCGTCCTCCAGATCGGTGAACCCACGCTAGTAGATCCTGCTCTGCTTAACCTGTGGCGGTGCAGGAGGGACAGCGCGTGGGAGAATGACCCGAGCAGTACCGGATGCGGTTGAAGCAGCCCCACCAGCCTGCCTGAACCCGCAACACCTGACTCGGACAGGAGCTTGGCAGGGGGGAATGGTGTGCAAATGATGCGGGATGAGGCCAGGAGCATCTCCCTCGGTGGGCAGAGCAAAGCGAGCTTGCTCCTCACCCGAGCTCTGAACAGGGTAATCCTGTCGCTGTCTAAACAGGGCGGCAGGGATCGCAGCTGTTCTCCAGGGATCTTAGGAAGGAGTTGCAGGTCCCGTGTGAAAGATCGCCCCCGAAATAACTTGCATTTTCCCACTTGGATAAATGGGAAGAAGCTCCCTCGTCGTTTCCTGGTGTAGCTACAGAATCACACTGGTTCACTGTAAATAAAACAGCACCGAGAATGTGACAGTGTTTTATTTACAGTTAAGCAGCGTGATTCCGCAATTAAATAATGTGTGTCGGGAGCCGTCTGCTGCTCTAAAATTTGGCACGTGCGCCTAGCCCTCGCTTTAAGGGAGAGGCTTCAGTCATCAGTGATGTGAGCAGAAGAAGATGCGTCATGAAAGTGGTTTTTTCCCCCACTCTTGCATTTTCCGGTGGAATTGACATGTTTTGAAAAAGGCTTTCCTTGGTAATGTTTACGATTTACAGTGCTGGTCCCAGCAGGACCCTCTTGGATGTTTTTGTAATTTAATTTTAGGGCATTTCTAAAAGCATATGGACAAATATATAAATACCTCAGTGTCAGTTAAAGCCACCCATGGCCCTAAACTAGGAATCCCAGTTACTTTAGGGCATCAAAAAACCTTTCTCGTTTGAAATGTTTTGGACAGTTCATAATTTCCGTCAGTCTCAAAAGGCTGGTCGTCTTTGTAACCCACTCGGTTTCTGTTGCAGCCGCAGGTTTACGGCTATGACGACTTACAGATGCTACAGACAAGGTTCCCATTGGTGAGTGAAACCCAGTCTTCCTCTTTCATGCTATTTAAAAATGCCTAAACATTGCATTGTGTAAGTCGTCTTCTTGGCGATCACTCGTAGCCGAGTAAGATTGTCTTCCAAAGGTAAAATTTTAACGGTGGATCCGTAAGTGGCTATAAAGGCCAATTCTGGATCCGCATAACCTCCCACAATGAGGGCATAGGTTTCCGGGTGGGAGACGGTCATGATGAGGGTTTGCCTGACGTGCCTTCCTTTTAGCGCTCTTCTCCTTTTCGCCCTGTACTCGTGCTTCTTCAAAGTCCGTAGCGCCTTTAATAAAGGCTGACCTCCAATTGAAACGCTCACGAGTTAGGGCTTCCCAGTTCTCAATGTATTAGTTAGTTACTAACTAAATAATAAAAATAATAATAAAAAGTATTAGTTACACGATAATAGTTTCAGTCCTGAACTAATTACTTAATATTAAGATATCTGTTGTATTGTTACTTTGTGTGTGTGTTTGTTGATAAAAGGAAATGAAAGAAAGCAAATCTAACAAAAATTAAAATACCTAAAAGTAAGGGGAAAAAAGAAAAAAAGGAAATAATAACGATTAAAAACAAACGAGAGCCAGTTTGATGTCATGGTTCAGGCACCAGGCTAGAAACCGGGAGGCCTTGAGTTCTAGTCCCGCCTTAGGCACAAAGCCAGCTGGATGACCCTGGGCCAGTCACTTGCTCTCAGCCCTAGGAAGGAGGCAGTGGCAAACCCCTTCTGAAAAAACCTTGCCTAGAAAACTGCAGGGACTTGTCCAGGCCGTCTCCAAGAATCAGACACGATTGAACAGATTTAAAAAAAAAACAGCTATTGATTTCTGACTCCCCCTTTTTATACATTTACTAATTTGCGGTGTTTGTAAGCCTCGGTCCCCTGTTACCTTCCTTTTTCTTTGACTCTAGCTTGGCGTGATAGTAGCCTAATCTGCCAGTCTCATTTCCCATCCCTGGGGAGTCGCCTTCCCTGTCTTCATTCCTCCTCTCCCTTCCTTCCAGGATTACTACAGCATCCCATTCCCCACACCAACCACCCCGCTGACTGGACGGGATGCAAGCTTGAATAGCAACCCCTACTCTGGTAAGATGTGATGGAAAGGAAGTGGGATTCCGTGCTCTCTCGTGTCGGGGCGGTGGGAATGGCAGTTCGCTTCTCCAGACGGGTGGATGTAATGGGACTCTGTGCAGGGGATTCTTTTGCTGTTGATTGTGAAAATCAGTGCTGCCATGGTCCATCTCCTCGGATAGCCTTCCCAGGTAGGCCAGACAGGAAACACAACCAGATGAGCTAATTGTACTTTACTGTAAGGCTACATTGACAGAATTTTGCAAGGCTGAAAGTACAATTCTCCCGCCGTCTCCTTTACAGCCCAAGAAACTAGGGAGGGTCCCTTCTGAGTCTCTTTCTCCACCCATTATGCATCTGTGGGCTATGCTCCCTCTTATCTGACTGTTCCCAAGGCGGCAGCATCTCTTCGCCCCACCTCCCAAGGTCTTTCCCACATCCCATTACTCTGGACGACTTTAAAAGAAGATTGGATAAGACCAGTTCAGGGAGGAGGAAGTTTGAAGGATAAGTTATAAGATACATCGCCCTGTAGAAGTTAGGATTGATTTTATAGGATTTCCAGCATCAGAGGGAGTTCTTCGTTGCAATTCTTAAAATATCCCTCTCAGTTACCTTGAACCGTACAATTGCCTGTTTATGCTTTCCCCCCCAAAAAAAACGGGTTTAGCCAGTCAAAGAAAGCCCAATCTTTTGCCTGGCTTGGCTGTTGCCGTCCCGGGCGCCTCTGGGACAGGCCTCGCTGGGACGGGCCTGGCTGACCGCGCGCTCCTTTGCTTCCAGGCGACCTCACAAAATTTGGCCGAGGTGACGCCTCTTCCCCCGCGCCGGCCACAACGCTGGCCCAGCCTCAGCAGAACCAGACGCAGACACACCACACCACCCAGCAGACGTTCCTCAACCCGGCCTTGCCGCCTGGCTACAGTTATACCAGCCTGCCCTACTACACCGGGGTTCCCGGGCTGCCCAGCACCTTCCAGTACGGACCTGCTGTGTTTCCCGTGAGTGCCTGCCTGCTGTGGGATTGGGGGGAGCCCGAAGCCCATCTTGCTCCCCCAGCTCATTCTCCAGCCTTCTGCTTGTCCCAGGTTGCTCCTACTTCTTCCAAGCAGCATAGCGTCAATGTCAGCGTGAATGCCTCTGCCGCCCCATTTCAGCAACCCAGTGGCTATGGTTCCCACGGGTACAGCACGGGTAAGGAGATTTAAGTGGGGAGGGGGGTGGCTTGCAAGAAGGAGGGAGGGGAGGAGGAACCCATAGTACAAAAGGCGGGATGGAAAATAAATAAAGTAAGTAAGCAAGTAAGTAAGCTGCTGGCTAGCTCAGGCTTCTTTAACTTGGCGCTTTATGGATCCGTTAAGATTGCAGCTCCCTAAATTTCTACCCCGTGGCTATGCTTGTTGCAAAATTCTGCCTCCGGTTGCTCCGGAGATAGCACAGATTGTACAGATAGCCAGGGAAGGTTTGAGCGAATCCCTTTCTTCCCCTCTGCCTCTCTCCGCCCAGCCCGATTTGGGAGTCCCGCAGTGAAACGGACTGGCAGACACAAGGAAGCGCTGCTTTGCCCGATTAGAAATAAGAATTAATTGCCACGAGGTGCGGTAACGGTCCTTTCAACGGCCACCAAAGATGAGTCAGATTCATGGAGATGTAAAAGGTGCAGGCTCTGCCTTGGATCAGAAAGGAGCTTCCATGTGCAGGGGCAGCCTACCCTTTGAAACCAGGGACAGACCCACAGCAAGCGCCATTTACCACTCTGTTCTGCCTGGGCGGTTGATGCTTTTTCTGAGATGCTTCCAGGCTCCGTGAGAGTTAGAGATTTACAGACACCTCGCGTTGTGGCTGCACAAGATTCCAGCCAAAAACCCGCTTTGGATGCCGTGCGTTCAGCTTGCCAACAGGGCCTGTTCCTCCCCTAGGAGCAGTTAGGGGGCCGGAGAGCGGAGGAGGGAGACGGCGTGTTGCTAATTCTGCTCCTTTTTTCCCCCCCTCGCCAGGAGTTTCCGTAACATCCAGTAACACAGGAGTGCCTGATATCTCTGGCTCTGTCTATTCCAAAACGCAGGTTGGTACTCAGGCGCCCCGTGAAGGATTTCTACAGCCTGGAAGTCGGGGCAGGAAATGACATACAAATCAGTTAAATAAATAAACAACTCTGCTATCAAACTCCCACCTCACCCCAAATAATGACAGAACCCCAGCCTTATCGTTGGCCTTCCCTTCTCGTCCTCCCTAGACGTGCCGGCGTCTCTGGAGAGATCGTTCTCTGCCGTCAAAATAGGCCTATCCTGTCCTTTAGCGCAAACCCGCTGCAAAGCCAGGTTGCAAAGCCACCTCTTCAACGGCAGACCTCGCGAAAAGGCCATTGACGTGTGTTGAAAGTCAAAAACCCTACAAAGGGCATCTGTTCATTTCTCGTTGAGCTGGGAACAGCCCGGTTTCTAAGGTGCTTTCAAAAACGGTCAGGAGGGAGCCACTTTTGCGTCTCATGGTGAGGCTGCTCCCAAAAGATGGGGCTGCCTTTCTCATCACCCCCCCTCCCCCAGTCTGTTCACATCCTGGGATCCAAGTGGGTTGATAGAGAGAGATGCGATCGTCCTTCAGATAACGGGGCCAAAGCGGTGCAAGGCCTTAAAGGACACCGCCTGGCACTTCAAACTGGGTCCAGAAACACGCTAGCATCAAGCCCTCACGTGCTCGTTCTGGAACCCATGCTCCGTGCACACTTCGCCTGGCCCTGCAAGGCCGCCGGGAGAAGCTTCCGAACTGGAGCCAGCTGCCATGAAGCGCTCGCACTTATTAACCTGGATAGAACCACAGTAGGAAGGACTAAAAACTCCATCCGAATTCTAGGAACTGCAATAAACATTCAGCGCCATTTACTGCGTAGGGCAGCAGGCCCTCGCTTCCCATTTCTCTCCCGTGCTCCGACGGAGCTGCTTTTTCTCAACAACTGCCAGCCCTGCTCACCTTTTTGACCCTGGAGGAACCCTTGAAATATTTTCCAGGCCTCGTTTGGGGAACCCCTGCACATTCAGGCTGAAGTACAGGCCAGAAGTTACGAAATTATTATATGCGTTTCGTGGGTCGGCCTGTCTCTCTGCATTCACCGTGTTCTTAGACTAAAAATAAAGGATGAAACTCGCCTCTTTCATGTGAAGTGGCCCGAATTTGAAATAATTTTTAAAATAAATCGTGACCTCCCAGGGACCCCTCGTGGAACCCGAGGGTGCCACGCAACCCTGGTTGAGCAACCCTGTTTCGTAGAGTGTCTGAGTTTGAAGTTTGATCTGGCTTGTCCGCCTCAGATCCTTTAGGAACCGGCAAGAGAGAGAGCAAGCGTGCGCGTGAGCTGACCCTGTTTTTTTTTCTCTTCTGGCAGCAGTCCTTTGAGAAGCAGGGATTTCACACCGGGACGCCAGCGGCCTCCTTCAACTTGCCGTCGGCGTTGGGCAGCGGGGGCCCGATCAACCCCGCCACGGCCGCAGCCTACCCGCCGGCTCCCTTCATGCACATCCTGACGCCCCACCAACAACCCCACTCCCAGATCTTGCATCATCACTTGCAGCAAGACGGGCAGGTAAGTACGAACGCCTTCCTGAAACGTACCCCCCCCTTGTCGCCGGCTCCCGTTTGCTCCTCCCACCCCAGAACACGGAGCTGCCGATGGGGCTCTCGGCACACGCCGACAAGGGGGGGGAAGACACTGGAAAAGCCTCGCCCCCTCCCCTCCCCTCCCCTCTGGGTCGTCCCAAGGCTGCTTGGAAAAACCTTCCTCGCTTTCCAGCAGATTAAAGCTCTTCTCCCCCCTTGCGCCCCCGAATCCCAGAGAGGCTGTCATAATGTGTTCTTATATTTTCCATATCCTCGGCCTGCACTTACCCCCCCAATTTGCAGACGTTTCTGTACTTCCAACACCAGCAGGAAGACCCAATATTGAACATCTCGGAAGGCTGAGGAAGGCCTCCTGCTCTCCTGGTAACCTTCAACCTTTTGTCCCAGGCACCCACCGGTGTAAATAGGAAGCCAAGCCCCTCACACGCCCAGAAAGCTGCCCTCCGCCCCCCAGATTCTCTGCCCCTGCTTCTCGCTCCCGTCCACGCAGCCCCACAGACAGTTTGGATTTCTCTGATACCCAAATGTGACCTGCTCTGGATTGGAAGCACCACCCCGTCTCAGACCTGAAGGCTAAACTAAGAGAAATCTTCCAGCGGTGGGGAACGCTACGGCTGGGAGCTAAAACACCACCAACTTGATCTTACCACCTTGAATTTTATTTTAAACCGGTCCCTTCTGGTCCGATTCTGGCCCTGAAACCTAAATCGCTTGACATTCCACTCAGTCTTCGTGCGTCTCCTGCCGTTTTAGTCAAGACTGGATTCCAGAGTTACCCTGTGAGCAGATCTGAATCCTACAGGGATAATACAATTGGGATTCCGCGGCTGGCTTCAACTTCCTGCTTCCCTTTTGGCAGTTAGTTGCGGTAACCCAGAACGGGTAGGATTGCCAGCCAGCGTGTTCCTTGTAGCCCCTGAAAGCAAACCAGGTTAGGGAAGACTCGTGCAGGCTGTCCTGTTTAGGAATGGGATGGGCAGGAGAGAGCTGAGGATCTTGATAAACTGCCGCGTTCTTGTCGAGAGCTCGGGAAGGTCCTTTAAATCCCTGTCGATGAGTAGAAAAACCCCCAGGCTTATTCTGGCTAAGGCTGGCTTTCCTGCCTAACCCACATTCCACTGTTTTTTCCATATCCTTGCTCTGCCACACACACGACCAGGTTCGCCCATCCCGCTGCAAAAATTAAAAAGTTGGCCAACCACCACGCGTGTGATCGCAGCCACGGTGTTGCGCGTGACTCTGTTTCCATCTCAAGTTGAGAGGAAAAGGAGGCTGGAGTGATTCACCTCCCTATTGCAATGTTTCTCAACCATGGCAACTTTAAAATGTGTGGACTTCAACTCCCAGAATTCCCCAGCCAGCAAGGCTGGCTGGGGAATTCTGGGAGTTGAAGTCCACACATCTTCAAGTTGCCAAGGTTGAGAAACACTGGCCTAATGGAAGAACCGAAGACCCCAAAAAGGCTTTTCTGTTGAACGGATCTTTGCTGAGGTGGTCCAGGTGCCTGATTTTGGTAGGGCCAGCCGCCAGCTATCGGCGCTCGAGTCTGCTCCGGCGGGCCGGAGCGTGGAGGGGGGTGCCCGTTGGCCGACGCTCAACACCTTTTCTCCGCCCCTTTTCTCCCCCTGCAGAGCAGCACCGGCCAACGCAGCCAGGGCAGTTCCATCCCGCAGAAATCGCAGGCTAACAAGTCCGCCTACAACAGCTACAACTGGGGCGCCAACTGACCACCACCCCCGGCAGCGCGACACTTCAACCAAGAGACAGACAGAAGAACGACAGCGACCCATCCAAAAAAGGAACGACCCCACCTGGGAGAACGCCTCCCTTCCCCTCGGCACGGCCCTGCAGCCTTGGGAAACGCGGCCCGGCCCGGCCCGGCCATAACGTTCCTTCCCCTTCATCCCATCACCTCTCCCTTATTGTATGTAATATAGAATTTGTATCTTTTTTTTTCCTTTTCTCTCTCTCTTTTTTTCCTGCATTCATTCAGAGAGCCGTTCAGCCGTAGGGGCCTTTTTGTTTCGTTTTGTTTCTGTTTGGTTTTCTACTCCTTTGCTCTTCCTTGCCCCTCCTCCCTGCCCCGCCCCCCCAAAATAAAATTACTGCCCAGCGGATCCAAAGGAGTCAACACCTGGAATCCCTTCCCTCCCCCCCCCCTTCGATGCCCCCCTTTATTATTAGGAATAAGAGCAGTAATTGATATGAACCGCGTTGTAAGATTAATTAGTTGAAGTGGTTTTTTTTTGTACTGTGTTCTAAATTTAATGGATAAATGTGTCTTGTATATAAAAATGAAAACCCCATTCTGTTTTCTGGGCATGCAGCGTTTTTTCCACCGAGCTGTTCTGGCCCCATTGCTTGAATCTACAGTCCAAGATCGTTGGTTCATCCTCCATTATTGGATCGGGCAGGGGAGAGGGGCGGTTGGAATAGAAGATGAGACCAAGATGAGGACTGGGGCAATAATATTGGGGTGGGGGTGTGGGGAGAATTGGAAACCCCTCAGAACTTGTGGCAGAGAGATTTAAGAAGCTTGGTGGTGATCCTGGGACAGATGAAACACATGCAATAAAGAAGGCAATATTTGCTTTACGGGCTTACAATTCAAGACCCCCAAAAGGAAAACAAGAAGAGGAAACTGGCACTTTTTAGTGGGAATTTTCTGTTTTTTAAGAGGCTCCCATAGCAAATAATACTGTTTTTTTAGAGGTTCTCATTGGAAAATAATACTGTTCGTTTTTCTTTAAGAGGTTCCTATAGCAAATTATACTGTCCCAATGGAAGAGAATCTCTGTAGCTCAGGGTTTAACTGTGGAGTCCTTGGTGCTCTCTGCTTGCAGACGTTTCATGACCTGACTAGGTAACATCATCAGTGCTGGTGACGGTGGGGTTTGCTCCCTGTTTCTATACAGCAGCTTGCCCTGCCCGTGTTGGTGGGGGTGGGGGGGTGGGACAGACAGGCAGAAGACCAGCAGAGCACATCCATGAACACCAACCAGCAGTCGGAAGACCACACATGGACAGACTCAACCATAGTTTCAGCTGGGAAACGGTGAGCATCCTAGGCCAAGCCAAATCCAAAAACGCCAGGGAATTCCTGGAAGCTTGGCATTCAGACAAATCGGCCATCAACGGATGCATGGAGATAAACCACATTCACACCCTTCAAAAGAGACAATAAGAAAGCTAAGAAGGAAACCAGAAGACCAGAACACACCCACTCCAGCAGCCAACACCCAGATAAGCAGGGATCAACACCAGACAGACAATCCAGCAGAAAACAGTAATCAAGGCACCACCAAGGAGAAAACCACACTCCATCAACCCTGGCGGGGCAAGCTGCTGTATATAAACCCCACCCTCACCAGCACTGATGATGTTACCTAGCCGGGTAACGAAATGTCCGCAAGCAAACCACCAAGCTCAGAGAACACAAAGGGTTCCACAAACAATACTGTTTTTCTTTAGAGCTTCCCGTAGCAAATTAATTTGGGGATGGGGGCTGTGCAGAAGCGTATTTCCAGTACTGTATTTTGGCAGCAAAATACTCTTGGCGCATGGGTCTTGAATTAGGGAACTGCACCTGAAATCTAGACTGTCATATTGGCCGATAGTGAAATCAAGGGTCCTGATGCAGGGCTTGACAGAGGTCCTCCCTTGGAGACTAGCCAGGAAATGCAAACGAAGGAGGGAAAAGAAAATCACACAAGAAATCCAGTTCAGGGCGATTGGCAACTTCAAGAGGTGTGGACTTCAACTCCCAGAATTCCCTCGCCAGCAATGCTGGCGGGGGAATTCTGGGAGTTGAAGTCCACACCTTGCAGTCGCCAAGATGGAGAAACGCTGCCTCCGAGCGGCGTTCGCCTCTCTGCGAGGCGGTGTCGTCAATCGGCGGCTCGCTTTACGGCACGGCATAACCCATAACCCTTTCGCGACGGAGTGGCGGAAGCGGGCGTTCCTGCGGGGGGGAGTGGCGTCGCTTTACGGCCGCTTCGTGTAATGAGCGTCTTCGACCTCTTCCGCGGCTTCTTCGGCTTCCGCGGGGAGCGGAGGTGAGAAATCGGGGTCCCCCCCCCCGGTCTGACCTCCTGGGACGTGGGGCGCAGCCTGCTCCCCCGTTCCCGTGCTAGGCTCCTTCCAAGCGCGCGTGGTGGCAGAAATCTCACTGGTTGAGCCTATTCCTGGCCTGACTGTGATCCAGCCGATAAATAAGGTTCTTCCGTGCCTGAGAGGCTAAAGAAGAACCGGTTGAACTTCTGCCTGCCAGCCAGTAAAAAAACAGCCTTTCCTCCCCTCTCACCTTGACTCTACACCTGTTAGATTTCTTTCCCCCCAACATGGGCAAAGGACGCGAACGTCGTGCCTCCCTCCCTCCCTTTGACCTTCACAACAGCCCTGCAAGGTAGGCTAATCCTCGGCCTCCCCTTGTGAGCTTCCTATCCCATCAGGATTCGAACCTGGGTCCCTTCCCGGCTTCCCTTCGGTTGGCGCACGAAGGACAACTCCGAAATTAGATCCTTGTCTATATTATTTTTAGTAATTTTTCCCTCTTTTCTTTTTAAAGTATGTATAAATAATACTACAGTGGGGATTTGGCGTTCAGTTCAAAGAGTTAGACTTTTTATTTATTTTTTATTTATATATATAAAATGTGTGTGTGTGTCATATAGAGAGAGTCTACTGTAGTGGAGATGGGCGGTGATAAATTCGAATAATAAATAAAAATAATAAAAAATATATGTCACAAAAACAACTCATTGTGCTTTGCCTGGTACAGCTTATCTTTTACGAAGGTTATATGGAGCCTGTATGGTGGCAGAGATTTTCATCACCCGCTTACTGATATGAACTCTTCGGGAACAATAGCTTGGTTTTAAATAAATCAATAAATGCCAAGGGGGGCGAAAAAGGGGTAGATGCCCAACGGGCCTGTTTCCAACCTATTTTGCAAACACGCTTGGAGAAGCCTTGGCAAAAGCTTTTCAAATGGACTTTTGCTGATCAGGACTGAACAACAAGGCTTTAAAGATTTGTTTATAGAAAAGAAATGAGGTATGGGAAGAAGAGATCATTTGTTGTATTTTAAGAGAAGGTGATAAGTCACTAAAATCGTTTATACTTGTTATGAAGGGGAAAGTCATTTCTTTATATATTTCTTCTTTCTTTTTCTTTTCTGCACTTTCTATTTTTTCTTTTTCTCTTTCTTTTTCTCTTTCTTTTTCTCTTTCTTTTTCTCTTTCTTTTTCTTTTTCTCTTTCTTTTTCTTTTTCTTTTTCTTTTTCTTTTTCTTTTTCTTTTTCTTTTTCTCTTTCTTTTTCTTTTTCTCTTTCTTTTTCTTTTTCATGCCGACCCCATTTGGGGGGCATTGGTTCTTTTTAATTGTAACGTTCAATAAAATTACTAGATTAAAAAAATGAAGCCTTAGCAAAACTTTTTCACACGTGCGCCCCTGTCTCCTCTGCAACTGCTCTTGGGGGTGAATTCAAGGTTTCGAAAAATGGGCAACGGACCCGTTTCTCACCTGTCTCTACCCACAGGACCCCTGACCCCTTTTGGGGGGCATTCACCCGGGACGATGACGATGACGAGGACGACGAGGACGATCCGGATTTTAGGGAAAATCACTTTTCCCCCGACGGCTTCAGTTTCGGCTTTACTTTCGAGCCGGGCGGCATTCATTTCCATGACCATTTTGGCTTCGAGGAGCTCTTCCGCGATTTTAACAACTTCTTCAGCGACGTAGAAGCCCGGAGTCTGCCTCCCCCATCTTTGGGTGGGTGCCCTTTCGCGGGGATCCTGATGAAATTGGGGTCCTGCAGGGATAATCTGGCTTTGATCGGACGGTGGAAACAAATGAATCTCATCCGAGATGATCCAAAACTCTAAATCTTTTGGACTTTCCAACGTTATATAGATCAAGGGGGAAGAAGACCAGTTTGTTTTGACATAATTTCTTGTCGCTGGTTTCCTCTTCCTCCTCCTCTTCTTCTCTCCCCTCCTTCTCCTCCTCCTTCCCAGTAGCTGAGGCTGGCTGGTTTATATTGTAATAATAATATAAATTTTTTATTATTATTGTTTCTTCTTCCTCTTCCTTTTCTTCTTCCTCTTCTTCTTCCCCCATAATGATAGTTGTAATTTATACTTCGATGCCCCCTTTTTTCAACCTTCCTCTTTTTCTTCATTTTTCTCCCTCACTCATTCTGTTCTGTCCTTGCCCAAACAGCCTGTTTTTCCTGTTTTTATTTATTTTATTTTATTTTATTTATTTTATATCCCGCCTTTATTATTTTTATAAATAACTCAAAGTGGCGAACATACCTAATACTCCTTCCTCCTCCTATTTTCCCCACAACAACAACCCTGTGAGGTGAGTTGGGCTGAGAGTGAGTGACTGGCCCAAGGTCACCCAGCCGGCTTTCATGCCAAGCGGGACTAGAACTCTCAATCCTGGTTTGCCATTGGCTCCTTCCTAGGGCTGAGAGAGAGTGACTGGCCCAAGGTCACCCAGCCGGCTTTCATGCCAAGCGGGACTAGAACTCTCAATCCTGGTTTGCCATTGGCTCCTTCCTAGGGCTGAGAGAGAGCGACTGGCCCAAGGTCACCCAGGCGGCTTTCCTGCCTAACGCGGGACTAGAACTCTCAGGCTCATGGGTTGTCATTGGCTCCTTCCTAGGGCTGAGAGACGGGCTGGCTCAAGGTCCCCCAGCCGGCTTTCCTGCCTAAGGCAGGACTAGAACTCACAGCCTCCTGGTTTCCAATTGGCTCCTTCCTAGGGCTGAGAGAGAGCGACTGGCCCAAGGTCACCCAGCTGGCTTTCATGCCTCAGGCGGGACTAGAACTCTCAGGCTCCTGGGTTGTCATTGGCTCCTTCCTAGGGCTGAGAGACGGGGACTGCCCAAGGTCCCCCAGCCGGCTTTCATGCCTAAGGCGGGACTAGAACTCTCAGTCTCCTGGTTTTTAGCCCGGTGCCTTAACCACTAGACCAAACTGGCTTTATCATCCCAACAACCCTGCGAGGCGGGGATGCTGGCGATCGCGCAGGAGAGGGCACCATTGTTTTCCCCCCCCCCCTTCATTTTGGGGAGGAGGTTGAGGTTGTGACTGTGGTTTACTCTTTTTGCAAAAGAGCGGTGTCGTGCTGCTGGCCTTGTTCCTTGCTCATGTGTTGCAGAAAAGCAGGGCTGGGTTGCAACGCTTAAAAACTTCCCGGGAACCTGTGATCCGCCCAGCCTGCTCCATTTTTTTGCGGATTCTCGGCCCCCCTTCCCCCCCCCAGATTGGCTCCTGAATCTAACTGCCAATTTCTTTTTTGCAGAATTCCCTCGCTTGGAAGCGCCCCCGCCGCCAGCAGGCCACCCCCTTGAGAAGGGACAGACTCTACGGGATTCGATGCTGAAATACCCGGACAGCCATCGCCCTGGAGCAGAAGAGGGTCCAAGTCCTCCGATTTCAGAGAGGACGCCCTGGCCGCCTTTCCGGGGGGTGAGTGGTACTCACGTTGGTTGGGGGAGGGAGAAATATGCTCCAGTAACCCCCCACTGACGCCCATTGCGGCGACTGATGTGTCGGAAGTTGATTGACCTTGGCTAACCTCATTGGGCCCATTATACAGAAGGGAGGCGGAAGACTGAGGCTGCACCATTGCTCTTCCAGCATTGTTTCTTTCCAAGAGATACCCAGCTTTGAAAAACCAAACCAAACCCTGTATGAGTGGGGGTGTGGGGGTGTGTGGTCGCATTGAGGAAGTGGGCTGCAGTAACCATCGTTCGTTACCTGAGGTTTATTTATTTATTTATTATTCAAAGGCATATCGCCGCCCATCTCATTGATTGATTGATTGATTGATGAGCCTGGGCAGCTTACAAGTAATGAAAACAAATATGGGGGAAAAAAACACCAAACGATGCAACCATTTAAAAAAAGAAGAAAAAATATATTGCGGAGAAGATGGGCGGTAATGTAAATCCACTAAATAAATAAAATATAAAAAGTCGTCATAAAAAGTTCAGAGCTGAGGTCATCACATCTAACAATAACAGGAATGCAACCACCGTGCCAGATGCTAGCTTTCTACATGCAAGGGGCGACTTACTGATTTACTATCCCGCCTTTATTATTTTTATAAATAACGCAAGGCGGCGAACAGACCTAATTTATTTATTTATTTATTTATTGGATTTATATTACCGCCCATCTTCTCCGCAAGGATGGTTCATACTCCTAATACTCCTTCCTCCTCCTCTTTTCCCCACAACAGCTTTCTACATGCCAGGGGATGTTCTTTTCTTCCAAGGAGAAGGGTGGGGTTTTTGTTCTGTTTTTTTAAAAAAAGGAAAACTTCTGAAGGGGTCCAGCTCATAGAGCTTGCAATTCATTCTCCATTTACCTTCCCTTTGATTGTCCCAACCCTGTAAGCTTTTTTGAGCAAACTGATGGTCTCGCGTCCTCTTTTTTTACAGCTTCCAGAGACCCAGCCAGACGCCGCTGGTTTGAAAGATTCTCCCAAAGAAGATGGAGGTCAGAGGCTGAGCAGGGGGAGATCTAATGCTAACCTGGGGCAGATGTTTGCAACATTTTGGCAACTGCCGGATTCGGAGGGGGACTTTGTTCAGAATATTGGGGGAGGGGGCAGTCTTTTTTTTTTTTTAAAGGTTTTTTTAAGGTCTTAAAAGCCTACCAAGAACATTTCCTGGGCGTACCAAGCCAGATCTTGTCCTGTGTGAATCGAGAGCTCTTGGATTCTGTCCTAGAACGGCCATTCAACTCTGGAACTCCCTGCCACAAGATGTGGTGATGGCCACTGAGTTAGATGGGAGCTAAGAGAAATACCTAAGGGAAAAAGAAAGAAAAAGTGGCAGGGCATAGGCATAATTCCTACAGGCTAACTCTTCAGATAGGCCCGTTTATGGCTTCTGATTAATTATTATCCGCCTTTGTCACCTATCTCACTCCTAAAACACTCTGGGTAATGGATAACATGTTAAAACTAAATTATCAACTCAAAGTAGACCCACTTCTAACCAAAACGGCCTATTTATGCACTTCTCAAAGGCCGCTGTAAGGAGCACACGTCCATTGGCCTGGGCTTTTGGGGCGGTTCCTTTTCAATACACAAGTTTCTAGTCCTCCTTGTCGCAGAGTAAACGTAGAAGCTGCTTTCTGTCTCCTGGCCAAAGTACATCTTAACATAAAGCATCCAAGCGTGTGTTCATAACATTTGCAGTCTTTCGGATGTCAAAACTTGAAAGCTGGTGGGACCGAGGGCGTACAGTGCTTGGACTCCAAAACCCATAGCGTTCCATTGGCTTCTTCCTTACCCAGAGACACAACTTACGTTTCATCTCACCTTTGTTGCAGATCTCGATTCTCAGGTTACTTCCAAAGGCTTGCAAGTAATTCTTCCCCCAGCCCAACCCCGGTCCTATTTCAAAAGCGTCTCGGTCACAAAAGTGGTGGCACCGGATGGGGTGAGTGCCAAGGGTACCAGTCCAGGGAGGGGTCTGCAGGGGTCATGGAGGCTGAACAATATAGCTGGTCGCTTGCTTTAAAGAACCAAACTTCTGGTCCTCATGGTTTGCTTGCTGCTCTTCTGCTGTTCATCTGAATGCCTGGCAATTTATTTTTTATTTATTTATTTACTTACTTACTTACTTACTTACTTACTTACTTACTTACTATCCCGCCTTTATTATTTTTATAAATAACTCAAGGCAACGAACATACCTAATACTCCTTCCTCCTCCTATTTTCCCCACAACAACAACCCTGTGAGGTGAGCTGGGCTGAGAGAGAGTGACTGGCCCAAGGTCCCCCAGCCGGCTTTCATGCCTAAGGCAGGACTAGAACTCACCGTCTCCTGGTTTGCCATTGGCTCCTTCCTAGGGCTGAGAGACAGGGACTGGTCCAAGGTCACCCAGCCGGCTTTCATGCCTAAGGCAGGACTAGAACTCACCGTCTCCTGGTTTGCCCTTGGCTCCTTCCTAGGGCTGAGAGACAGGGACTGGCCCAAAGTCACCCAGCCAGCTTTCATGCCTAAGGCAGGACTAGAACTCACCGTCTCCTGGTTTCCCATTGGCTCCTTCCTAGGGCTGAGAGACAGGGACTGGCCCAAGGTCACCCAGCCGGCTTTCATGCCTAAGGCGGGACTAGAACTCACAGCCTCCTGGTTTGCCATTGGCTCCTTCCTAGGGTTGAGAGAGAGCAACTGGCCCAAGGTCACCCAGCCGGCTTTCCTGCCTAAGGCGGGACTAGAACTCACCGTCTCCTGGTTTCTAGCCCGTTACCTTAAGCACTAGACCAAACTGGCTTTTGTCCTGTTGTTTTAGACCGTTGAAGAACGCCGGACTGTGCGTGACAGCCAGGGCCACGAGGAGACAGTTGTCACCCGGAGCAAGGGGGAATCAACTTTGGGGCTTGACGATGGCCCAAGTAAGAGGAGAAGCGTGTTCTTTTCTTTTAATAATTTTTATTAAAAGTTTTTGCATAGATAATAAGAAATACATTCAAAGAAAGAAAAAAATATAGAGTGAAATAGATTTTTTAAGAAAAGGAAAAAACAGAGAAAAGAAAAGAAAGAGAAGAAAAAGAAAAAAGAACAGAAAACATGAATATATATAATATATATATATATATATATTCTAATCCAGGGCTTTCCAAAGTTTTTCTGTGGTGACACACCAACCGCCGTTGGTGTGTCGCCGCGGGAAAACCCGCAAGTGCTGTCGTTGCGGCAGCGTGCAAAAACCCGGAAGCGCTGCCGTTACGGCAGCGTGCAAAAACCCGGAAGCGCTGCTGCCGCTTTCAGGTTTTTGCGCGCCACCATTGGTGTGTCGCCACGGGAAAACCCGGAAGTGCTGATGATGATCAGCGCTTCCGGGTTGTGTGGCGACACACCAGACTGTGTGTCGCAACACACTTTTGTGTCGCGACACACAGTTTGGAAAGCTCTGTTCTAATCAATAGATTATTGATATTGTAGAATATATACATACAATTCTAATCAAGCTTCTCCCTCCGAGATTTCATCCTAATTCCCTTCTTTCTGTAACCTATTCTGTCTAATCCTCAGAACCGTAAGTCACAAAATCATTTTCTTTCTTACGCAAAAAGCCCATCAGGGGTTTCCACTCATTGATAAATGCCAACAACGTCCTTTCCCTATTCAAAGAGGTCAGTTTTTCCATCTCAGCAAGTCCTGTCTATTTCACCAACCCTCCCTCCGCGGTGGGTAATGTCAAATCTTTCCATCTCAGGAGAAGCGACTTCTGAACCACCACAGGGGGGCGCCGTTTTCAGAAACACCCCCCTCTTTACGTGTTTCTAGTCCTCATGGCGGCAAAGCTCAACCGGTCCATTAAGTTCCGGGAAGCACCCTGGATGCCGAGGATCAGAAACGTCAAGCCCTTTAGGGAAAGGGGAAAATGTCTGAGACCCCCTGAGACGCGGCCACGACAGGCAGCTCGAAATTCTTTCCGGTGTTTGGTTTTGCAGGGGATCCAGCCTGCTTCAGCTCCCAGCGGGATGGGGACATGAGCGACACGGATTCCGTTCTGAACACCTTTTTTCGCCGCTGGTTCCCAAACCGGTAGTTCTGCTGGCGGGGAAGTCAGGTACGGCGAAGGGCCGCTGCCGAGCTGGCGTTTTGCCCGTGTACTGTCTTAAGCCATGCCCCGCATGTTTAAGAAGTTTGGCCCATTCCAGAAATGGGTGGTTGGGAAGGAAGCAGATTGGGCCCCTAGGACCCGCCCCCCCCCCCAACTCTGGGGGGTGTTGCTGCCTTCCTTAAGTTGGCAGCACCGTTTTGCCCAAGGTTTAAGTGTCAGATTAAGAGGAGGCGGCTGGCGTTGGGGTTTAAACTCAAGCCTTACAAACTGGACGGTCCGGAGCTGGCCTAGCCGACCTCGCAGGGCTGTTGTGGCAAGGAAGAAATCGGAGGGGCTTTGCCCTCTGAGCAGATGGGGGGGAAGAGCCCTCAAACTGAGTGTCAACGGCTGAGCCGTTGATGCCCTGTTCCCACTTGCGCTCGAGTTACGGATGCCGAGCTGCATCGCGCCCTTTGTCCAAAGTTTCCATCATCAACGGTGTCTCTTTTTTTGCTACTTTTCGCCAGGTTTGTGCTTGTTTTCTACGCCTCGCCTCGCTCCTGCCTCATCCCTTCGCGGACCCCTTGCTGCTCCGTAGCCCGGAAAGATGACAAATAAAAATCTCTATTTATGCTTGAGGTTGGCCTGCGTGTTATTTTTCCTCCCGGGAGGGGGGCAAACCGATTGCCAAGCCAGAATCTAAGAAACAGCCCTGCTGAATCCGCCTTCTTGTCCCCAAGTGCAGGAACGTAGGGGTAGATTCCCCCTGGAGCTGGAGGTTCTCGAGCGCTAATGAAGGGATCCATTACTTTGGATCAGTGGCGCGTTAGAGGAAATTTCTCAGAGGGTGGGTATGCTCTGGGTGGGATCAGAGTGGGCAGAAATATTCCACTTTTTCTTGGTTCAACAGGGAAAGAGGTATTAAGGTTCCTCAAGCAGAAAATCTTCAACCAGGCCAATTTCAGTATGTTTTCTAAAGGCCCTTCAAATGCAGGAAGCCGGAGACGGACCAGAGATATTTCTCCGCTCTCAATCTCTAACTTTCATTTTTATGTAAGTGTGATAACCCTCAGTGTCAGAACTCCCAATCAAGAAATCCCTCGGGCAATTACTCTAAAGGATTCATTTATTCAGGATCAGTACACTTCAGGCGAGGAGAAGCCTCGAATAAGGATTTTCGCGCCCTCTGACATCACCCAGAGTCAAGACATAACAATTCAGTTCCCACTCCAAGCATCCCCCCTCCCGACAGAATGGCTGTTGCAAGAGCAGACGCTTATCACAGTCCTCGCCAAGCGATGCAGAAATGCCAAGAGGGGGGCTTCTTGAAGCAAATGAGTGCAGACCAGCAAACTACACATGTACAACAGTCAGATGCATGGCAGACGAACATGCGAGGCTGACAATAACATAATATATATTAACAGAGGCTGCAGCCCCTGGACGTTGTCTTCCATTCCATAAATTTTTCTCCCACTCGGCTCCCGGATGCTTGAGGCAACTTTGCTAAAAAAAAAAAAAAAAAAAAAAGCCACCCATTTTTCCTAGGTTGAAACTGAGTTTTTTTTTTTTTAAAAAACAACTTTACTCAAGTTTCAGAATATAGGTAAAATACAAAAGTATCGAAAAGGATTGAAGAGAGACTAAAAGAAAAAAGATTAACCAGAAAAGGTGCAGAAATAAATAGAAGGAAATACAAAAGAAGTGACTTCCGACCTTCAACACAGATACAAATACATAATACATTAACCTCTTACTCAAATTCTAACCACAATAAACATTATTTCTATAAACTCTGTCAACCTAATCATCAAAACCCAAAATCAAAACTTCCTTTTTTTCAGTTGCAAGCAAAAAGTCTCAAAGCGGTTTCCACCTAGAAGCAAAACCAGACAAATTATTTTCTCTGATCAATGCTGTCAGTCTCGCCATCTCCGCCAATTCCAATAATTTCACCCTCCCTTCTCCCACTGTGAGAATTTGCGAATCCTTCCACCTTTGCGCATACGAGAGTCTTGCCGCTGTGGTCATATAAGGTAAAGGTAAAGGTTTCCCCCGCACATTTGTGCAGTCGTGTCCGACTCTAGGGGCCGGTGCTCATCTCCGTTTGTTAGCCGAAGAGCCAGCGCTGTCCGAAGACGCTTCCGCGGTCATGTGGCCGCATGACGCGCGCGGAACGCTGTTACCTACCCACCGAAGTGGTACCTATTCATCTACTTGCATTTGCATGCTTTCGAATTGCTAGGTTGGCAAGAGCTGGAGCTAGTGCGGGAGCTCACTCCGCACGCAGGGCTAGGGATTCGAACCTGCGAACTTGCGATCTTCCCATCGACAAGCCTGGCGTCTTACCCGCTGAGCCACCACGCCCCTTGTGGTCATATACAAAGTCCCATATTTTCTTTCAAGCTGTTTGTCCCCCAAACCCAAAAGAAAACTTTCCGGTTTCAGTTGTACACGCGTCTTAAGAATCTTTTGAATGATAATACGTATCTGCTCCCAATATTTCTTAGCTTCTTACAGGTCCACCACAGGTGGTAAAAGATACCTGTGCCTTGGGAACATTTCCAACATACGTTTGGTTGAAACCGAGTTTCTAATGGCAGAGGAAAATGAAACCCACCTGGATTTCTTGACCAAAGTACAGCCATTTTGTCCCCTACCCTTAACCCCGGGGCTGGAACCGTCCCCATCAGCCACAGCCCAACCGGGTTGGGTCGTCCTGTCCTTCCTGTGTGTGTTCTGTACACAGGAGAGCCTCGTGTGTACACAACAGACATTCCCCAATTTGTACCCATTCCAACATCCCAAAGGGTGCCCTTGGCGCGCTCTGCCCAAGGGCACAACTCGACCCGGGCAAGGCCGAGAGACACGTGCGGCGGATGCACGCCCAGCCTTGCAAAGGCTCCCTTCTCTTAGAGGGGGTGCAAAACTAGCAGAGCCCCCCCCCCCCCCCCCAAGGTGAGCAGCCTATACTCTTCCTCCAAGAACTGAGATCAGGATCCAAGCCCTGGAGAATTTAGACCTCCACATCCCGGCCACTCTCTAGACAGCTGACCCGTTGGGCCGCGACACTTTTTTCTCCTGCCCTGTGTCCCTTGCCCTTACGTAACTCGGCTGAGCAATTAATCAGCCCAGAATAATTAGCTACTATCATTGCTGGCCAAGGCGGGCTGTGTGGGCATATATATTGAAGCTGTTCTCTGGAGCTTCACTCCTCCGCTAGTCCCGCTCTCAGCAAACCCAGCAATGGCTTATTCTCGCTTGTTGGCCAAGGTGCGAGCCGGCTGCCAACTTCGCAATTGCCTCCTACGGCAATGCCTCGCGGAATTCCTGGGCGTCTTTATTTTAATCGTGAGTTTCCAAAAGAAAAGGGTGGATCCTCCTTTCGGGACGGGGGGGGGGGGGCGGCGGTTTTTAAACGGGGCTGAATTAAACCAAACTTTCCCCCAGATGGGCCTCTCCCCCAATGCTAGAGATTTGCCCTGTAAGTTTGCCTTTCTGCTATGGTTCTCCCACTAAATGTCAGGATTCTAGTCCTCGTGGTTCTGAATGGCTTGGCTAGGGGTGCAGGTTAGGAATAACATGCAAGCTGTCTGAATCCTGAACATTTGTAGTCCTCCTGGCTCTGGATGCAATGTTGATCTTTAGAAACCTCAGGAGCAGCCTTAGACCAAATCAGACCATGTTTCCGTCTAGTTTAGAGTTCCCCACACGGACTGGAACCACGGTTAAAGGTTTCAGGCAGAGAAGCCAAGCATTGAAGCAAGCGTTACCCAAAATGTCAGGTTCCTAGCAGGATCTGAATGGCTACCACCGAAACAGCATACTGCGCTGTGCAGATCTGCACGTTCTCCCCCCCACACACACACATCCCCCAATTTCCTATCGTTGGAGCGCTGTGCAAAAGCCAGAGGTCCTTTGAACTAAACTTAACACATTGATTAAGCTAGTTGGCAATTTGCTATTCTTGCTTAATTGGCCCTTGCCACGTTGACTTTACAGGTAGTCCTCGCTTAACAACCATTCATTTAGTGATGGTTCGGACTTAAGACGGTGCTGGAAAAAACGACTTGCAACCAGTCCTCACACTTACAACCGTGCAGCATCCTTGCGGTCATGTGATCATGATTTGGGTGCTTGGCAACCGGTTCGCGTTTATGACCGCCGCAGCATCCCGTGGTCACGTGATCACCATTTTCGACCTTTCTGGCTGGCTTCTGGCAAGCAAAATCAATGGGGAACTGTGTGATTCGCTTAACGACCACGTGGCTTGCTTTACGCTCATGGCAATTCGTTTAACAACCGCTTCAAAAAAGGTCGTAAAATTGGGTCGGATTCACTTAATGACTACTTTGCTTAGCAACTGAAATTCCGGTCCCAATTGCGGTCATTAAGTGAGGACTACCTGTAACTCTTGATAGTGGAAGATATGGCTTGTCTTTAGTGCATGTTTAACTGAAAGATGGACCTCTAAGGTAGCATCTCAGGGGAATTGAACGTTTGCACATTAAAATGCACATGCCTTGTACAGCTTGCGTTTCGCACAGCAGACCTGCGGCTGCATGTCCCAAACTGCCAATCGTTTAATTGCTAGGACAGGATATTTTCCCCTTCCTAGTACATCTTTATCCCAAAGTGCAAACATTCAGTTGTCTTTTAAACTGCTGGAAGGGAGGCAGAAACCTCAAATCCAGGGAATAATGTCAAGCCGGTCAGAATAATGAAACCTGCGTGTGCGTGGTGGTGTGAAAACGGGCGTTGACTTCCCGATTTTCTTTTCAGAAGCGTTGGCATACGACATTTGTGCAAATTGACGGGGGAGTGTGCATCCACAGATACGTAGAGATCCTTGCTGATAGAAAGCTAGCTGTTCAGGGAAAAGGCGGAAGTATTAAACCGTGGTTGGGGGCACTCCCATAGAGAAACCCTCTCCTTGAAGCTGGCTGGGGGGACTCCAGATCAATTTCTGCTTGCGAGGAAGTGGGATAAAGCGGGATGGAGAGCCACGTCCGCCCTTGAGCAGCTAAAGAAAACGTGGGTTGTAAGTGTAATAAGGAGCCTCGCTTTCATCCGAACAGCCTAGATTTCTAAGGGCAGGGAGTTGTTGGTGTCTGTTCATTTAGGGACGCGTTTAAGCAAAGCCAGGTTTCGCCAGCGCCTCCTGCAAGCCAAGCATTCGGGGTGGGCCTTTTAAGGGAAGAACTTCAGATCCTTCTGAGCCAGGGGCCCTCGATCCTAGCCCCGGTTATCAATCCCCCTTGGATTGCTTACCTCGGATCTGCAGAGGGCTTGTCAAGTGCTTAACTCCGCCCGGCCCTGGAGTAGGAGTCGGCCGAAGCAAAGTCCAGGGTTGTTTTCCCGTCTCACACAAATCGCCAAGCCAGCCGATCCGGTTCAGCTCCTTCTCTGCCAGTTTGGCAAAGCTGCTTGGTTTCCCTGCAGCCCAATCCGGGCTCCCCGTTTAGTTGGCACCACCATGGTTGGCCAGCACTCTTTCTGCTGGGGACAGAAAGGCGATGGAGGCAAGGGGAGGCCCCCGGGATGGCAGGGAAGCGGGCCCCCATTTCTCACCCGCCTGCTCTTCTAGGTCATCTCGCTCAGCGCAGCTGCCCAAGTTGTCACCAGCGAAGGAACCAAGGGTAGCTCCCTTAGCTCCTCTCTGGCCAGTGGGATCGCCGTGATGGTGGCCGTGCACGTCTCGGGCGGCGTCTCAGGTAAACCCCCCCCCCCGTGTGACTGCGCCTCCCCACAACAGATCCAGTCTTTCCCCTGGTTGCAAGCCCAGCCCCTCTTGCCGGATTTCCTCTGCCATCCAACCTTGCGCTCGCCGAGAATCAGCGGATATATGATTTAAACAAAATAAAGGGAACCTCCACATCCAGTCGACCTCTCGTCGCTGCAGATGGACAGCTGGAAAAAACTCTTGCCTGTATGGCTTGGTCCGTCCAAGGCTGCTGCTCCTTGGTGGAGATGCAACGCTAGGCTGGACGAACGCTAGGCTGGGCGAACGCTAGGCTGGGCGAACGCTAGGCTGGGCGAATGCTAGGCTGGACGAACGCTAGGCTGGGCGAACGCTAGGCTGGGCGAATGCTAGGCTGGGCGAACACCGGGTCAGACCCACTGAAGTTCTTCCCTAGTTGCGGGGAAGCAGCTGGTCACGCCTGTCCAAACTCTCCAGCTGTCATAATGGTTGGCTACGACGTCCAACAGCATCGGGCAAGGATTGTTAATCCACTTCATCTGACGCTCTCAAAACATCCAAGCATTCTGGGTCAAGCAGATGAGTCCTCCTGCTGTTTCTCGCTATGATTTCTTGCCACGGCTTTCTCCGTACACCCGCCATGTACAAATATGTTTTATGCCCAGAAGGAAGTCGCTTGGTGTTTCTTTGCCCAACTCCCTTGGCCTCGTGCTCAGACCAGGGACTCATACAGAGGCAGAAATGTTTAGGGAAGACTCCTTTGTTATAATCACTCACATTTGGAAATGGGGAATTGTTGACTGACAGGGAAGAAGTGAAGATGTTGGAATGGGTGGGGGAGATGCGGGTTCAAGCCCCTGCTTGACGATGAAGCTTATTGGGGAATTTGAAGCCAATCCTTCACCCTCTCTCTCTCTCTGTTCCCTTCACCCTACTGTGGAAAGAAATTGAGGAGGGATCTTCATGCAAGATGTATTGAGATCCTAGAGAACCGGCGGGGCATCCGCTACATTTCTGCATTGCAATAATATTAATTGCATTATTGTTAAGACAGATGATGATGATCTGTTTATTTATTTGTTTGTTTATTCGATTTCTATAGCCGCCCATCTCAACAAGTGACTCTGGGCGGCTTACAACAATAAAAACCATAAAACAGTTAAAACAATTACAATCAAAATACAAAATAAATATACATGACTGCCCAGTGAGCAATGTATGGATGTTAATATAGCCAAGAAACGGGACCATTCCCACATTCGGGGCCCCAGGCCCAGGCACAATAAGTGTTAAGACAAATAGATGATGACGACGATGACGACGATTGACAGGACCTTTTCTTGGTCTCTCTCGCTTTCTCGCAGGAGGACACCTGAACCCAGCCTTCTCGCTCTCAATGTGCCTGCTGGCTCAGTTTCCCTGGTGGAAACTCCCCATTTACTTTGCCGTTCAAGTCCTAGGGGCCTTCCTGGGGGCAGGCACTGTCTACACCCTTTATTATGGTAAGCAGATCGCCTTTTTTAAGAACTCGGAGGTGGCTCTCCTGGCCAGCTCCCCCCCTCTTGGTTTCCGTGGGCCTGGCCAAATGGGTCCTGTCTCTGCAGATGCCAAAGCCCACAAGGGTCGTATGGGGGTGGTCTTTGGGGCTGAAGGTAGGCCAAGAACCAGGGTTGCCCCGCAATCGATTCTCACTGTCCTGATTGGATCAGGACTTGACCCCTTCGTTCCGCGGAGCCTCAGAGCCCGCCCTCCACGGTCGTCTGCGAGGGGCCCCGCCCGCAAAGCCGCTCTTTTTTTCCCTCCTGGCAGATGCCATCTACAGCTACAGCAATGGGACGCTTAGGGTCACAGGACCCCGTGAAACCGCCTCCATCTTTGCCACCTACCCAGCCCCCTACTTGTCACTACGCAATGGATTTTTTGACCAGGTAAGACCATCAGCCATCTCCTGGAATTTGGAGACTGCTCGGATATTTGCTCTTCTTTGCACGTTCATCCAGGCCCAGATCCTTCCTCCCTCCCTCCTCCTTCTGTCTATCTACATTTCCTTCCTTCCTTCCTTCCTTCCTTCCTTCCTTCCTTCCTTCCTTCCTTCCTTCCTTCCTTTTCCACATTCATCCAGGCCCAGATCCTTCCTTCCTTCCTCCTTCCTCCTTCTGTCTGTCTATCTACATTTCCTTCCTTCCTTCCTTCCTTCCTTCCTTCCTTCCTTCCTTCCTTCCTTCCTTCCTTCCTTCCTTCCTTCCTTCCTCACATTCATCCAGGCCCAGATCTATCCCCCCTCCCTTCCCCTCCCCTGGATATCTTTTGGGACGATGGGAAGGGGCCCGGCTCCAGTTTTGTGTGGAAATGTAAACCTGGCCTAGGTAAGGGAGATGGAAGGAGAGAACGGCAAAGGGGCCGCTTGCCGAAAAGGTGACACTGTCTTGAGAAAGTGGGAAGTGTGAGAACGAAACTCAAAATAACCCTGCCGTGGTTTTGCTTGGTATAAGACGGAGTAGAGAGAAATTGGGACCAGCTTTCCAGATGCCGCTCTTCTCCCTTACGGCAACGAAGAGCGTTCCCGAACCCCTGCTGCTTCTCCTTCCTGGCCTGGCCTTCCTCGGGGGGCTGAGAGTGGCGCAGCACATCCTGTTCCTGATGCAGAAATGCCTGCGTTCGACCTCTCCCCGGGCTGGTTAGAACCGTTTGGCCGCTGGGAATAGCCAAGGTCCCCGTTTGCTCCGATCAGCAGAGCAAAACCACCTCAGCAGAGACTCCTCCTGTTTTCTCCCAACCCTGAATATTTCTGTCTTAACAGGTGCTGGGGACGGGCGTGCTGGTGCTGGGCATCCTGGCCCTCATTGACTCCCGGAACAAGCGCATCCCGCAGGGATTGGAGCCCCTCGGTGTCGGCTTCCTGGTCTTCTCCCTCAGCGTATCCATGGGGGCCAACAGCGGCTGTGCCATCAACCCGGCCCGGGATTTGGGGCCCCGGCTGTTCACCTACGTGGCTGGGTGGGGTCCCCAGGTGTTCAGGTGGGTGCCTGAGTGCAAAGGGGGCGCCCCCCCCCATTCCCCCTACGGATGCCAGCTAGGCAAGTTCCTCCGCAAACGTAGCAGCTGGGGAATGTTAGATGGCGGCTGCCCGGGCCCTGTGCCGTTTTGCAGAAAGAGTTTTCGTGCTGCGAGACTCTGCCAGTCCCACCAAAATAGCCCGAAGCACAAGAACGTGGGTTCCTAGTGGGCTGGAGCAAAGGGCTCTCTCCTTTCAACAGCCAATAATTATACAGCACCTTTCTTCTACATACTGCACTTAATTTTCAACAGTCGGTAGCAACCTGTCAGCCTTGCCAGGTAGACCAGACAGGAAACACGACCAGATGAGTTAATTCTACTTTATTGTAAGGCTACATTGACAGAATCTGGTAAGTCTGAAAGCAAAATTCTCCCCGTCTCCTTTACAGCCGAAGAAACTAGGGAGGGTCCCTTCTGAGCCTCTTGCCCCACCCATTACACAGCTGAGGGCTAAGCTCCCTCTTATCTGACTGTTCCCTTGGCAGCATCTCTTCGCCCTGTCTCCCAAGGTTTTTTCCACATACATTCCACACCCTGGGACTTGATAATTTCCAAGTTTCTTTTCAACCTTGACAATCATCCTATGCAATAATCCAAGCTATTTGTGCCACATCTCTGTGATACTTTAGATGAGTGTTTTTCAAACTTGGCAACTTTAACATGTGTGGACTTCAATTCCTAGAAAGGGAGGTGAGGTGCAATATACTTTCAAACTTGCAAGATTCTCTTAATGTAACCTTACAATAAAGTTAGAGCTAGTATTTCTGGGTGTGCTTCTTGTCTGGACTACCTCGCAAGGCTGACGCAATCCTGCATCTTTTCAGAACGCCGCCTTCCATCCCACCCCCTTCCCATGCATAAGCTTTTCCGAGGCTGGATTCACACAACATGCTTAATCCAGGTCCTCCTTCCCACGCGTAAGCTTTTCCGAGGCTGGATTCACACAACATGCTTAATCCAGGTCCAAGACAAGGGACTGATCTGAGCGCCCGGGGTGGTCAGTTCCCAGCTTGCTCCCATTACGCTGTGCAAAGCTAACCATGGATTCAGCTGAAACCCTGGATCAGCTGTTTCGACAATGGGAACTTTGCCCTCCTGCTCCTAATTGCTGGAAATAAAAGGATGGACTGATGTCACAGAATTAATCACTTGTACCATTAAGTGGGAGGACGGGATCATTGATAGCTCTGGAATGTGCTTGCAAGAAGTTCAGATTGTCCCTGGGGACAGATCACGATAAAGAACATGGGTCCCGCAGTTAGCAGAAACCAGGCCTGGCTCCAGAGTGAATATCTGTCACCCACTCCTAGCTTACATCTCCTCTGCGCTTGCTTTTCCAGTGCTGGAGAATACTGGTGGTGGGTCCCTATCGTAGCCCCAATGTTGGGGGCCACCATCGGCACGGTCGTGTATCAGCTCGGGGTGGAGTTTCATCACCCTGCAGATCATAAGGACCAGGAGAACTCGATTCCGGAAAAGCATGGCCTGGGCCATGAGAAAGACGTGGATCTTCCAGTCTACGCCGTGAACGCGTATGCGGAGTCGTGGATAGGCGCCAGCCCGGATCCCGGCACTGCCGGCGAGCACCTGAAACGAGACTTCTCGCCAGGATGCAAAGAGAGGCGTTGATCGTCCTTCGTTCCCTTTCAATGGTTTGGGTGGCAGGGACGTGACTCAAGTGAATGAAGGGGTGTGGTGGCGGCGGCCGAAACGGCCACCTGTTATCTGAGAAACGGGCCCACGGATTTGAGACCGTCCTTCCCTCCTGTGCCAAGGGAAGGCTGATGATAGGCACAAGCGGGGTCTTTTGGTGGTGGCCCCTTTTATGCGTACGAACCAGCTGCAATTGTTTCGCCTGTCCCACTCTTGGTATTATGACGGAGGTTGCCCCTGGCCTCGTTTCAACTCTCCCCCAAGCATCTCCAGATCCTGCCCTCTGTTACCTCTGTTAAGCTACCTCTGTTGTCCCCTCCCAGGAAGCACGGGACAGATAAACAGACCAACAGTCCATCTCAGGGTAAAGCAAAGGTTTTCGGTTCAGCTGGCTGCCGTTCTTCATTTTCTGCTTGATTTTCTTCCGGCTGTTAACAGGGTGCATTTTGTTGGTCGGCAACAGCACCACAGCCCATGGGCCAAAATATGGAGGATTCTACAGAGTTCCTCCACTTTGCTTCCGAGAGGGAGCGCTGGAGATGCACAGTTGGGGCGGGATTTTACAGGGAATCTTTCCTTTCTGCAACGGTTCCCCACAGCCCACTCGGCTTTTTAAAGGCAGGGTAATCGGGCTGTGGAGCCGATAAGACGTCGCCTCTTTTCCACGTGTTAGGACAGTGTTTCTCAACCTTGGTGACTTTAAGCGGTGGGGACTTCAGCTCCCAGAATTCCCCAGCCAGCAAGGTTGAGAAACTGCATTAGGAACTACAGAGATCTCGGCTAAGGATCTTTGGCCCTCTCCAGACGCGTGCGTGTTGAAAATAAATTATTGATTTTCACGTCGGCGTGGTTAATCGCATCCCGCCTTTTCGCAGGGGTGGGGGGTGGGGGGAAATAGAGCGAGAAGTTGTTTTCAAATAATCTATTTCCAGAAGCTTTACAAGTCATGCATTAAGGTGCAAACATAATTATTATATAGCCCTTAAGATTCAAAAGGCTTGGCAGAAGGGAAGGGAGGGGGGGGTAACCTTCACTCTGGGGCTGAATCAACACATTCCAGGGCTAAAGTTGAAAATTAAACTCTAGCTGCTCCACGGCACTTTTGTAACGCGCCATCCCGCTGAACCACAAAGCGCAGAAGGCACATCCCACAGGCTTGGGAATATATCAGTTTAGGCAGCGTCTTGATAACTTTTTCCCAACTCTATGGATGTTCCCCAACCAATATGTGCTTGGGCGTCAACGCGCATGGAGTCTCAAGCCTTCTCTTAGACATGTCGCAGGACCCGAGCTGGAAGCTTTCCATCTCTCTCCGAAAGGAACCCTCTTCCTCCTGATCTTTAAAACAAGCAAAAAAGAATCCTGGTGACTGGGGAATTCGGGGAGTTGAAGTCCACACGTCTTAAAGTTGCCAAGGTTGAGAAACACTCAACGAAGTTGAGAAGCAACACGGAGCTTCCCTAACGGTACAACCCCAAAGCGATACGCCAGGCAAGGCTAACCCAGCCCCACCAAACGTGGAAAGGTTAGATGGATAACATAGAGCTCTTTTCTTCTTGACAAAGAAAAAGGGGGAGCAAAATCTTAAGAAAACTTGCTGCCTCCTTTGCAAATCAGCTCTGCCGAAAGATGCTGGCTGAAGGGGGGGAATATAAAATATAAAATAATATGAAATATAAAATAATATAAAATAATAAAATAAATAAAATAATAAAATAAATAAAAAAAATAAAAAAATAAAATAAATAAAATTAAATTAATTAAATTAAGTTAAATTTTAAAAAATAAAATAAAATAAAATAAATAATAAAATAAAATAATAAAATAAATAAAATAATAAAATAAATAAAATAAAATAAAATAAAATAAAATAAAATAATAAAATAAAATAAATTAAATTAAATTTAAAATAAAATAAAATAAAATAAAATAATAAAATAAAATAATAAAATAAAATAAATAAAATAATATAATAAAATAAATAAAATAAAATAAAATAAAATAAATAAATTAAATTAAATTAAAAATAAAATAAAATAAAATAAAATAAAATAATAAAATAAAATTGTGTGTGTGTGTTTGTGTGCGTTTTGCACACCATGCAAAAAAAGCTTCAGTCTTGGAAACCGGCAGAGCTCTGTTGCGAGGTTTTTAAACATTTTTAAACAACCTGGCAACATTTCCACATTTCCTGAACGGCTGGCTGCTTGGCACCCAGCACCACAGCCCATCCAAAATCAGCGAGAGGCGGCATCGGATCGGGCTCCATTCCTGCCGGTAGAGGCTGTCGTGGCCTTTTCGTGGGCTTGTGAGCACAGGCCTCCTCTCACTGGAATGTGGGCCGGCAACTCCGGGCAAGGCCCGGCGTGTCTGGGTGCCGAGATCGAGAGCCGCATCAGCATCAAAGGGATCCTGAAAGGAGCTGTAAATAAACCCTCCCCATTGAAAGCTAACTTCCTGCATTTCTCAGCGGGCTGAGGAAACGCAGCAGGATTGCAAAATGTGGCATTCTCCCCATCAACAATAACATGCCACTTGGAGCCCATTCGCCTCCATAGAGTGTAGCGATTCTTACAAACTTTTTCACTTTTATTTATTTATTCTCAGTTGCTTTTAGGAAAACACCTGTATCTCTTGTGAGCTCCGGAGGAACACCGTATGTGCCCGAGAGGCCAAAGTTCTCCTTTTGGGGAAAAAGGAAACTAAAAAGGAGGGGAAAAAATGGCTTTGTTTTTTTCTCCCCATCCAATAAAATAGAAACGGTTGGCGAAATTGAGGGCTGGGGGAAAAAATGGGCAAGAGGCTTTGAAAGCATCAAGTCTCGGGTCCTCCATCCAGCCTGTCCGGTCTGTGATCCAATCAATCTTCCAGTCTTACCAAACGGCTTGCATCAGCACCCTGCGGAGAGAGATTACAATTTGACTCAAGGAGCCACGGAGCCTCCATGGATGGAACAGTGTATCTTGCAACAGCCCGTCAGTGCTGCCCTTTCGCTCTGCAGGGGGAACCCCGTCATTTTCATGAGCGTGGTCTTGAGAAGGATGGGGGTCCCCATTGTGAACCGAGAAGAGATTTAGGGGGAAAAGGATACATTGAGAGGAGGAGGAGAAAATTGCATTGTATGCAATATATTGCATTGTAGGTAATGTCTTCCCTCTCCTGACCTTGCTTTATCTCTGGTGGTTGTTTTAATTGGTTTTGTACAATGTCTTGTTAGTTTTATTGTACGTGGCCCAGAGTCCCTTAGCGTGAGATGGGTGGCCATATCCATTTGACAAATGGAGGGACGGAGGGAGGGAGGAAGGGGGAAGGAAGGAAGGAAGGAAAGAAGGGACAGGGGAGGGAGGGAGGGAAAGATGTATAGACAAGGAAGGAAGGAAGGAAGGAAGGAAGGAAGGAAGGAAGGAAGGAAGGAAGGAAGGAAGGAAGGAAGGAAGGAAGGAAATAATAGGGAAGGAAGGAAAAAGAAAAGATAGAGATGGATGGATGGATGGAAGGGAGGGAGGAAGGAAGGAAGGAAGGGTTGGAAGAGCCTTGGAAAACGGGGCGCGCCAAAGGGAGGCGGGCCGAGGCTGGGTCGGGGCGCTGACGGGGGAGCCGGGGTCCGACTGAATGACCTCCGAGGCCCCCTCTACGGCTGGATGCGGGGAAAGGGCTGGAGACTTGGCGGGGAACGGCCCGTCTTCTCTGCCCCCACCCCGGGAAGGCCCGGGGGAAGGAGGCCCGGAGGGGAGGAAGCACCGGTCCACGGGCGCCAAAGCAGGCGAGGCTCCCCGGCCAGCCGCTCGGTCGCCTCGCCGCCACCCGGAGCTGCTTCGGCGAAGTGCGGCCCCCCGGCTCGGCCGCCCCTTTCATCACTTCCGCCCCTCCCCTGCTCGCCTGCCAGCCAGCCAGCCACCCAGGCAGCCGGGGCCGGCTCAGCGGAGCGCGCTTTCGGCCGCGGGGGCGCACGGCGGGCGGCGCGCGGAGCGGCGGGCGTGCGCAACCATGCGCCTGGGCGCACGGCCAGCCGGCCAGAGCGGCGAGGGCGCCCGGGCGCCGCCCGCCAGGGAGTAGCGGCCCTGGCCCGGGGATGGAGCGCGGTGGCGGCGGCGAGCGGCCCCTGAAGCGGAGGGGGCTCGTTAAGGTGCGCTGGGAAGCGGAGCGCGGGCGCGGCGCCTCTCCAACTGGAGACGCGTTGGGGCAACTCCACGTTTCCGATCGATTAGTGGATGGATGGATGGATTGATTGATTGATTGGTTGGCGATGGGGGATGCTCCCCACCCCCAGCGCGCCAGGCTGCCCCCCCGGCTGAGCTCGGCCAGCTTCCCCCACGCCTTGTTTTCCTGCAGCAGCAGCTCCCATCATCCCCTGCCCAAGCCGCGTGGGCCTCGGGCTTCAGCTCCCGAATTCCTCGGCCGGCCGGCGTGGGCCACCGGGAGCTGCGAGGAGGGGGGCGGGCTGAGAGTGGGGAAGCACCAGGCTGGGCCAAGCGAGAAAGATGGTGGAGGCCGTTTCCCTGGACGGGTGAACGGATTGCAGACCCAAATGTTGTTGGATGGACCCCGTTTGTTTTGCTCCCCCCCCTTCCCTTCCCTTCCCCTAATTTTGCACACTATGCTTTAAAAGAAGCGGCTGTCTTCTTTGTTCCAACTTCTAATGTCCACGATTTGGATCTTGAATCTTGTCGGGGTGTTAGATATCCAAGGATGCTGTTGCTTTGCGGCGTCTTTAAAAAAAATCATCCCGTAAAGGGGACTATGAATCTAAAAAGGAAATAAAGGAAGCCGCTGCCACCTCGAAACTTCAGTCCTCTTGATCCCCATTTCTTGGCCTCCCCCACGTTTAACCCCCTTTACGTGAGTCTTCCCTCCGATTAGACCTTGGCTGGCCTCGCCTCTTATTTATTTGTTTGTTTGTTTGTTAGTTAGTTAGTTAGTTAAATTTATATGACCTCCTTTTGGCTTGGAAACAGCAGGATGGGACCTGGTAATGCCCCGGAATTTCTGGGACAAAGGAAATGTCAGATCCCGCCCTGTCCTGTTGCCAAATAAATGGAGTGGCTAGATCCATCAGATCACTAAAAGCCAAACTCTGCAATTTATTTGCAGACATCTTTATCTGTTATATTCTGCTCCTCCGCTGGCCACTTGAGAAGCAACTCTTCTTCATTCTTCCTCGGGGGTTATAGATTCTCCTCTGACCTCTTCCTGATTTTTCTTCCAGCCTCTCTTTCTCTCCTGTCCTTCCTTCTGGGCTTTGCCTCCCAAAATGCTGAGATGAGATTAGATCCTCTCCCCTCCTCGAGAGTCATCTTCTTTCCTATTTCATTTTGCTTCTCCAGATGAGGGATCTTCAACTTTTCAGGCTGTGGAACCTGACAGTTTTCAAAAACAAAACTCTCAGGACCTCCCCCTCAAGAAGCAAAAAACTGTTGAAAATTGGCCATAAAACAAAACTTGGGCTCCTGGTAATTTATCCAGGCAAATGGATTTAGTAAAGGGGTTTGCATTCCCCCCCTCCTGCATTTGGCGCTTGTTCTTGTGGAACCCGGTTTGAAAAACCCTGTTCTAGATCGCCTGCGAACTTTGGCTAGGCCCCGATGGCTCCTTTCCCAAACGTTGACAGCGGAATTTTTTGGCTAAGGTTCCCCTTCCCCGGAGATAAAAAAGAAGTCCCAGTTTTTAGCGTTCCGGATGGCTCCTGCCAGTCTTTTCTTCCCTGACATCTGTTTTTTAAAATTTTTCTTTGGCTTCTTTCCCGACCTGGAGAAAGAAAGAAAAGCGGGAGGGAGTCAAAATGTTTGCTTTCGTGTCATCTCTCTCGGCAGCCGGGCCGGGAGGATTCCCCACCCGGGCGCCCTCTGCCTGTTTGGGACACCGAATCCGAATCTGTCTAAGGGTATCAGGTGGAGGGAAATCTGGACCGGGCAAGCCGGACTCAAGCCTTGGGCAGCTCGGCTGGGCTCCGAGGCCTCCCCCAAATTCTGCCTTTCAGAGCGAGTCGAAGAAGCCCAACTGCAAACTTCAAAACTAGAAGCTAAAATTGCCAACATGCACCCCTGTGTGCCGGATATCGGTGGATACCCAAGTTGCCAGCTTGCACAGGACGGAGCCGAGGGGCGAGACACCCCCCCCCCCGGTTCGTTTGGAAGATTATTTTTCAGGCCATTGTTGCTTAAATATTTATTTTATTTTATTTTTATCCCGCCTTTATTATTTTTATAAATAACTCAAGGCGGTGAACATACCTAGTATTCCTTCCTCCTCCTATTTTCCCCACAACAACAACCCTGTGAGGTGAGTTAGGCTGAGAGACAGGGACTGGCCCTAAGTCACCCAGCCGGCTTTCATGCCTCGGGCGGGACTAGAACTCTCAGTCTCCTGGTTTCCCATTGGCTCCTTCCTAGGGCTGAGAGAATGTGATTGGCTCAGGGTCCCCCAGCCGGCTTTCGTGCCTAAGGCGGAACTAGAACTCACAGCCTCCTGGTTTCTAGCCCGTTGCCTTAACCACTAGGCCAAACTGGCTCTATGCACTTAAATATGCACTTAAAGGTGGCCCTCATCCCCAAACTGACTCTTTAGAGCAGTGTTTCTCCACCTCAGCAACTTTTCTCCACCTCAGCAATGCTGGCTGGGGAATTCTGGGAGTTGAAGTCCACCCATCTTAAAGTTGCTGAGGTTGCTGGAGAAGCTCATTTTGCAGTCCGAGAGCCAAGAAGGGCCCCCCCATCTTTGCCTCCCTCATCCAAGATTAGACCCACCAGAGGAAGGTTTAGGGCACGGTTTGGGAGCAAACATCAGTTCAGGGCCAACGTTTTCCGGTTTGGGGAAGTAAATATTTGCTCGAGAAACAAACAGGTGGGGGAGACGGGGGCCGGGGTGGTGGTGGAAAGAGGCTGGCCTTTTTATGCCCTCCCAAAAACAGCTCCCCGGCGTTGGGCTCAGAAAAAGCACCCGTGTGGTTTTTCGCTGTTTTTATGGCTTACACAAGTAGTTTACAATAGCTTCCTGTCTTAAAGAATCGAAACTTAGAGAGAGAGGTTACCACGTTGTTTCCTTTTCTGTTTTAAGTTTTTTCCTGGGTTGCAACGTCTTTCTTTCAGTGCCACATGGTAGCTGCTCCCGCCTGGTCTGGGGCGAGCAGGAACTGGCGACAGGCAACCGAGGAAAAATTAGATTTCCTTCCTTGCCATCTTTTTCCACAGCCCTTTCCGTTACAGTATCAACTTTTGCCTGCTGCCCTGGGATTTGAGCTCAGACAAGGGTGGGAATGAGTTCTTACTGGACTCCATAACCCATCATTCCCAGGTACGTGTGGCTGATGGGGGTTGGGGCCCACGGTCCTCCAAAGGGCCGCTGCCTATTCCTCTCCTTTGGGGCCGGAGCAGCCTTCTCCACTCGGACGTGCTGCGGACCTGTGGTACTACAACTCCCATCATCCAGCACTTATTCTGTTCTTCGTTGGGGGGGGGGAATCCTTTCTTCCCCCCCCCCCTCTGCCGCCGTCGTTTGAAACTCTTGAGTTCCCAAATCGGGTCGGAGCCAGCTGTGTTTGTTCAGGAGGTCAGGGTTAAACCAGCCGTGGTTTATCGCGTGGCAAAAGTGAACCTGGTTGAGAGGTTAAGGGATTTCCAGGGCCAAACTGGTGGGGTGGGAAAGGCCCCTTGCACTACTAGGGGGTTGTGGGTTTGCCGAGGGAACGTGCGTTACTCGAGAAGGGCTAACCTCCATCCGGACGGGGAGTTGGGAAGAAACTAACCACAACAGCTTGGCACAGGCCCAGCTGTACAGGATGCCATCGCAAAGGGGGCGCCGTGCGGTTGCCGCAAGGGACGGTTGGAGGGGCGCACGGCAGAGGAGCATTTGTAAAGGAGGGGCTCCCTTCTTCTCCCCCCCCCCCCCAGTCTTGGAGATGATTCACGCTTAGCTTGCGGCCGTCCAACCGATCAGCAAACCCGCGCCCGAGGAACGTCACAAACCCAGATTCCTGGGTAGCATTATAAAAGACACGAAATAGAAGTTTTGTGTCTTTTATTTATTCATTTGGAGCAAGAATAGTGCCCTGGATGTCTTGTTTCAGAAAGAGGAAGGATCCCTTGTGTGTGTGTGTGTGTGTGTGTGTGCGTGTGTTTCCCTGTTTTTTTTTAAGCACGTTTCCCATCATTTCACTGAATACGTTATTTGCTCTACTTTTAAGCAATTGGGCCGTTTGTCTCACGGCCTCAATGCTGAGAACTTCCTCCTGCAGTGCCAGCTTGACGCACCATCTCTGGCCTCGTTCACGGGTCACACTAAGCCGTAGTTTGATCGTGGTTTACTGGAATAGTCATGTCGCTGGTTTGTATAACCAGCTGAGCCCTAACTAGGAGTAGCATCTGACCAGTAACCATCACTAGCCTATCTTTCACAAATCGGCTTAATCTCGGTTAAAATCGGTGGTCGCATTATTACTTGTGGCAGGGAGTTCCACAGCTCCATTCAGTGCAGCTTGAAGGAACCTTTGCTTTTATCTCACCCAGAAGTGCTCAGTTGAACTGGGGGATGATGCCAGGATCCAGTATTTGGAGAGAGGGGGAAATATTTCCCCATGTCCCCACCACCGTACCTCATTTATACCTCTGCAACAAGCTTTGATTGCTTTTAAGATGATTTAAAATAAAGGAAATTAAAATTATTCTGATATTTAGAAGTCCCCAGCACGGTACCCTTTCTTCACGAGGTCTCTCTTGGTTGGCTAGAGAGGCAGCTGGTTAACCAGGTTGGTTAAAACTTGGTTGGCATTAACCTTAGTTAATGGAGGGGGGAGCACAAGCTTCTTCCTTTTCTTTGTTCCCATCTGGGTTTGTTCTCTTTGTTTTGCGTGGTTTCCTTGTTTTTAAATGTTTTTAACAATTTGTTAAAAATTGTTGCTGGGAGTTGCGCAGCGTGTAAATTTAATAAATTATGGTGGATCGCACAGTCAGCCAGATGTTTAGACTGCATTTGGCATTTCTGTCCACCTATCGAGTCCTTCCCAAGGACCTGGGATAGGCAGATGTTGTTATTATTAATAATAATAAAAAGGTAAAGGTTCCCGCCGCACATTTGTGCAGTCGTGTCCGACTCTAGGGGCCGGTGCTCATCTCCGTTTCTTAGCCAAAGAGCCAGCGTTGTCCGAAGACGCTTCCGCGGTCATGTGGCCGGCATGACGCGCGTGGAACGCTGTTACCTTCCCACCGAAGTGGTACCTATTCATCTACTTGCATTTGCATGCTTTCGAATTGCTAGGTTGGCAAGAGCTGGGGTGAGTGCGCGAGATCACTCCGTCACGCGGGGCTAGGGATTCGAACCTCCGAACTTGCGACCTTCCGATCGACAAGCCTGGTGTCTTACCCGCTGAGCCACCACGCCCCAATAATAATAACATTACTATTAATATTAATATCATTTCTATTATTCACATGTTCTGGGAATCCAGCCTGTCTGGTTAGTTTCTGAGTGGATGGATTGTGGAGATCTGAGAACAGGCTAAGTTTAATAACCAGGTTTAGCATGCTGGTTGTTTTTTCCCCTCACCCCGCAACCCTTGTTCTTCTCTCCCTCCCCAAATGCAGCGTCTCCTATGGGCCTGACTGCTTGCCAGCAAATGCCATGGAATTTTGTGCTAAGAAACACCCCGCAGGTAAGACCTCCATATCCCAGCTCTCTGTCTGGAGGGAAACAGGGTTAAGGTAGACCTTGCTTAGCTAGAAAGCTCAGCGGGGAATCTGAAGCCCCAAGGTGCAATCTCCGTGCAAAAGCAGGGTTGCCAACTTTTGCACTGACTTCCTGGGCTGCCCTTGCAGTCAGGGCATCTTTGCGTTCCTTCTCTTCTCCCGCGGGGACTCGGCGGCCTCAATCTACCTCGCAGGGCTGTCGCAAAGCCTCGGTGCCTTGAAATGAGAAATTGGCAACCGCCTGCTCCATGCAGGGCTTTTTAATTTGATTTTTTTTTTTTTGGCGTTCCATCGGAATGAACGGGAGATTGGGGTTGCCCGTGCCGGAATTGCAGTGCTCCACGCTTTGCTGGTCGTCCCCCGGGGAGGGTCCGAAAAGGGGAAGCGACCCACAAAGACCCCCGCCCTTCCCATCAAGCGGTCGTCTTGGTGACGCCATCCCTGCCCCTGATTGGATGCTGTGCGGCAGTGGGTGGCGCCCCCCCCCTTCTCCTTCAATGTCAGGGTAGACTTTATCTTCTGCAGCAAGTGAGGGGGGGTGCCGAAGGGAGGAAAGGAAGGGGACGGGATAGCTCCCGCTCCCACCATCTCCCTACGGGCAATCCCCGGCTAGCTGTAACCATGACGATCCCCAAGGAGATGCCCGAGAAATGGCCGTGGGTCGCCGTGGTGACAACCGATGTCCGCTGCCAGCCACCTTGGGGGACAGGTATGGGGGGGGAGCTGTGGGGCAAATTGGAGAGGGGAGTGTAGAAATGAGGGGGACTCCCCGAGCGAAGGCCAGCTGTCCTACCTTGACGGGATTGTCTTCTTGCTGCGGCAGTCTTGGAACATTACCTCATCTTCCACCGGCTTCCCCCCCCCCCCAAGTTCCTTTGCATTTTCTGTTTATGGAGGGGGGAGACGGCCCTGCTGTTTTCACCCAAAGCATCCCCCCCTTTCATTCCACCTTCCTAGAAGTGACCTTGTGTCCCGCTGCCAGAGCAGAGGGACCCGTCCGTTGCGGAATCTGGACGGCTTTTCTTCTCGGTCTCCTTTGTTTGGGGCCGGGGGGGGGGGGGGCATTGCAAAGCTAGGGACAGGCAAGGAAAGTTGCAGCGAAGGGTCGAGCCGGCCCCCCGCCCGGCTCCACCGAGGGGTCTCGAATCCGAATCCGCCCCGGGTCCAACGCAACCAAGGTTTCTTCCACCCAGATTAAAGGGGGAAGGTCGCTGTCGTTTTGGCGATTGGTGGGGCAGCGGCTAATCTGGATTCGGTTCTCTTTCAGAGGACGAAAGGCGAGTGAAGGCAAATGCTCGAGAGTACAATGAAAAATTCCAGTATGCGGTGAGTCGCAGTCCGAAGTGGCAGGGAGAAGATTTGGGGGGCACACACCGTTTGCTTCTCGCTGAAAGCGGGCATTCCAGATCGGGCCGGTGCTGTTGTGCGGGTGTCCCCGATCCAGTGTTTTGGGGCTGCGGAGTTATATCACCCGGCATGGTGGGGGATAATGGGGGCTGCCTTCCGGATGTCAGAACGCGCGGACCATGTGTGCGGCTTTGTCTGCAGCAGAAACGGGGCCTCTGCAGGGCAGCGGGTTCCCCGGTAGACAAAGACCCCAAACTTTTTGGGGGAGGGAGGGCTGTGTCCACACGGCATCTTAACCACCCCAACCAAAGACCTCACGTTTATCATTGGGTTCTCTTCCGATTTGCTGAGGTCTTTGTTGGGGTATGTGCTGTGTGAACCGCACCCCGTCATCGAGTGAGTGATTCACAGCTCCTGGTTGAACCAGCAAATGAGTTTGCCCGGCGATCAAGTTAAACATCTCAGTCAAACGCACCGTACGGGAAAGCAGACGCCAGCCTGCGACGCCAGCAGCGGGGCCCCCCCCGGGCGATCTGTTCCTTTAGCATCCAGCGGTTCTCCTTAGCCTCAGCTCTGCCCCCCACCCTCTCCCCCCCCCATCTCGGCCCGGGTGTGGCTGCGAAGAACTTTGTAGACAACAGACTATCCAGCCAGGACTATAAATAGACCAGACGCAAAATTAAAAAAATGCACGGTCTGGAAAGGAGACAGGCAGAGAATGGGGGGGACGGGGTGTGTGTGTCTGGATATCACGCCTGTCTTTTTCCATGGTTTCTAGGATGATGGATTGGCAATTGACCAAATAGAAGGGGAATGGGAGTCTTTTTGGCATCATTTCACATTTAGAAAACGTGTAAGGATTTTTTTTGGGGGGGAGCATTTATTTGTTAATTGGTTCTTGGGTTTCTGTACCTCTACATCAGTGTTTCTCAACCTCAGCAAGTTTAAGATGGGTGGACTTCAACTCCCAAAATTCCCCAGCCAGCCTCCTCAGCAACTTTTCTCAACCTCAGCCATGCTGGCTGGGGAATTCTGGGAGTTGAAGTCCACCCATCTTAAACTTGCTGAGGTTGAGAAACGCTGCTCTACGTTGTGCACCTCGTGGCGGGACAGACATCCAGGAATAAGAAATGGGGGGTGGGCAGGCCGGGCCTCGCCACGAGGGCTCGCACAGATCCACCGGCTCCTGCCCGGGCGTCCCGAGGCGTCCCGTTTAATCCTTCCTCTTGTTTTCCTTTTTGGGGGGTTTCGCTGCCCCCCCAGAGTAACTGCATCAAGACGTCGAAATATAACGTGCTCACTTTCCTGCCCATCAACCTTTTTGAGCAGTTCCAGGAAGTCGCGAACACTTACTTCCTCTTCCTCCTCATTCTCCAGGTGAGCTTTCTTCCAGGCTGGGGGGAAACAGGGGCGCCCCCTTCTTCCCCGCTCGGGGGGCTCCTCTACGCTGCTCGCTTGGGCACAAGGGTCAGGGGTGCATCACTAAACCTCAGTTTGGCCTAGTTAACCCCCCCCCTGAAAAAAAAACCTGGAAGTGCCCTGCTTTCATTTCCTGGTGTTCTTTTTCTTGCTTTCTGTCCCCAATTCATTTTTCCTTCTGTTTTTTGCTGCTGTTTTTTTCTCTTTCTGGTTTTTGGTCTGATGTTCTCTCTTTCCCTCCTTTTTCTCATATTTTTCCTTCCTTCCTTCCTTCCTTCCTTCCTTCCTTCCTTCCTTCCTTCCTTCCTTCCTTCCTTCCTTCCTTCCTCCTCATTCTGTTTCTGTTTCTCTTTTTTCCTCCCTCCCTTTCCCTTTCCCTTTCTCTTTTTTCCTTCCTTCCTTCCTCCTCATTCTGTTTCTGTTTCTCTTTTTTCCTCCCTCCCTTTCCCTTTCCCTTTCCCTTTCTCTTTTTCCTTCCTTCCTTCCTTCCTCCCTTCCTCCCTTCCTCCCTTCCTTCCTCTTCCTCTTCCTCTTCCTCTCTCTCCCTTCCTTCCTTCCTTCCTTCCTTCCTTCCTTCCTTCCTTCCTCCTCATTCTGTTTCTGTTTCTCTTTTTTCCTTCCTCCCTTTCCCTTTCTCTTTTTCCTTCCTTCCTTCCTTCCTCCCTTCCTCCCTTCCTTCCTCTTCCTCTTCCTCTCTCTCTTTTCCTTCCTTCCTTCCGACTTCTTCCCACTTCCTTCTCCCCCCCCCCTTCCCTTCTCCTCGGCCCCTACTCCTCTGCCTGGTGCTTCTCTCTTCCCCACTGCGAATTCAGCTCCTCTAATTGCACTCTTGTGTCCTCGCCAGTATCTTATCGCCACTGTCCTTGAGCCCCGCTCTCAAGGGAACCCCCGGGCTGTGGGTCCAAACCACTAAATGTGCCCCCTCTCGGCTTTCCCTCCCCCCCCAGCTGATTCCGCAGATATCCTCGCTGTCCTGGTTCACCACGATAGTGCCTTTAGTCCTCGTGCTGACGATCACGGCCGTCAAGGACGCCACTGACGACTACGTGAGTGCCGGGAAAAACGGAGGCCGGATAGGGTAGCGCCGGATTGGGAACCGTGTTTGTTCATGAACACAGGGAGAAAGAAGGCCCTTAGTAGTTACAATACTAGGCAGGTAACCTGGGGGAACCGTGAGCCCGTTTGACATTTCCAAGCATCTCCCGAGCTCTCAGAAACTCCCTGCCTTCCAACTTTTCCATTCAGCAATCTCCCCCTTTTTCCTTCACTGGTGGGCGTGCTTTCTGCTTTGTGGCAAAGTTTTGAGCGCCGCGGTCACCTTTGATTTTTATTTCCAAAGGAATATAAAACGTTTGGTGCCCGTGTGCGGCTCCCCTTGGGGTAGGACGTAGGGCAGAGTGTGGAAAACCTTCGCAGCAGAACTGGACTGTCATTCGGAGTAGAAGAAACCAGCAGAATCCTGTTGTTCTGTTTAACCGCAGGCTTAATCCAGATTAGGGAACGCTGGGGCTGCATTCACCCAAGCGCCCAGCCTCGCTCCGTTTTAACCTCAAGGGGCAGGGATTTTTTGGCAGATTGTGTGAACTCAGCCCGAAACCTTGCAGGAGAGGTGGCTTGGGTTCGAATTCTCACTTTTTAACCCGCTACTTTCTGCCCACAGTTTCGCCACAAGAGCGACAACCAGGTGAACAGCCGTCATTCCCAAGTGCTGATCAACGGGATGTGAGTGTGGGGCGCTGTGGAGCTGCTGATCTGGGGTGGGGGCAGGTGTTTTGGGGGGCCGGGAGAATATGGGGCGGGCGTCGACGTTGGTAAGACGACCGGCTGTAATGCAAACTACGGCTCCTGTTTGCACGGGGCGCCACAGGCGATTGCCAGCCGCACCCGAGCGTTTGGAAACGTTTCCTGCTGGATTTTTTCCTTTCGCACATCACCTTCGCTAGATTTGAGATGACCACAATTGCTTCCTTAGTCCAGAGAGGAAGTACGTTGGGGGGCAGAGAGACACATCCTTCTTACTTAAACTCCCCCATCCTAACTTAAACTCCCCCATCCTAATTGCTTCCAATTTATGGTGTTTCTGGGTTTTGCTGCCAATCCTTGCAACAAGCCTGCGAGGTAGGCTCTTCGGCTTAGGAGCTGCGTTGTGAGGAAAGCAGAACTGCGGTCTGTCTCCCTTCCTCCCTGCAAGACAACCGAAGGGCCTTTTCTTACCTGATGGTAGCCAAGCGGCTAGTCGCAAAAAAGATTGAAAAGTTCCCAGGATATCTCAACAAGTGAAAGGCTAGATTTTCCATTCTCCAGCCCAGCCTCCTTTCTCTTAGCGGACAGGAAGCATCCGTAAAGGAGTTTCTCATTGGCTGTTGGCCTTCGACGGTAGACTGTACTTAAGCATGGAGGCTCTGATTTTGCTGCCACGAGCCGCAGAGGAGATTTGAAACCCAAAGTCGAAAATGCCTTTCTGTGTCCCTTCTCTCTCCCAGCCTCCAGCAGGAGCAATGGATGAATGTTCGCGTCGGTGACATCATCAAGTTGGAGAACAACCAGTTTGTAGCGGTGAGTCCGTGCAGCGTGGAGCGTGGATTGGGGGACGAAGGCTCAGGAGCTGCCAGAGGGGGAAGAAGAGAGAGAGAGAGGCTTTCCTTTAAACTCATTTTGAATCGACCCTCCCTTTTCCAACTTCACCACCTTTTTACTCTTCGACTCAGAAAACGTGCTTTTTCGTGGCTGTCCGTGAAGTCACCAGAACCCGTAAGAGATTTTAACCTTGGCGGGTCCGTTTGATTAAAGGTCTACCTCGTCCTTCTTTCGAAACTGTCTCTGCTGGACATATTGCTCTGTTGTCCAGCTTTTGGCCACCACCCCGACCCAAAGACATCGTGACTAGATCAAAGTCACCAGCCTGAGCCCAGCACTTTAACTCCGGTGCCCTTTCTCAGATATTTTCTGAGCAATAAACCAGCCCAGGAAAATTATTATCAGTAATGGATTTCTGTTTAAGCCATGTCCCTGCAAACATTCCAGTTTATCACTTCTGCAGTGGCTGCTTTTAAAAATTCTTCTGTTCTTCCACCAATGGACTTGGGAAGATGTTTTTTTCTCTAGCGCATGGGGGAACCTGTCCTAATTTCCACCCCTCTTATCTCATCAGACTTGAGTCTGCCTCTCTGGACGTCGCCAAATGTCTTTACAGGTACTCCTCACTTAATGACCATTCGTTTAGTGACGGTTCAGACTTACGACAGTGCTGGTAAAAACGACTTACAACCGGTGCTCACACTTATGACTGTCGCAGCATCCCCGCAGTCACTTGATCACGATTTGGGTGCTTGGCAACCAGTTCACATTTATGACCATCGCAGCATCCTATGGTCACATGATCGCCATTTTCGACCTTCCCGGCCGGCTTCTGGCAAGCAAAATCACTGGGGAACTGCGTTATTTACTTAACGACCACGTGGTTCGCTTGACGACTGCGGTGATTAGCTTAATGACCATCGCAAAAAAGGTCGTAAAGTCGGGTCGGATTCGCTTAATGACCGTTTTGCTTAGCAACCGAAATGCCAGTCTCAATTGTGGTCGTTAAGGGAGGACTACCTGTATGCTGCTCCTAAAATCACACGAGAGATTATTGTTCCTCCCACTCCTGTAGAGTATTAGTTAGAGTATTAGTGTTAACAACAATAGTCATTTTAAAGACTAGTAGTCTTCTGTTACCTCACAACTCCTGCTCCTGCTCAGTAGTTCTATTTGGGAGGGCTTCGTTCTAATTAACACGTTGGGTTGATTGGGCAATGCTATGCTAGTCCATGACCGAAGTAAGGATTTGATTTGATTCCTAATGTTCGCCGCCTCTCTGTCTCCAGGCTGATCTGCTGCTTCTGTCTAGCAGCGAACCTCACGGACTTTGCTACATCGAGACGGCGGAGCTGGACGGGTGAGTGCAGTGCCTGCTTGCACATGTGGCGTGGGGCCAGCTGTGCCCTATCCTTTCAAGCAGTGTTTCTCAAACGTGGCGACTTGAAGTCCACGGGGTCTTCAAGTCGCCACGTTTGAGAAACACTGCTTGAAAGGCACCCCTTGGAGACCGTCTTCTGCCTTCCTGCCCACGATTAAACTGCTTTTCTCCGCAGGGAAACCAATATGAAAGTCCGACAGGCGATCCCGGTGACGTCGGAGCTGAGCAACACCAACAACCTTGCGCACTTTGATGGTAAACTGCGTTGTTATTATTATAATCAGCGTCATTTTCCCCACCAATCCAATGATTTGTTTTTTTAACAAAACGGCAGCTTCTTACGATCAGTTGCGTGTTATTCTGAGTTGTATCCATCACAAGAGCTCGGCGTTGGGGTTGTGCTGCACGGGTAGTCCTCGCTTAATGTCCACTTGTTCAGCGACCAAGCTTGTGACGGCGCTGAACGAGTGGGACTTATGACCGGTCCTTGAAGTTCTGGCCGTTGCAGCACCCCCGCGGTCACACGATTGCTATCTGGGCGCTCGGCAACCGGCCCGGATTTCCGACCATCACTGCATCCCGCGGTCATGTGATTGTGATTTGCAACCTTCCCTGCCAGCTTCCCACAAGTCAATTCAGTGGGGAAGCTGGCAGGAAGTCACAAGTCGTGGTCATGTGAGGTCCTCACTTAACGACCTGTGTGGTCCTCGCTTAATGGCAACCAGGGACTGCCAGAACACGGTCACGCGACATCATGCTTTGCGACCATATCGCTTAGCGACGGAAATTCCGGTCTCAATTACCGTTGTTAAGCGAGGACTACCTGTAACTGATCTTTTTGATTTTAGGAGAGGTGGTTTGCGAACCCCCCAACAACAAACTGGACAAATTCAGCGGGACGCTGTACTGGAAGGAGAGCAAATACCCTCTGAGCAATCAAAATATGTTGTTGCGTGGTTGCGTCCTTCGCAATACGGAATGGTGCTTCGGCTTGGTCATTTTCGCAGGTATGCAGGGCTGGCGGTCACCCATGCAGGGACATGATATGAGGTGGAAAACAGAAAGCCTGTTGGGGCAGAAAACCATTTGTGACCTCCCCAGCTGGCTTCTGACAAGCAGTCAACGGGAGAAGCTGGATTCGCTTAAACAACCACATGATTCGCTTAAACGACCGCAGCAAAAAAGGTTGTAAAATCTGGCGTGACTCAGTTAACGACTGCCTCGCTTAGCGACAGAAGTTCCGGTCCCAATTGTGGTCGTAAGTCGAGGACTACCTGCATTAAGGCAGCAGGGAAGTCAACAATTGCTTGAGTTCTATGCGGTGGTCTTCCCTGTTCGATGAAAATTAATTTGTGATGTGGCTTCGAAGGATCTTTATAAGAGGCCGCATGGGCCCCCTTCCAAGGAGGGGGCCAGCCAGGGTCGGTGTCGGGATTGGCCGGAACAATTCGGTAAAAATAAATTCAAAGTTGGGAGAGGCGAAAGAAGTTTTGCCAAAGGATTCTCGGTTCTCCACTTGGCAGGACCGGACACCAAATTAATGCAAAACAGCGGCCGCACGAAATTCAAGAGGACGAGCATTGACCGTTTGATGAACACTCTGGTACTTTGGGTAGGTACGCGCCCCGTGGCCACGTTACGGTTCGCACACTTTCCGCCCTCCTCCTCCTCCGGATGCAGGATTTGTCCCCGGTTCGCACTCCTGCATTTTCTCAGCCTTGGTGCGTTTGGTCGATACCTGATGCTGTTTCAGTTTTCCGGATGAGAAAAAGAGGCAAGGCATTTTGTGCGACGCTCCACTAGGGGGCAGCCCAGCCCTCGGCTGGCTCTGCAGGGTCGGCGTCCCTGGGAATGTAGGAGAGCTGATTTTTACTGGATTTTACTACATTTTGGGGGTTAGCAGCCTTTTTCCTCCACCCTGGCTTACTCCAAGGTGCTTCTGCAACGCCCGAGGTGGATCCGAGTTGTAATCCGGGACCTCTTGAAATGGTCAATTGCGGGGGGTGAGGCTTGGATTGACCCCACGTCGGTGCAAAGGGCCAGGACATAGACGTGACCTCGCTTAGGTAGGGACAGGAGAGCTAAAGAGGAGAGGAGAGGGACGCCATCCTTCTTCTCTTCTTTATCCAAATTGAGCTGTCTCCTTTCCATCGGCAGATTTTCGGGTTCCTCGTCTGCATGGGGGTGATCCTGGCCATCGGCAACTCCATCTGGGAATACGAAGTGGGCGCCTGCTTCCAAATTTATCTGCCTTGGGACAAGGTGGTTGACAGTGCCTTTTTGTCTGGATTCCTCTCCTTCTGGTCTTACATCATTATCCTCAACACCGTCGTCCCCATCTCTCTTTACGTAAGGTATTTCGCACGTGCCCTCTCGGGTCTCTTGACCGCCAGAGCTGGTCCGACCGGGATGTAGGAAGAGACGGCTGTCAGAAGCAGATGATGCCCGCCTCTTGGTCCTTCCTCCAGAAGTCAGACTAATCATTGTTAAACTAACTATTAAAGCGGGGGGCCAGTTTGGTCTGGCGGTTGAGGCTCCGGTTGCCCAGCCAAGAGGCCCTGAATTCCAGGCCGGCCTTAGGCACGAAGCCAGCTTGAGGACTTGGGGCCAGTCCCTCTCTCTCACCCCTGGGAAGAAGAAGATTAGGAGGCCAGGGCCAGCCACTTCCAAAAACACTGCTTAGAAAATGCCACCTCCAATCGAGATTGACCAGATGGACCGTAACAGGCACCACCATTCGAGTCAGACGGGGCAGCCGGGCAAGCGAGCTTCCGAATGTCTGGATTCGCCCAGCGGTCCCCCGGGGTGGGTTGCATTTGCTCCGGCTCAGCGATGCAGCATCCAAGTTTCCCAGCTCAGGGAAATGGGTGAATTCAGAAATCCAAAGGCCATTTTATGGGGGAGCGGGCGGTTTTAGCCCAGTCTAAAATTCCAGAACGGAAGCATGGATTTTGGGGTGCAAGAGGAGACGTCCACGAATCTTTGGGGTAGGGGGATTTACTGTTGATTCCTGGGGTGGGGGGGATGAACCAGCTCTATCCCATTATGCTGAACCAGAATAGTAGTAGTAGTAGTAGTAATAATAATATAATAATAATAAATTCCCAGCTAATACTCAGGATTCCCTTGGCACCCCATGCTGTTTAGATATGACTTTCTTTGTTCCCCTTTATTCTTTTGAGATGAACTTTTCCTCTCCTTGACTTTTCTGGCTTTATCTTATTTAATTTTGTTTTTTAAAAAATCTCTTTTTCTTTTGGCTTTTCCGGCATGAACATTTCTTTCTCGCTCTTTAGCCCCCAGGTAAGAGGTCTCCTTCCTGTTTTCCAAGCCAGCCGAATATCCCTTTGATGTTGGCTGGTGGTATTTCCTGCCTCTCCCCCCCCCCCCCCGGCTCCCCCCTTCCTCTTTCCTTCCAAGGCCGTAGCAAAATCAGAGCCCCGTGACCAACCCATTTCTCCGTCTCTCTTCATCCCTCCTGGGGTTATTCTTTTAACCCGGGCATTTCCCGTGCACTCACTGAAGTAGCCCCCCTCCTCCCCAAAGAAATAGAAATGCCCCGAAAGCAAATCAGCCAAAGAAGAGAGCCTCCATGGGCAGGAGCAGTCTCTCTTAAAGCCCTAGGTGCCGAGCGGAACCAGAAGCTCTCGCCTTTGGGCCTTCCCAGAAAACAAATGCAGAGTAGCGTTTGCAGGGACCCTTCAAAAATATTTTGGATTTCGAGTCCTCTTTGGCTGCCGGCAAGGGGTTATGGGAAATGTAGTCCATAAGCACAAAGGGAGAGTGCCAGATGGTAAGTGACAGTCTCCCTCATGGGCACCCTTTGGGTGGGCCAAGGCACATGGGTTTTGGGGTCGCCATGGGGGTTCCAACCTTTGCTCCGTTGTTTCCGGCAGCGTGGAGGTGATCCGCCTTGGGCACAGCTACTTCATCAACTGGGACAAGAAAATGTATTGCGGGAAACGGTGCACGCCGGCCGAGGCCCGGACCACGACGCTGAACGAGGAATTGGGTCAGGTGGAGTACATCTTTTCGGACAAGACGGGCACCCTCACTCAGAACATCATGGTGTTCAGCAAGTGCTCCATCAACGGACGCAGCTACGGTGAGCCATCCATCCATCCATCCATCCATCCATCCATCCATCCATCCATCCATCCATTGTGGAGCCTCTCTGTTCCGGGGCAGTCTACCTCCAGCCGCCTTCTAAGAAAAGGCAGTCGCTCTTCCTCTCTTGATTGCCTCTCCGTCCACGGGACCGATGGGCAACGTTACTGAAAGGCCGTTGAGATTCGGTCCAGCCGAAATTCTTCCCCCTTAGCCCAGGCAAAGGGCCCTGTTGCATTTAATGCAGAGCTCTGGGAAAAATATTTGCAATCTGAACTCTTCTCCCTTACGCTTCCCTCCCTCGCTTCCCGCGTTCCAAGTCTCGCTCTTTTCCGCAGGCGACGCTCTAGATGATCTCGGATACAAGGCTGAGCTTGGAAAGGTAGCACACCGCCGGGGACTCTTTCAGGGTGGCAGGAAGGAAGAGGAAAATACGGGATTTGGGGAAGGCTCCGTCCACCGAGCTGTGAAGCCGAAAAGCCAACCGCTCCCCCAGACCGGTCTCTCTTCAAACCCTGCGGCGTTCTCCGGACAGAAAAGAAGCATGCTGAGCGTGTGCAGGCGCCTTCTGAAAAGGGGGGGCGTGGCCAGGCTAAAAGGGGGCGGGGCTGAAACAGTCCCCACCCACCCAGACAGCCGCTGATTCTCATAGGCTTCGGCTGGCTAACTGAGATGCTCCATTCCCGCTGCGCCGTTGGTTGCGTTACCAGTTGCAACTTGGCGACAGCCCTTGGAGGGGCTGCGTCGAAATTTCGGGGGTCCCCTCACACCCATGGGGGTCTTGCCTTGCGGACCCCCCAGTTTACAGCTTGTGCACCGGCCCGTTAAGCCACTCCCTCTGCTGTTTGTATTTTTGGCCTGCTGCAAGCAGCGTCTAACCCTTTCTTCCAGAGAAGAGATCCGGTGGATTTTTCCTGCAACCCGCTGGCGGATCCCATGTTTACCTTCTGGGACACCGGACTTTTGGAAGCGGTGAAGCTGGGCAACCTTCACGTCCACGAGTTCTTTCGTCTCCTCTCTCTCTGCCACACCGTCATGTCTGAAGAGAAATGCCCAGGTTAGGACGGGAAGTTGACGCTTGAAAGACGGAGAAGCAAAAAATCTGGGAAACGGGGGATCATGTGCGGAATCCATCGTGTTCTTTCTGGGATTCCTGCCGATCTCCTTAGCCAAACAGAACCCAAATGATTGCATCTTTTTCTCTCTCTCCTTTTCCCATGTTCTCTTTCATATACCGAGTTTTAAATTGTAAATTCCCTGGTCAGTGCCCTGTCCCGTTAGTTTTCTGCAACCTCCAACGTACTCTGGAGATCATACAATAATATAAGCGTTACATTAATAAGAATCTTAACAGCTGCATTAGTAGTAGTAATAATGAGGGTGATGATAATAACAAGAAATAATAATAATAATAATATAAAAAAACCACCCCAAACTAAAAGTTCCAAATTGCCAAATTTGGAAAACCAGAAACCCACATTTCAAAACAGAAGGTGATGTTTGCACATTCCAAATTACAGGTAGTCCTCGCTTAACAACCATTTGTTTAGGGATGGTTTGGACTTACGACGGTGCTGAAAAAACCGACTTACAACCGGTCCTCACACGACCATTGCAGTGTCCCGTGGTCACATGATTGCCATTTTCGACCTTCCCGGCCGGCTTCTGGCAAGCAAAAGCAATGGGGAACCGTGTGATTCGCTTAACGACCACGTAGTTCGCTTAATGCCCGCAGTGATTTGCTTAACGACTGCCACAAAAAGGTCGTAAAATTGGGTCAGATTTGCTGAATGACTGCTTTGCTTAGCAACTGAAATGGCCAATTCTGGTTGTTAAGTGAGGACTACCTGTATGTGAACATAGAAAGGCTTTTTCGTCACCCATCTTAAGCGTGTTGGGTGCACACAGCCCTACAAAAGTTGTGAAAATGCGGAATTAGTAACCTGGCTGGCTCGTTGGGCCAAGCCGCACACGGTTTTGTACAACAGCAGAAGCCTTAAAGCGTGGTTTATAAATAAATAAATAAATAAATAAAAATAAATAATAAATAAGCCACGATAGCAGCCAAACCCCGAAACGTGGTGTGTGAACTGAAGGCTTTGCCGCAGAAGAGCCGGGGGTGAAGAAAACTCCAAAATCCGTCCTTTTCAAATATCTTAGAGTAACTTCTCTTCTTTAACAACTCGGTTGAAAAGGAGAAAGAAGGAACATTTCTTCTGAACCCTTTTAAGCACATTTGCAGGTAGTATGAACTGAGGCTTGAGGGTGTATTAATGCCACTCCTTGCAGGGTTAGGAATCTGGGAGGCAACACAATAATCCAAAACGTTCAACCTGGATTGTCGCCCTCTTCCCCTGATTCCTCTTCCCCTTAACAGGGGAATTGTACTACAAAGCCCAGTCTCCCGACGAGGGAGCCCTGGTGACGGCTGCCCGCAATTTTGGCTTCGTGTTCCGCGGGCGCACCCCCAAGACGATCACGGTGCAAGAGCTGGGCCGGCCGGTCACCTACCAGCTTCTGGCCATCCTGGACTTCAACCATGTTCGCAAGCGGATGTCGGTCATTGGTGAGGAAGGGGAGGCAACGGCCGGGGAGGAGGCGGGGCCCGCGGGAGCTCGCGGCCTCGCCCGGGCTGGTGTGGCGAGGCTGCGTCTGCGTTTGATCCAGTTGATCTTGCAGGGCTGTTGTGGGGGGAAACGGGGGGGAGAACCTTGTAGCTATTATGAGTAAATAAATTATATATCTCCCCATGTAAATTCTATCGTTTGTTTTTCTACCTTCCATTCCCCTCCCTCCCTCCCTTCTCTTTCTTTCTCCTTCTCTTTCCTTCTCCTTCTCTTCCCTTCCCTTTCTCCTCCCTCCCTCCCTCCCTCCCTTCTTCCCTTCCCTTCCCTTCCCTTCCCTTCCCTTCCCTTCCCTTCCCTTCCCTTCCCTTTCTCCTCCCTCCCTCCCTCCCTTCCTCCTCTTTCTTTCCCCTTCCCTTCCCTTCCCTTCCCTTCCCTTCCCTTTCTCCTCCCTCCCTCCCTTCCTCCTCTTTCTTTCCCCTTCCCTTCCCTTCCCTTCCCTTCCCTTTCTCCTTTCTCCTTTCTCCTTTCTCCTTTCTCCTTTCTCCTTTCTCCTCCCTCCCTCCCTTCCTCCTCTTTCTTTCCCCTTCCCTTCCCTTCCCTTCCCTTCCCTTCCCTTCCCTTCCCTTCCCTTCCCTTCCCTTCCCTTCCCTTCCCTTCCCTTCCCTTCCCTTCCCTTTCTCCTTTCTCCTTTCTCCTTTCTCCTTTCTCCCTCCCTTCCTCCTCTTTCTTTCCCCTTCCCTTCCCTTCCCTTCCCTTCCCTTCCCTTCCCTTCCCTTCCCTTTCTCCTTCCTCCCTCCCTCCCTCCCTCCCTCCCTCCCCTTCCCTCCCCTCCCCTCCCCTTCCCTTTCCTTCCCTTCCCTTCCCTCCCCTCCCCTCCCCTCCCCTCCCCTCCCCTCCCCTTCCCTTCCCTTCCCTTCCCTTCCCTTCCCTTCCTTTCCCTTTCTCCTCCCTCCCTCCCTTCCTCCCCTTTCTTTCCCCTTCCCTTCCCTTCCCTTCCCTTCCCTTCCCTTCCCTTCCCTTCCCTTCCCTTCCCTTCCCTTCCCTTCCCTTCCCTCCCTCCTTCCCTCCCTCCCTCCCTCCCTCCCTTCCTTCCTTCCTTCCTTCCTTCCTTCCTTCCTTCCTTCCTTCCTTCCTTTCCCACCAGTGCGCAATCACGAGGGGCAAATACGCCTTTACTGCAAAGGGGCTGAAATCATTCTCTTGGAAAGGCTTCATCCAGGCAACCGAGAATTGTACAACATCACCACTGACCATCTCAGCGTAAGCGATCATCACGTCGGGGCTGTACATGTGGAAATGATGCAAAAGCGGGCAAATGTTTTTAGCAGGGGACCCTATTTCTGATTTTTTTCAACATTTCTGTTTCCCCCGAAAGAGCCCCAAAGAAAACCCGTCAGTGAGCAGATAGATCCAAAATGTTTGAGCTACTTTTTAATCCTTTCGGTGTTTTTTTTAAAAACTTATTTCATACCCTTGCTGAGAGCCGCGAGCGAGGCGGAGGCCGGGCATGCAAAAGTGTCAGGACCACAACGGGATGGGGGGGGGGGGCGTCCGGCACGGCTTCGGGCAGGCGAGGCCGGCCCGAGCTCCGGCTGGGAGCGAAGGCGGCTCTTTCCAGCGACGTTCCTTCCCGCTTGCAGGAATACGCCGGCGAGGGTCTCCGCACGCTGGTGCTGGCTTATCGGGACCTGGAAGAAAAGTCCTACGCCGGGTGGGCCGAGCGACTTCAGCAAGCCTCTCTGGCTGGCGAGGGGCGCGAAGAGCGGATGGCCCGGCTGTACGAGGAGGTGGAAAACGACCTGGTGGTGGGTGTTGGGACCCCCTTCCCCTCTTTATTGCAGGGGAGCAGTGCCCTGATCCCCTGGGTCATCTCGGACCCCCCTCCTGCCACTCTGACCCCTTTTTCCATCCTGCCCTGTTGCTGTTTTTTGGTTTGCAAAACTCGAACAGCTCCCCGAAGGGTCTGGTGCAGGTTAGCCGGAGCAAGATACAGGTAGTCCTCGCTTAACACCCATTCGTTTAGTGATGGTTCGGACTTACGACGGTGCTGGGAAAACCGACTTACGGCCAGTCCTCACACTTACGGCCGTCGCGGCATCCCCGCAGTCACGTGATCACGATTTGGGCACTTGGCAACCAGTTCTCCTTTATGACCATTGCGGTGTCCCGTAGTCACGTGATTGCCATTTTCGACCTTCCCGGCCAGCTTCTGGCAGGCAAAATCAATGGAGAACCGCGTGATTCGCTTAATGCCTGTGGCGATTCGCTTAACGACCGCTGCAAAAGACGTTGTAAATAGGGTCGGATTCGCTTAATGACCGCTTCGCTTAGCAACTGAAATTCCGGTCCCAATTGTGGTCATGAAGCAAGGGCTACCTGTAGCACAATGTTTTTCTTTTTCTTTCTCATCATCTTCTTTCTCCTCCAGCTGCTGGGAGCGACGGCTATCGAAGATAAGCTGCAGCAGGGAGTTCCGGAGACCCTCGCTCTTCTCAGCTTGGCCAACATTAAGATTTGGGTCCTGACGGGGGACAAACAAGGTGAGGGACTGGTCAAAGGCAGCCTTTATCTTTGCGTTCCCTCGTTTTTCCCCGTCTGTTTTCTTTTTTTCTGTTCACGTTTTCTTTCTTTTTTGGGTTTCCTTCCTCCCTGTGCGTTTTCTTTTTTCCTTTGTGTGTCTCCCTGCTCCATATTTAAAAAAAAAAAATTTTTTTTCATGTTTTCTTTTTCTCTTCATTTCTCTCCCGAGCCGCCCCTTTTCCCCCCAGGATTGGGGTTGACTGATGCCTTTACTGAACTATTTTGAGACTGACCTCGCAGGGCACGCGGTTTCCAGAAAACGCAGCGTCCCGTTTCCGTAAAAATAACCACTTAAAATACAACATGCGAGCTAGCAATAGATCATTCTAATGAACCACTGAAAGGGGCCCAGGCTCAGATCAAGCTTTAAGAAAACGCTGCTCCCAATAAGTGAGCTATTAAAGGCCATTTACAACCTTGCCTTGACTGGTCCCTGAAACATAGCTCATTAGAGAGGGAGGTTTGCCGAGTAAACTTGGGCTGCCGCCACCAGGGAGACTGAAAATACCGGTCTGCGTTTTGAGCACTTCAGTGACTCATGAGCAGCGGAGGGAAGCTTGTCCGTTTATCACTCGGGGAATACTTGGTCCAACACACTTAACTACTAAATCAGTCCATGCTCTGGAGTTGTGCAACAAATATCTATCTATCTATAGCTGTCTCTCTCTAAATACCTATCTATCTCTCTATCTAAATATTTATCTCATCTATCTAACCATCTCTCTTCACCTAAATATATGTCTGTCTATATCTATTTAAATATTTCTCTCTCTCTCTCTTTAGATAGATAGAGATAAATACCTCTATCTATCTATCTATCATCTATCTATCTGTATCAATCTAAATATTGATCTCATCTAACCATCTCTCTTCATCTAAATATACGTCTATATTTAAATATCTATCTCATCTCATCTTTATCTTTATCTTTAGATATCTTTAGATAGATAGAAAGAGATAAATACCTATCTACATCTACATCTATTTTATTTTATTTTTATTTATTTGAATTTATATTACTGCCCATCTCCCCCGTCGGGGGACTCTAGGCAGTTCACAATAGAACAGTAAAAACATAAATAAAAATTTACAATATTAATAAATAATATAAAATCCAAGCATAATCTGTCTGTCTGTCTGTCTGTCTGTGTATATATATATATAAATATTTGTCTATCTAAATCTCTTTAGATAGAATAGAATAGAATAGAATAGAATAGAATAGAATAGAATAGAATAGAATAATAACTTTATTGTCATCCCACTATACACTATACAAGTGCACAATAGAATGAAATTTCGTTGCAGTTGGCTCACAAATTCACTCAAGCAATAAAATACTAATGATAATAATAAAAAAACATAATTACTATAAAATACCCATTCTTATAAAATATACATTCTTAAAAAATATACATTCTTTAACTCACAATTTAAGTCAAACATTAAAATACTAATAAAAGTCCATAATTACTATAAAATATACATTCTTTACATATCCAACATATTTCACCTAAAAGAACCTATTTGGCATTCAAGAATCCAATAGCCTGGGGGACAAAGCTGTTTCCCAATCTGGCTGTAGATGTGATCTTAGATGCATAGAAAGAGATAAATACCTATCTATATCTATCTAAATATTTGTATCTAAATATCTATCTATCATCTGTCTGTCTATCTGTCTCGCTCTAAATGCCTGTCTGTCTATATCTATCTAAATATTTGTATCTAAATTTTCTGTCTGTCTATCCAACTGTCCATCTGTCTCTCTGCCTATTTCCCCACCCGTCTCCAGCCCCCGGGCTCCCCTAGGACGTTGGTCGCCCTCCGGGAAGGGGGCAATGCCACGCCTCCCCCGGGACGCGCAGACAAACACGGGGACCCCTCCCTGCCGTCAGCGGGAGCCCAAGGAGAGTTGGATTTGGTGGCTCCGGGCTCAGGAACCCTTCTCTGCCTCTCCTTCCTCAGAGACGGCGGTCAACATCGGCTATTCCTGCAAACTGCTGACTGACGAAATGATGGAAGTCTTTGTCATCTCCGGACACACCGTCTTCGAGGTCCGGCAAGAGCTGCGGTGAGTGGGATTTTCCCAAAACCCGTCTCCCGTCCCGGGACCTCGTTTCCGTGCGCTTGCGATGGCTTTTTCCGGCTTAGTTTGCTCCCCGCGGTGTTGGCAGCACGCATGTTTTTTTGGTTAAATCATCCGAGCCCAGCAAATGAAGAACTTGGACATTTTTTTTGGGGGGGGGATCCCTCCTTTTTTAGCCTTTTTTTTTTTTTTTTACCGTAGATCTGTAATAATTGTGGCCTTCCTCCTCTCCTTTGCGCCTCCCCCTCCTCTGGCAGGAAGGCTCGAGAGAAGTTGATGGACTCGTCGCGGTCGATGGGGAACGGGTTCGCCTTCCAGGAGAAGCTGTCCGCCTCGAAGCTGGCGTCTGTCCTGGAGGCTGTGGCGGGGGAATACGCTTTGGTTATCAACGGACACAGCCTGGTAGAGAGGGATGGGGCTGTTTTAAAAGAAGCTGTGTAGATCTGGGGCTCGCTCCTGTAGAATTTCAGAAGGGGGGCTGTCGAGGTCATCAAGACTGACCCGCTGGTCAACACGGCCATAGTCTCGGTTTAGGAAAAAACCACCTGCCACAAATATGCTTCCCAAGGCTAAGAGAGCGTTTCCCCCCTTGTTTCCCTTCATTCTTTAATTTCTACCTGGTTTGGATAAGGTCCCTTGCAGAAATCGGTGGATAAAATATCTTGCGTGAAGCGGTGTACCCCTCTTTCCTCCTCCTCCTCCTCCTCCTCCCCTCGGCTCCAGTTTTCTGAGAACTGAGTTCCGAACATTTCTTGGGAACGGTAGGAGCCAGTCGAGGCAGAGATAGGAAGAAGAGAGTGTTCTAAGGTAGACTGCTGCTGACCATGGGGGTGCCATTAAAGGATCCAAACTCTTTCAGGCATGAACCGAAAAGCGGGGTGCTGCCCCCTGAACTCTCCCCTCGTTTCCCTCCCAGGCGCACGCCCTGGAAGCCGACATGGAGCTGGAGTTCTTGGAGACGGCGTGTGCTTGCAAGGCGGTCATCTGCTGTCGAGTGACCCCCTTGCAGAAGGCTCAGGTGGTGGAGCTGGTGAAGAAATACAAGAAGGCCGTTACTCTGGCCATCGGGGATGGGGCGAACGATGTGAGCATGATCAAGGGTGAGTCTCCGGGTGGGAATTGGCGCCGGGAATCTTGAAGCCTAGGAATCCTTTTGAAATCTGCACGTGGTTCCTTCCGCAGTCGTCTCCAGCCAGTTGTGGGCTGGGGGATTCTGGGAATTGGCGTCCCAAGGTCGGGAGGGGGTGTTCCAGAATTCTCAGCCTCGTCTGTAGTGGCTGGGGGAATTCTGGGAATTGGTGCCCTCAGGTTGGGAGGGGGTGTCCCAGAATTCTCAGCCTCATCCGCAACAGTTGGGGAATTCTGGGAATTGGCGTTTTCTGGGTGGAGGACAGCTGCCCAGATGCCGCCTTGACCTCCTCCTGCTTTTCGGCTTCCTCCCCGATTCGTGGCAGCCGCCCACATCGGCGTGGGCATCAGCGGCCAGGAGGGGATCCAAGCCGTGTTGGCCTCCGACTACTCCTTCTCCCAGTTTAAGTTCCTTCAGCGCCTGCTCCTCGTGCACGGACGCTGGTCGTACCTCCGTGTGTGCAAATTCCTCTGCTACTTCTTCTACAAGAACTTTGCCTTCACCATGGTGCACTTCTGGTTCGGCTTCTTCTGCGGCTTCTCAGCCCAGGTGCGGCGCCCGGGACCCACAGGGGCCGAAGGGGGACGCGGGCAGCCCGGACGGCGCGAGGGCTAACGTCTTCCTTTTCTCTCCTCCCAAGACCGTGTACGATCAGTACTTTATCACACTGTACAACATTGTTTACACCTCCCTGCCCGTCCTCGCCATGGGGGTCTTCGATCAGGTCAGTCCGTGCCCCTGGCCGCCTTCACGCCAGCAGGGTGGGGTCAGGGGGGCAGCCGAGCAAAGGGTTCGTTTAAAGGAGGGCAACGATGCGGAGGAGGACTGCTGCTGCGGCGTCTCTGTACGAGTCCCTGTTCGGAACGCGCCTGCAGATCAGGGACTCGGGCAGAGACGCGCTCTGGAGGGACGACTTATTTATTGATTTATTTATTAAAGAGATTTATATGGCCGCCTCATGGTGACTCCGGGCGGCTTACAAAAATAAAAGGCTGCGAGCAGTGTTGCTTTTCTGTTCATGGAGCCTCCGCAGGCTAGAAAAGAATTCCCAAAGCCGCTTCCAAGGCTGACATGAGCCGCAGATTTAAGGATAAGCCATCGATTTGAGATGAAAGCGATACAAAAAAATAATAATAAGGAAGGAGTCCGATTTTATTTCAGTTCCTTGTACTTCGCATTTGTTACGGCAGGGAAAAGAAGGAAAGAAAAATCTTGCTTTGATTTTTTTAAAAAGAAAAAGTTAGTGGGAAAGTACTTCTCCAGGAAATGGTTACCAGGCTGTGTAGCCATGAGGTCTAGAGCCTTGAAAAGGGAGGGAGGGAGAATGAGGAAGGAAGGGAGGGAGGGAGGGAGGGGAGGGGAGGGAGGGAAGGGAGGGTGAGGATGGAAGGAAAGGAAAGGAAAGGAAAGGAAAGGAAAGGAAAGGAAAGGAAAGGAAAGGAAAGGAAAGGAGGGAGAATGAATGAATGAATGAATGAAGGAAGGAAGGAAGGAAGGAAGGAAGGAAGGAAGGAAGGAAGGAAGGAAGGAGGGGGAGGATGGAAGGAAAGGAAAGGAAAGAGGGAGGGAGAATGAGAGGGAGGGAGGGAGGAAATTGTCCATCTGCCCACTAAACCGCTGCTCCGTGCGCATAACTCTGGACAGCCCAATCTGGATTGTTCCTCTGCCCTTCCAGGATGTGCCCGAACATCGTAGCCTGGAGTACCCCAAGCTGTACGAACCGGGGCAGCTGAACCTCCTTTTCAACAAGCGCGAGTTTTTCATCTGCATCGCCCAAGGGATCTACACCTCGGTCTTCATGTTTTTCATCCCGTACGGGGTCTTCAGCGACAACGCCCACCTGGCCGACTACCAGTCCTTTGCCGTGACGGTGGCCACGTCCCTGGTCATCGTGGTCAGCGTGCAGGTGCGCTGCGCCCCGCCCTTGCACGACTGTCCCCAAACTCCCAACGCTGACGGCGCTCCTGGGAGGGAGTCGCCCAGCGCCGTGCACAGATTCGGTCAAAAGAAAAAGGCCGTGCCCGAAACCTCAAGGATGTCCCCGCCGTGCCCGTTGGCATTCGGGATCCGAGCGCCTGCTCCTGAGGGCAAATGCCCAGCCCGATTTCTTTGGAAGCGCGAAGGATTTGGGAGCGCTGGGCGCACCCACAAAGGGTGGCACCTGTGGCGTTTCCCAAGGCTGCTGGAATAAGCCACAGGACAGACTCGGGAGATCTCCTGGTGGTAACCTTTCCTCCTCCCTCAACAGATTGGCCTGGATACCGGATTCTGGACGGCCATCAACCACTTCTTCATTTGGGGCAGCCTGGCTGTTTATTTCGCCATCCTCTTCGTCATGCACAGCAACAGCCTCTTCCAGCTTTTCCCCAACCAGTTCCGTTTTGTCGGTGAGTCCGGGGACGAAAAGGGAAAAGACGCCTTTCGGTCTCCTTCGTCACCTGGGGCGGAGCTGCAGAACCCTTAAGATCCCTTATTTGCAGAAGAAATACATTTGTTGGGAAAAGCCAACTTGTGGAATAATCTTACGCAGCCATGGGTGGGCATCCTGGGAGAATTCTAGCACCAGGCCTGGAGCAATGCATCCTGGGAGAATTCTAGCACCTGGCCTGGAGCAATGCATCCTGGGAGAATTCTAGCACCAGGCCTGGAGCAATGCATCCTGGGAGAATTCTAGTACCTGGCCTGGGGCAATGCATCCTGGGAGAATTCTAGCACCAGGCCTGGAGCAATGCATCCTGGGAGAATTCTAGTACCTGGCCTGGGGCAATGCATCCTGGGAGAATTCCAGTACCTGTTTGGGGCAATTGGGAGAATTCTGGTGACTGGGCATTCTGGGAATGCATTCTGGGAAAATTCTCCCCTTCTCGGCTGCTCTTAGAATAAGGAGTCCTGATGGTGAAATCTCAGGGCATCTGCATGTGGCACATGTAAAAAAGGGGCAGGGTCTTGTTGGCATGGGGGGGGCTACCATTCTGGCTTCCTTGCCCCTCCGTCCCTTCCGCGTTGCAACCCTATCCCAGTTCCAGCCTACTGGCTTCTTTCCTTGAACCCTTGTCCTCCTCTGCGTCAGGCAACGCCCAGAACACGTTGGCCCAACCCGCCGTGTGGCTCACCATCGCCCTCACCACCGTGGTCTGCATCATGCCCGTCGTGGCCTTCCGTTTTCTCAAGCTGGACCTCAGACCGGAGCTCTCGGACACGGTGGGTGAAGCCTGGGGCCCTTTTGGTTTCCTTGCGGGACGATTCCCTGCTTGGATCCGCAGCGCAGGCGGTCTCTTCCGACAAACGTTAGCTTATGGCGGCCGTAATGCATCTTTTAAAATCAATTTCCCAGTTAGTCTGGGTGAGTGTGTATGAGGGGGAAGTGAACCACGTGGACGTTAAGCGAGTCACACGGTTCCCCACTGATTCTGCTTGCTGGAAGCTGGCCGGAATCACATGACCGTGGGACGCTGCGACGGTCATAAATGCGAACCGGTTGCCAAGTGCCCAAATCGTGACCATGTGACTGCAGGGATGCTGTGATGGTCGTAAGTGCGAGGACCGGTCGCAAGTCGTTTTTTTCCAGCACCGTCGTAAGTCCGAACCGTCGCTAAACAAATGGTTTTTAAACGAGGACTACCTGCAGTTGGCTGTTGGCGGGGGGGTTGTTTAAAACAATGAGGCAGGAAAGAAATTGAAATGGAGGACTTGGTTGGCTGGATAGATCCTGAACAGGAGGGTTCCCATAACCCGTTTGGGGGAGATGGGCAGTCATATAAATTTAAATAATAAATAAATAAACTCCAACGGTTAGTTCCAAGTCCAGCTTGCTAAATTAGTCTCGTGAAGCCCACTACAGCAGGTCCCCGTTTTAAGAACGTCCCGCTTTACGGACGACTCCTAGTTAAGAATGGACTGCCGTAAAGACTACTATATTAAAAATTCGAGTTAAGTGCAACGTTTCGGGGTAAATACACAATGCTGCTTCGTGCATTGCTACGTTTCAGATGTTTTCGTGTAATTGGAAGTGTTTCTTAAGTGTTTTATACGCATAGAAAGGTAAAATACATACTACATACCCAGGCAGACGTTTGACTAGCTGATGCTCCATAGCTGTTCCGACTTACAGACGAGTTCGACTGAACGACAAACCTAGGAACGGAACTCGGTCTTAAACCGGGGACCTGCGGTAATTAGAACAGGGATGCTGGTACCGTCAACGAGATGGGGAGGAGCCGGTTGGCCTTTCTCACCTTGACGTTTCCTCGCTCTGCGTCCTTCCCCAGGTGCGTTACACCCAGCTGGTCCGGAAGAAGCAGAAGGTTCAGCATCGCTGCATGGGCCGGGTGGGGCGCGCGGGTTCGCGACGCTCCGGCTACGCCTTCTCCCACCAGGAGGGCTTTGGGGAACTCATCACTTCCGGCAAGAACATGCGACTCAGCTCTCTGGCCCTTTCCAGTTTCAGCGGCCGCCCCAGCACCAGCTGGATCGAGACGCTGCGGAAGAAGAAAAGTAGTGCGGGAGGCGAGGCCGGGAGCGGGGCCAGCAGCCCCAGCGGGCCTGACAAGACGCTGAAAGTGTGAGACCGCACCAGGGGATGGTCCTGGATGGGTGGACCCACACGCCAAAGACCCCGTTCCGCTCCGAGGATGTGGGAAAGCCGGGCGGGAACGGATCGGTCCTCGCGGCGGCCGCGGAGAGCTCGGAACCGAGGCTTGAGGTCTAAAGCTATCGCCATTTATCCAGACCCCCAAATTCAAGCCACCGGTGTATTGGGGTAGCCCAGCCCTGGCTGGCTGGCGAAAGGAAGGCGTTAAGCGTTCCTGTCCCCGGATGGGAATCCCCCTGAACTTTTGTGCTCCGTTTTTTAAATCCAGGAGGATCCACTCGTCCGGGTAACGCAGCATTTTTCCTCCAAACCACACAAGAATGTATGAAGCAAGATGGTTGGGGTGCAACGATGGGGACAAGGGCTGGGGGTGTGTGTGTGTGGAGAAATCCTTCTGGCCCAGCACTACCACTGTGTGGTTCATGTCGGTCTTTTTCGATCCGGAGAGAGAGAGAGAAAATAATATTGCAAACGAATCACGTTTACAAAAGGGAGAGGCTTTTCTGCTCCTCCTTGGACATTCAACTGGCACTCAAGGAATTGGGTTCAGAGGGGAGGTTCCTTGTTCACTGAAGCAGCAACCAGCCCAGCCTCGCCAGGGCAGCCCTTGGCATGGGATACTCAGGTTGAAGGAAAGACTCGCTCCGTTGCGATGCCCAAGTCTCCGCACGGGGCTTGGCTCTTCTCAAGGATCAGGAGCTTTGAGACTCCCCCCAAATTGTCCGCGGAGAGGCCGCGAGTTGCGCCGGCTGCCGTCGGAGGCGTTTGATCTCCCCTGCGGCGGGAGGAAGTAAAGAGATTTTATTTTTTTATCGTGTCAGACTTGAGATTGCAAAGAGCTGCCTCCTCTTCCTTCTCCGCCACGTTCTCCGAGGGTCGCCCAGCCGGTCCCCCCGAAGCATCACGTCCCGGGAGGTCGGGGAAACGGGGGCCGCCGAATCAGAACAGAGGAAAATGAGAGCAGCACTGAGAACAGACCCGGCTGCGAGGAAGCCTTGTTTCTTTTCTTCCCTGGCCAAACTCGCCAAAACTTCCTTTTGAAGAACCAATTCATCTTCTGGCCCTTCACGGAGGGCTAGATTCCCAACTGCAGATTGATGGAGGAAATCTCCACAAAATCCCCAAGCCAACATTTCCTACCTTCCTTCTCAACCTGAACAACTTGAGGATCTGTGGACTTCAACTCCCAGAATTCCCCAGCCAGCATGGCTGGGAGTTGAAGTCCACAGATCCTCAAGTTGTTCAGGTTGAGAAACACTGCGCTAAAGTGAAGGGCGAGTCCCTATATTCTGGTTTGGGTAGAGAATTCCTTAGAGCTGGCTCGACCGTTAGGGGAAAAGAAGTAACAACAAATCCTGCTGAGTCCCCACAGTGGTCCTCTTCTGTCAAAAAGCAGAATTCGGGGTGCCGCCTGGTTATAACTTGGGGGGGGGGGCTTTTCAAATCTATCCTGTTGCCTTGAAGTAAGACATCTTGTCCTTGCGCAAATGCCGGGGGACGGGAGGTCCTGAAAAAGGAGGGTTAGGTCGGGGGCACCCCCTGGCCGGTGCCAAGATAGATTTCCTCGCACGCCAACATTTTGGCTGGCGTGCCATGGAAAGCGAGTAGCCCGGTTAAAAAGCAGCAGATCCATCGTCCCAAGAGATGCATCGGCGAGTCGGATCTCGATCTTTCAAACGCTTCCGTTGCTCCGCTCGCAAATTTGGACCACCGACGAGTTTGGACTGATTTGGGACAGCCAACCTCCGTCTCGGCGCCGCCGGCCAGGGACTGTGCCCAGGGCTCATCCGAGTCCCATTTTGATACCAAAGAGGAAATGTTTGCCAGCCAGGGAGAGGGGGGCATTTCGGTTGGCCTCCGCCTCAGCTGCGCCACACAGGGATTAAGGAACATTCCGTATAATTTATTATACATTTCTATGCCAGGCAGAATTGTATCGTTTTACGAATATAAAGAGAAATTGCATTTTCTTTAAAAAAAACAAAATGTGGTTATTTGCAGCATCACACACGTGTTGCAGATCTTCTAGGGAAAAACCGTCAATTCTGTGTGCTACGTTGTACAGTACGTTCCCCTACTTATGCGGAGAGGAGATGGCTTCTAATATTTTTTGTTTTCACGTTGCCACTGTAAGGGCTAGAAACTTGGCTTTCCTTTTACAGGAAGCTACCAGAGTAGGACTGGGGCGGGGGGTGGTTTGCAATATTCAGGACCCATTCAATAGCCCCGAGTGAGCGTTCCTTGACATGCAACAGAGCTAACCTACTGTATTTTGAAACAAGGAATACCCAGTTTTGAGTAAGAATCTTGTAGGCTTCTGTGGTCAAGAAAGACTTAAATGTCTGGCTTGTTGCAGGAAAGGAAATTACATTCACACAACAGCGTGTTAACTGGGACACGGGAAAATGCAGCAAGTTGCATTTCTGCGTGCTAAGACGGATTCCTTTTAAGCCCGTCTTTTTGGTAAGTTGTTGGGGCGAGTTCCCGTATCCTGCAAACCCAGATTGTGTCGACGTTTTGCTGGTGGTCCGCTTGGCTTGGAAAGATGCTGTGGCTCTGGGATATTGGCCAGCCTGACCAAGTGACCAGCTCCTCTCCCCACTTGGAGAATGCAGATGTCCCATGACTTGGGAAGTTACGAACTCAAGGAAATGAATTACACGGCCCCCTAAACTCAGCTCTTTGAAGAAAGTCTGCTTCGTTGTGCGGGTGCATTTTTGGAAAACCTGTAATGCATCTCATCTCTTTTATATAATAGAGAGGGGACCACCTGGGTGTTGCCAAGCTGCGGGAAAGCAATGCCTGCCACAGCTTGGCTCACTCACTCGAGCGACCTAATATTCCCTACGGCGTGGGGCTGTTTGTTGATGTTATTCCTGAGAAACCCCACACACACACACCCCACCTATGCACTTAAGAGAACTCCCCTGATTTTTGCAGGCTATTTTCCGCGAGTTGGCAATCAGATTTCAAAAGCAGCAGCTTTTGAAAGAGAAAGAGCTAGCGCGGGGGGGGGGGGGGGGAAGGCGCATAATGCTTTTTTCTGCGCAGCCCTTGTGTTTTTCCCCCCACCCACACCCCCCTCCTGACCCACATTCTTACAGCTCCTCCCCATTGCTCAACCTCTCCACCTGCTTTCACAATCCGGAGGGACATTTGCTAGCTAACAGCCAGGGCCTGAAGAAGTTCCTCAAATGCTATTTTACGGCCGGGACGTCAAGAAAAGGCTGAACAAGGTCTCCGAGGCTCTGGCAAGAGTCCTGGGGACGTGTGGCATTCCCTTGGCGTCATGTGGCTGGCTAGTGCCTCCCTGATAACCCACCTCATTGTGGCCACCGCCGGCTTCATGGACTCCACGCTGCCGTGCGTGCAACCAGGTGAGACAGTTCACATTTGTGCTCTGGGTGCGCGTAAGGACAGAGGACCGAAGTGCTGTGCCAGTCTTTCCGATGGTGTGTGCACGCATGTTTTTCCACTGACAAATAGAGTTGGGGGTGTTCGGGGAAAGCACATTGAATTTGTCATTAGGTTTAGGGGTGAATGTGGGTCGGCGTCTCAGCTGCCTGCCTGGCACAGTGTTACATTTCTCCCAGTGGTGAGAATAAAAAGGGGACTTGAACTGTGTGTGCCGCTTTGAGAAATGGTGGGATGTATGTCTGTGTGTGCAAGAGAGAGGAAGAGAAGACTGAAGAAATTAAAGACACGAAGGAAGGAAGGAGAGAGAGAGAAAAAGGGAGGGAAGGAAAGAGAAAGAATAGAAAATATAAGAAAGGGAGGGAAAGAAGGGAAGGAAGGAAAGACGGAGGGAAGAAAGAGAAGGAAGGAATTTGGGAATGGGCACAGAGAGAATCTACTAGCTGTGCTCCTGTCCTCTGAAGATGCCAGCCACAGCGACTGGCGAAACGTTAGGAACCAGAACTGCCAGAACACGGCCACACAGCCCGGAAAACCCACAACCACCATCGGATTCCGGCCGTGAAAGCCTTCGACTATACAATTTGGTTCTGATCTCTAACCTGCCCCACCTCACAGGGCTGTTGTAAACGATAAAAAAAATAGATGAGGAAGCTAATACCAGCATAAGCTTCTGGTAAAGAAGTTGCCGTAGATGTTTGGGCTGAAAGAAAGTTTAGAAAGAAGAGATCAAAACAAGGAAAGGGGGAATATGTCGATGAAGGTTCTCAGTCATCCAGGTGGAACAGTCTGTAGCTTGAATCATGTCAACTGGATTTCTATTTTCTCAGTGGAAACGTTTCGCTCCTTATCCAAGAAGCTTCTTCAATCTGATTCAAGCTACAAAGGAAAGGGGGGAAAACTTGTTCTTTCTCTAGAACAAAATTGGCCTCTTACAGGGAACGGAGTTTAGCAAGCCTTCGACAGATGGGGAGATTTCACTAAAATGGTTAAGGAAGACTGTGGATGGCAGGACTGGACATCGATGGAGCCAACTCAGGGTTTGGGGAGTGGGGGAGAGGAAGAAATAGGAAGACAGTTTTAAGTGAATAGCTGGCGAGGCAGAAAAACGGGTGATTCTGAAACTTCTCTGTTTTCTTTTCTGCTGTAAATGTTGGCGCTGAGTTCAACCACTTTGGGCCTCTCCCCCCATCTCTGCCTCTTCCTCAAGATCCTATTTGGGGCACAGAAGGGCTCCTAGCATGGCCCCCAATAAAATATTTATTGCGGGTTCAGGAAAGAATCTTCGTTCAATAATCCAGCGGGGCTGCATAACACCATATCGGGCAATCGTTAATCCGGGGTTTGTCGGCACCGTTATCATTTCACCGTGGGGGCGAAGGGCTGACACCCCCTTTGTTTTAACCGGGGGGGGGAGGATGGGGTCTTCTGTCCTTTTGGGAGAGAGGTGAGAGGCAAAAGAGGAATGTTGGGGAATCAGGAAAAAGAAAGGGATGATTAAGGGAAAGAGGATCCACGGCAGAATGAAATTTGCAAATAGGATTTGCAGTTCATGTTTTGGGAAACAGCCCTTGAACTTTGAGAGGCTTTACACTCTGTGTGTGTGAGTGTGTGTGTGTGTATGTATTTGTGGTGGTGGGGAGTTAATGCATGGAAGGAGAGAAGCTTAAAGATTGAGGGAGGGGAGCTGCACTGGGTGAGCTTCCAGCATCCCTCGGAGTCTATCTTACTCCTGTGCGGCCTTTGACAGCACCCTTTTGGAACTGAATTTTTAGTGTAATATTTGAGCCTCCCAAATCCGCTCTGCTTCCCTTCACCTCGAAAAGGCTCCTGCGTGGCTGATCTGGTTAGGTATCCGACAGAAATACCTGATTCTCCCCTGTCTATGAAGGTTCTCAGTCATCCAGGTGGAATTGTCTGTAGCTTGAATCATGTCAACTGGATTTCTCTTTAAAGAAGAAAAATCCAGTAAAGAGAAATCCAGTTGACATGATTCAAGCTACAGACTGATTCTCCCCGCTTTGCACCCCGAGCCCTTTTGCCAAGAGGACTGTCTTAAATTTTAGCAGGGGCTAAACCTGGTTTTGGGGAGTTAAAGGATTATGCTAAAACATGGTTTGGGCCACTCAAGAGTGCCAAAGCAAATCGAACAACATTGCGGTTGTTCCAGAGCAAGATTATTTCCAAAAAAGATTCGGATTCCCCCTAGCATCTCTTCCTCTGTCTGTACTTTTCAAAATTGAATCTACCACTCAGAAAAACAGAAAGAGGAAGCGAGGAGGCAGAAGGGAAAAATGCCATTTAGACATCTTTGTTGTTCTTCTTCAGCCCCAACGTTCTGCTTTCTTTTTCTTGTTTTCTGGTGAACATTAAGAAAAATTTTAAAAATAAAAATCCCCGCGATGGAGGAACGGTTGGTGGAATTGACAGCTCTTGCTGAGCCAGACGAACTAACTTCTTTGATTAGAGAAAAGACAATATCTACATTTATTGGTGACTGGAAACCCCTGATGGGCTTTTTGCATAAAAATGAAAAAAAAAATGAACATGTGATTTATGGTGTTGAGGATTAGACAGGATAGATTATAGAAAGAAGAGAGTCATGATGTGACTTTAGAGAGAGAGGTCAAAATATAATTGTGCTTGTAACTGATAGGAAGAAGATCGGAAGCCGCTGCTATGTATCTTTTTTCTTTCCTTTATATTTTCCTTTAACTTTTTCCCCCTTTCTTGCACTTTTTGCTTTCTGCTTGCTTGCTTGCTTTTTCTCTTATCTTCTTTACATTAGTTTCTATTAGTTTTTTTTGTTGTTGTTCAGTCGTTTAGTCGTGTCCGACTCTTTGTGACCTCATGGACCATAGCAAGTTTTTAAAAAGGTAAAGGTTCCCCCCGCACATTTGTGCAGTCGTGTCCGACTCCAGGGGCCGGTGCTCATCTCCGTTTGTTAGCCAAAGAGCCAGCGTTGTCCAAAGACGCTTCCACGGTCATGTGGCCACATGACGCACGCGGAACGCTGTTACCTACCCACCGAAGTGGTACCTATTCATCTACTTGCATTTGCATGCTTTTGAATTGCTAGGTTGGCAAGAGCTGGAGCTAGTGCGGGAGCTCACTCCGCACGCAGGGCTAGGGATTCGAACCTCCAAACTTGCGATCTTCCGATCGACAAGCCTGGCATCTTACCTGCTGAGCCACCACGCCCCTTAGCAAGTTTTTACCTTGTCTTTAAAAAGTTTTATATATAAAAATATTAAATATATATTTATTTATATATATATAAATTTATTTATATATAAATAAATATTTATATATTAAAAAGTTTATAGATATAGATATAGATATAGATATAGATATAGATATAGATATAGATATAGATATATAGATATATCTTACTTTTACTTATACATACATACATACAAGAATTGGGGGGGGAAAGACGGAAAACTAGAGCAGTATTTCATATATCACCCCATCTTCCAGGCTCAACTCTTAAGTGATCCAGTGAATATCTCTGGATAGAATTTTCCTGCTCTTCCTTCCTTCCTTATAGTGGCAGGCAGTTCCAAAGACAGCTGAGACTGGGATAGGCAATACTGTACTGTTCCATTTGGGAAGACCCGTTCGATCATCCTGTAACGTACCCTTGCCCACGTAGGGGCCCTTCAGTTGTGTTGGGGTACACAACCCATACCCCTGGCTGCAGATGATGGGTGTTGGAGTACCCCTGGAGGCACCACCTGGGGGAAACACATTATGGGTGTCCGTTTGGGGTGAGTGGACCTCATTGACTTCACATTGGGAAGGGTGAAGGGTTGATCACACGCACACACAAATACACACACAGGCTGCAGCCTGGCATCAGTTTGCAGCTGAAGCTGGGCCCAACCATCCCGTAAACGGGAAAAGCGGCTGCTTGGCAGAGAAGCGGTTTTCAGATTTGATCCATTTCAGCCCCGACTGATCACTAAGCGTGAACAGCCTCGGTTGGCTCACCAGCCTGGGTGTGATGACATTTTCAGTCAGTACCAAAATGATTTTGGACCCTTTGTGCGTGTGTGCGCGCGTGTGTTGGTGTGTGTGTGAAAATTGTGCGCAGCACGGACGATGCATCGATTATGTGCCATCAAGCTGGTGCCGACTCTTTGCAACCACAGAGATAGATTTTCTCCAGAAGGATCAGTCCCCAATCTGGTCTTTAAAGACTTCCACCCGTCGCCGCTGAAACTGAGTTTGTCCACTTTGCTGCTGGTCCTCCTCTTCTTCCCTTTCCTTCCACCTTTCCTGGCATCCGAGCCTTCTCTTCACATTATGCGTGCAAAATTTGAGCCTGGCCCTTTGTGGCCCGAGTGAGAACTCTTGAGTTGGTTTGGGCGATGGTCTATTTCTTTGTCTGTAGCTTGAATCATGTCAACTGGATTTCTATTTTCTCAGTGGAAACGTTTCGCTCCTTATCCAAGGAGCTTCTTCAGTCTGAGCAAAGTTGGTAAGGGAATCCTTAAATATGTTTCTAGGGTGGCTGTGTGACCTTGCACCTGGGGCTAGGTCATGGTTATATTGAGATGTCATTTTAAGTCCTTTTATCATCTAAAGGAGGATCGTTTGTTTTCTTGGCTGACGTGGATACATGGAGGCACACAGGGCTTCATTCATTGGAGGACGTGGAGAGCGGCTGGTAGCTCGGCAGGGTTTGTTGGACTGCGCTGCCCATCATCCTTTGCCACTGGGCCGGGGACAATAGGAGTTCAACACACTTCAAAGTTCAGCACAACAGTTACTGGTCTTTAATGCCTGTGTTGTAGTTCATACTGCAGGAATAAACAACTCCTCCTCCTCCTCCTCCTCCTCCTCCTCCTCCTCCTCCTCCTCCTCCTCCTCCTTCTTCTTCTTCCTCCTCCTCCTCCTCCTCCTCCTTCGTCATCATAATCTCACCTCCTTCTTCATCATCATTTCATCTCCTTCTTCATCATCATCATCTCACCTTCTTCATTATCATCATCGTCGTCATCATCATCTCCTCTTCTCCTCCTCCTCCTCCTCCTCCTCTACATGTGTATTCACTCCAAAATTCATTCCAACAGACTAGCACATACAATTCTGACAAGACTAAGAAGGTATCCAAAATTCCAATCCAAAATTCCTCCCTCCCTCCCTGCAAGGTAGATCAGGCTGCCTGCCCTGCATGGTTTCAAGCAGTCCAGCCGCTGTGGCATGCCACAACTCTGTCTGCAGCCAACTTTGCTCCATTCCTCAAACCACGATTAAGCCAGGATCACCCTGCTTCCACCCAACAATGTAAGCAGAGGGATTAGCAGCGATCCGTGAATTTAGAGGCCGCATTGGGAGAGAAGCAAGCCTTGGCTTTCAGCTGTTAACCTTTAATCAAATGCCAGATTTGGCACAAAGATATCTGCCTTGCAGGAAAGGCCTGCTGTTCCGCCAATGACCTTTTCCTAAATTGATTACCACCCAACTGTTCCGTAGCCCGGAAACCAATAAGGATTTGCTAATCGCTTTTCCTGAAATCTGATCTGTTTGATTTCGTATTATTCCCCAGGGCCTGTCTCATAGGATGGGTACGTTTATTCTTAGCAGACTTAATAGACTGCTTGTTCTGCCACAGCCGTCTTTAGATTCCTATTGATTATTAGCCTTTTTTCATTTTACCGGATTCTGCTGACCCACTTGGGGCCCCACAACCAGCTACTTCCTGACGGTGGATCTTTCGGTGGCAAAACGGGTACAATCCACCCCATCGGAGGAATGGATCAGAAAGCCCCAGTTTGGCAGAAGTAGAAAAAGAGGGAAACTCCTAAAGAAAAAAAAATATTTATGTATTTGAATTTATTAGCCGCCCAATGGACTCTGAGCAGCATGTAAAACTAGAAAAAACATAAAAACAGATAAAAATATCAAATGAGACCAAAATAGTTTTATAGACAGTAGACTGAAACAAAATGAAATATATTCTAGGCGCCAAGGGCAGAGTGTAGAGAAAACAACAGAGAAAGAAATGAAGAAGGAAGGACGGTGATGGGGGTGAGGAATGGAGTAGGTTCAAAAGGGCCCAGCCGGCTGGCCGGCTAAAAGCCGAAAAGCTGCACTTTATTTCAACATTTTGCAAGGACAGCCCCACGTGCCCAGAGGCAGCTAAGTAGCTTAATTAACTCAGGCCAGTTCATAACCTCCTTCTGTGAGGTCTGGCCATTTCAGCTGTGCTTGGCTAGAAGAGCAAATATTGACCAAAAAACAGAGCAGAGTCGCTCCATAGCAACGGGAAAAGAACAAGGTCAGAGGGAGTAGCTGGTGTGGGGAGAGGCCCAAGGCCACATTTGTGGACATCAGTGAAAGCAATTCCTAGAATCCCCTGGAAACATACACCGGTGAATGGTCGTTGCTAATTTGTGTGTGTGTGTGTGTGTGTGTGTGTGTGTTTGTGTGTGTATATATATATATATTATTTTTGTATATAAATATAATATAAATTTATATAATAAATATAAATAAATATATTTATTTATATAAAAGGTAAAGGTAAAGAAGCATCAACTGCTTTGTTTAAACAGGGGAGTTTGGGGCCTGTGGAACTCCCTGCCACTCCATTCAATGATGCGCTCAAAACGGTGTGTTAACTAGGAACCTTTGTCTGAGGCCGTCTGTCGATGAAAGCCTTTGTATCGTGCAGAAATTCAGGAGCTCACGCCCCGATCGGGTGTGCCAAATGGCCAAAGCTGAGTCCACATTCAGATTCTTGCAGAACAATGAAACGTCGATGCACGCTTTTGCAAAAATGGTTTCATGCAAACATTGATACTTGGTGGATTAAAGCTGGTCTTTCGTGTTGGCTGCCAACATCTATTTTTCCTACTGCCGACGATGGCAATGTTTCGGCTCGTCCGTTTTGTTCTTTTGCTGTTTATTTGGAGGGGTTTCTTTGCTTGATGGTTTTGGAGAAAAACTTTAATGAGGTTTCTTGTAACAAAGGGAAGAAAAACAAGCAACCTTAAAGTGGCTTGCAACAAGCCAGAAAAACATACAAGCAACACTGTTGCATCACCAATGAGTAAAAGGGACCTTGAAGGATAGATGCACAAATATTCCCTCCACCCCAAGCCCAAAACCAATTAAAAAAATTTAATTTTATTCTTTTATTTAATTGTATTTATTTAAAGCATATGTACAGCTATTATTTTATTCTATTTTATATTTTATATTTTATATTTTTTATTTTTTTATATCTTAATTTATATTTTTTATGTTTTATTTTATTTTATTATTATTTAATATTTTGCAGTTCCACCAGCCGGTGCAATTATTGCCCGGCTGGGCTCAAATGTTACTCTGCCCTGCCCGGAAGGGGAGCTCAGAAACCGGACCCTGCTGCGCTGGAAGTTTGAAGGACGGCCCGTCTCTTCCCCTCCTGCTGGGTGGGATTCCCCCAACGCAAGTCTTTTTCTGCCCTCCGTCCATTACAACTGTTCTGGCTCTTACAGCTGCTCCGAGGGCAGCCGTCTTCTCCGCACCCTGCGCTTGATCGTAGAAGGTGAGCGTTCGAATCCTCCAGTCGCGCCGGCTCCGGTTACGTTCCCATTCTTTGGCGCCTGGCTTCCGCCCTCTCACGGCCCTGGGCCTTGCGTGCTGGGCTTCTGAGCGAGCGCAGAGTGCTTTCCTCCCTCCTGAGACAGTGATGGCTTCTCCCCCCTTTCCAGAACCTCCCCAGGTCCCCGATTTTGCCTGTTTCCGTAGAAGCTTGGCCAAGGATATCCTGTGTGAGTGGAGAACATTGTCCCCGGTGTCGCCGCGCACCAAAGCCTCGCTTTGGGTGCAAAGGTGAGTATGCGAAAGCGGCGCTGCAGATCTACAAAGTGGTGCCAAGGCTGGTGTGGCACGGGCAGGAGGGAAGAGGAGGAAGAGGGGAAGCTGGGAAAGCTGAGGGTGCCCGGAGGTGGGGCAGAACCCTCTGCAAAGCTGGGGTCGCGTATGGCCCAAAATTTGGGATGAGATGGTTCCGCAGCCCACCGCCAAAGCAATTCCTGCCTTCGATTTGGCCTCGGCGTTGCATGGAATCTAGAATCGGTCGTCCGTAGCTTGTATCATGTCAACTGGATTTCTATTTTCTCAGTGGAAACGTTTAGCTCCTTATCCAAGGAGCTTCTTCAGCCTGAGCAAAGTTAGTAAGGGAATCCTTAAATATGTTTCTAGGGTGGCTGTGTGACCTTGCACCTGGGGCTTGGTCATGGTTATTTTGAGATGTTTATTTCTAAGTCCCTTTATCATCCAAAGGAGGATTGTTGAGATTACCCTGCTGCTGTTGAGCTTGCGAAATGGTCTTAATCTTCCTAGGCACAGAAGACAAAGCAGGAAGGAAAATAGGGGAAAGATTGTGCCTGAGGCCCCCACCTCTATTCAAGGAAGGATTTTCCAAGTTGGCATAAATGGACTCCTTTAAATTTATCCTCCTTTGGATGATAAAGGGACTTAGAAATAAACATCTCAAATAACCATGACCTAGCCCCAGGTGCAAGGTCACACAGCCACCCTAGAAACATATTTAAGGATTCCCTTACCAACTTTGCTCAGACTGAAGAAGCTCCTTGGATAAGGAGCGAAACGTTTCCACTGAGAAAATAGAAATCCAGTTGACATGATTCAAGCTACAGACTGTTCCACCTGGATGACTGAGAACCTTCATCGACAGAATTGGTAGTCCAACCCCATACCCTGGTGCAGGGAACCAAAGCTTCTCTATCAGGATGTTTGAGCAAAGAGAGTAATAGGGAGGTTTTACTATCAAACTACCCCAGCCATTCCCTTGTGACTTAATGTTCAGGCCCTGGGAAAGCAACGGGCAGAATCATCTTTCTCCAAAGTTAAACAGACTCGCTTCCTTCCATCTCAGGCCTCGGTTTCTCATTCCCACGTCCTCCTCCTTGCTGCGTCTTGCCCAAAATGTGCTCCCCGAAACTGGACACCAGTGGGGTGGGTGGGGGAGGTGGCTTTTAATTCCTGCCCTGCGCCGAACCTTGTGTCCCGTGTCCTTCACCGTCGCTGTCCCGCCGACAGGTTGACGGGCGAGAACCATACGGGGCAGCAGTGCCGTTATTACAGCAGGTCCCAGAAGTTTTTCTGCCGCATTCAAGGGCTGAACAACGAAGAAGACGTGCTGCTCCTGGTGTCCGTCTGCGTGGCCAACCTGGCAGGGACCACGCGGGGCCAGAAATCCTTCCACACCGACATTTTGCGTGAGTGTGCTCATCTCCACCTAACACGGGTTCAATTCAAAGAAGACAATCCCCCCCCCCCCACTTTCTCTGGATCAATTGGGCATTGCAATCATTATTTTCTCTCTATCATCTATCAATCTTATCATCTATCTATCTCTGTCAGTCTGTCATCTCTATCTTTCATCTATCATTATCTATCATTTATCTATGTATCATCTATGTATCATCTCTCTCTCATCTATCTATCATCTATCATAGATCATCCATCCATCCATCCATCATCTCTAGCTATTTTCTATGTCTGTCTGTCTGTCTATCATCTATAATCTGTCTGTCTGTCTTTCATTTATCTTGTATCTATCTGTCTGTCCATCTGTCTATCATCTATCTCTGTCTATCTCTGTCTATCTATCATCTACCTGTCTATCATCTACCTGTCTATCATCTACCTGTCTATCATTATCTATCTATCTATCTATCTATCTATCTATCTATCTATCTATCTATCATCTCTATCTATCTATCTATCTATCTATCTATCTATCTATCTATCTATCTATCATTTATCTATGTATCATCTATGTATCATCTCTCTCTTTCTCTCTATCATCCATCCATCCATCCATCCATCCATCCATCCATCCATCCATCCAACCATCCATCATCTCTAGCTATTTTCTGTCTGTTTATTATTGAAGGGGCGTGGTGGCTCAGTGGGTAAGACGCCAGGCTTTTCGATCGGAAGATTGCAAGTTCAGAGGTTCGAATCCCTAGCCCCGCATGACGGAGTGAGCTCTCACACTCGCCCCAGCTCTTGCCAACCTAGCAATTTGAAAGCATGCAAATGCAAGGAGATGAATAGGTACCACTTCGGTGGGGAGGTAACAGCGTTCCGCGCGCGTCATGCCGGCCACATGACCGCGGAAGCGTCTTCAGACAACGCTGGCTCTTCGGCTAACAAACGGAGATGAGCACCGGCCCCTAGAGTCGGACACGACTGCACAAATGTGCGGGGGTACCTTTACCTTTACCTTTTACTGTTTATTATTATTATTATTAAAATTTATATGACCGCCCATCTCCCCCAATCGGGGGACTCTGTTTATAGATGATAGTTTATCATCTAACATCTATCTATCTGTCCATCTGTCCACTATCTATCTATCATCTATCTATCTATCTACCTACCTACCTACCTACCTACCTACCTACCTATCTATCTATCATCTATCTTGCTTTAAGAATCGCCCGGGATATGATTGCACATTGGAAGTTTATGGCCAGGGCAAGCCCAGCTATTGTCCAGCCCCCAAACTAGGCAGGATCAGACCGACACTGATATCCCTTTCCACTGCTTTCTCATCCCCTTTTCTTGCAGTGAGGCCCGATCCCCCTGCAAACGTGCAGGTGAGTGCCGTGGAGAAAGAACCTCACAAACTCCACGTCACGTGGAAGAATCCCCATTCGTGGGGAACGAAGTATTACCACCTTCAGTTCCAGCTGCGCTACCGGGTGGAGACGTCCAATACATTCTCTGAGGTCCGACATCTCTTTCTCCAATCCATGGGGACGGGTGGGACGTTTTTCTGCAAAGAAATACGTCACTCAGGGGCGAAAGGGCCACTTCAACTGAAAAAGGGTCAACGGAAGGAGTGGCATCTGTCTTCTTCTCTCGCTCCAGGTCCATCTGAAGCATGGCGTGACCTCCTACACCATTGTCGACGCGGTGCAAAATTTCCCCCATATCATTCAAGTGCGGGGCCGGGAAGAATTTGACCACGGAAATTGGAGCGAATGGAGCCGAGAAAACATTGGTGTCCCCTGGTCAGGTTGGTACCGTTGTCAGGTGTGGACATGTTCACACCTCCTGTCTTGCACGCCGGCCGATGGCCATATTCACAAGACTTCGTCTTAAGCTCAGCTGGAGTCGGTTCTTCTGAGCTTCGTGGGTGAACTCTGCAGCGGAAGGCGGGGTGGAAATGATTCCCATAAATCCATGTACCTGATTTTGTAACCTGCTCAGGGACAAAGCCCAGATGGATTGGACTTCAGCTCCCATGATGCACCCCGGTCATTGTCGTTGGAGGATCCTGGGAGTTGAAGTCCAACATTTCTGGGGGATGCTAAGGTGAAGGTGGGCTTTTGAGTGATTATAACACTAGGAATCTCTAGCAATGTTCTTAAGGGCCCCTAATGTTCACAGCCACATTAAAGTCACGCACTTTGTTCTGAAAGAGGATCAGGGATGTGTGGAAACTAGCAAATTGAAAAAAAGCCTCTCTCTTATCTTTTCTCCCGCCTGCAAAATGCCTGATTTATTTTAGCAATATCTGGGGAGAGAGAGAAAGGGCATTACTCCTTAACTTTCTTTCATCTGTTCAGCTTCCTTTCTATCTCCTTCACTTTACCAGATACTCAAGATTCGCAGCCAGAAACAACCCACTACAGTTCAGAGGTAAGTGACTCCTATGCGAAATACTTTTTTTGCAGAGGAAGAAAATGCCCAGAAATTGTAAGAAAGATTTTGGTGCTACAGCACTAAATGGATCGTTCTCATCTGCCTTCCCTACTTTCCCTAAAATTGCCCCATAGTTGCAGTAAAAGTTGCAGTTGGAGCCCAGGTTAGAAAACAACAAAGCAAAAGATATTATTATTATTATTATTAGTAGTAGTAGTAGTAGTAGTAGTAAAATTGCAAATGGGTTGCAAATGGCAGAGCTGGTTAGCATCTTCACATATTTTGAAGGAAGGTTAAGAAGGTCAGAAACCAAATACTTATCTATTCCAATTTTGGTAGATTTTTTCCTTTCCTTTCCTTTCCTTTCCTTTCCTTTCCTTTCCTTTCCTTTCCTTTCCTTTCCTTTCCTTTCCTTTCCTTTCCTTTCCTTTCCTTCTTTCCTCCCCTCCCCTCCCCTCCCCTCCCCTCCCCTCCCCTCCCCTCCTTTCCTTTCCTTTCCTTTCCTTTCCTTTCCTTTCCTTTCCTTTCCTTTCCTTTCCTTTCCTTTCCTTTCCTTTCCTTTCCTTTCCTTCTTTCCTTCTTTTTTTAGCATTTACAAGTAACAATACAGTGGTGGTGTTAGCATTAAGCTCAAAGATTTTATTCTTTTCCATAGCCTCAAAATAACTCAATGAACTTCGGCCCGGTCCATCTTTGATCAATCTTATACTGACCCTTAATTGTCTAACTTTAGTCCTTCTTTCGGTCCACTGATCGATCTTGTATCTTTTGATGTTGTATCTTTGTTTTCAATTAAAAAATAAACAATCGAAAAAATGAAACGGTTCTCCGGTGAGAAAAGGAGGTCAAAAAAGAGAGGTTTCCCTGAGTTTTTCACCTTTTGGGTGATCCTGGTCTGCAGTGGTCTTTTTGTTAGCGTGGACAAAGCAATATAAACAGCAGCACAAACAAAGCATTTGATCTCCCAATTTTTTTCCACCTGGAATTTTAAGGGCCATCTCAAAGTTCTCTCCTGTTTTCTCATCCCTCATTTCACCATTCCATTGCACACACACACGAGGAGGAGGAGGAGGAGGAGGAGGAGGAGGAGGAGGAGGAGGAGGAGGAGGAGGAGGAAGAAGAAGAAGAAGAAGAAGAAGAAGAAGAAGAAGAAGAAGAAGAAGAAGAAGAAGAGGAGGAGGAGGAGGAGGAGGAGGAGGAGGAAGGAGGAGGAGGAGGAGGAGGAGGAGGAGGAGGAGGAGAAGAAGAGGAGGAGGAGGAGGAGGAAGGAGGAGGAGGAGGAGGAGGAGGAGGAGAAGGAGAAGGAGGAGAAGAAGAAGAAGAAGAAGAGGAGGAGGAGGAGGAGGAGGAGGAGGAGGAGGAGAAGAAGAAGAAGAAGAAGAAGAAGAAGAAGAAGAAGAAGAAGAAGAAGAAGAAGAAGAAGAAGAAGAAGAAGAAGAAGAAGAAGAAGAAACATTCATGGGAAACATGGAAATAAAACGCTTTGCTTGCACGACTGTGCGGAAGCTCCATAAAAATCCAGTGTGCAAAGTGTAACTGTCCCATTATAAAATGGTCACTACAGAAATGGTCTCTAGAGATGAGCAAGAGATGAGATTTGTGTATTTGTATTTATATGCCATTGGGCGTTGGGCAGCATATAAATTTAATAATCTGCAAGATTTGGGACAGTTCCAGAAAAGAGAAGGGAGAAAGAGAGAGAGAGATGGAAGATCATTCAGAGGGGAAAAAGGGTAGATGTCCAGATCTGCTACCATCTGGCGGGCTAGCGGTGTTTTTTTCTCTTCTATCAGGTTAAAAAAAAAAGAGGAACTATGATTTATTTAGGGACCAAGCCAGAAACTTGGGGCTGTCCCTCAGGAGAGAAACAGTTGACTCTGTTCTTCTGCCTCTTCCGTTTTTAAACTCATTTGAATGTCCCCCCCCCCCCCTGTTTTCCTTTCCGAAAGCGAGTTGCAACCGAAATATTCTCTCCTCTCCGAAGCGGCTTTGAAATTAGAAATGGCAGAAGGGAGAAGGCAGGTTGAGCTAAGAGTCATTCCTGATTCCCATGTGCAAAGCTGTAGAGTCACTTGATTTTTAACGCATCTCTCTCGGGGCGGGGGGGGGGGGGGGGCGCAAAGGAAAACAGGATCAAGAGCTAGGGAGTTTGGTCCAAACTTGGGTGTGGGTTTGTAGATAGGAGCACCTGGGCTTTGCATGGAAACTGTCCCCATAGTTGTCCAGTTGCAGAGGGGTTTGGGCATCTGACGGGTTGTGGGGGGCTCTAACCCCCCCCCCCCATTAAGCAACTTGGAGGGCATGAGCTCTAAGCCCAACAGCTGTGAAAGAAACCAATTCTTTTATTTCTAAAAATTATATCTCTTCTTTCTCTCTCTCTCTCTCTCCTATATCTGTCTGTCTGTCATCTTTCTATATATCCATCCATCTATCTTCTGTCTTCTTTCTATCTTTTACCTTCTATCTACCGTCTGTCTGTCCATCTGTCTTCTGTCTTCTACCGTTTATCTCTCTATCTCTCTATCTAATTTTTTATTGGCAAAGAATTTCATACAAGATTAGAAAACTACAGAAATGTAAAGGGGGGAAAAAAGCAGAAGATATGAAAAGATAAAAGTGAGAAACAGTAAAAGGCAAAGAAAGATATCTAAAGAAGCGACTTCCCATTTGATTTTGCTCGTTGGAAGCCGGCTGGGAAGCACACAAATGGCGATCACGTGACCCCGGGACGTTGCAACTGTTGTAAATACATGCCAGTTGCCAAGCACCCAAATTTTGATCACGTGACCGCAGGGATGCTGTGACGACCATAAGTGTGAGGACCGGTCGCAAGTCGCTGCTTTCAGCGCTTTTGTAACTTTGAACAGTCGCTAAACGAATGGTCGTAAGTCGAGGACTACCTGTAAGCAGAAAACGCTCTGCCTCTTTCAGCCCCCAGGAGTTCAAATCCTAACATTCCTATGTTATTCAACTTCTGTTTTCCTCTCTTGCAGGTCCCGTTATGCCCGGATATTGCCAGCACCTTCGCACCTACCATCTCTGTGCCCGCCGGCCACACCGATAAGCCAATTGGTAAGTGTGGGACTTTCTCAGCGGCTGCCAAACAGGGACCCCAACTTTCTGAGCCCTGCACAAAGAGCGCAGGAATATTTCCGGCAGCCGTATCAGCAGCAGCTTTCCCAGACTCCGTTCAGCTTTCCCAGAATCCCCTGCAGCAAGACTAAGATGCAGGGCATTGTGGGAGAGTGAGATTTTGGGATTGATTATGCCCTGGTTAAGGTCTTGGGAGGGGAGAAGATGAATGGGCTCATCGAACAGCCCTGACCAGCTGGGCTTTTGGGTGTCCTTTGCTTCCAGCGGTGGAAGACGCTGCGGTGGTGCCTCTGCACGTATTTCTCATCATGGCCGTCACCATCACCCTGGGCCTGGCCTTGGTGGTTGTCGTCCTGACCCGGTGAGAAGAAGTTCTTCGTTGGGGCGGCGGCGGGGGGGGGGGTTGATGATTGGGTGATAGGAACAACCTTCTCCTTGACCTGCAGTTCAAGAGTGAAGAACCCGCGTTTGGGGAAAGCATAGGAGGGAGGCAAACATACAGGTTTGAAGTAGGGCGGGAGAAGCAAACATGGTTTGTTTTGAGGGTCCGGAATTCATTGGGTGGAGGCCAAGGGGATTTGGGCAGATCAGATGCAGGGCAGCCTTCCTCCCTCCCTCCCTCCCTCCCTCCCTCCCTCCCTCTGCTTGTCTTCCTTCCTTCCTCTGCTTGTCTGTCTGTCTTTCTCTTCCCTCCCTCCCTCCCCTTTCTCTCTCTCTCTCCTTCCTTCCTTCCTTCCTCCCTCCCTCCCTCCCTCCCTCCCTCCCTCCCTCTGCTTGTCTTCCTTCCTTCCTCTGCTTGTCTGTCTGTCTTTCTCTTCCCTCCCTCCCTCCCCTTTCTCTCTCTCTCTCCTTCCTTCCTTCCTTCCTTCCTTCCTTCCTTCCTTCCTTCCTTCCTTCCTTCCTTCCTTCCTTCCTTCCTCTCCTCTCCTCTCCTCTCCTCTCCTCTCCTCTCCTCTCCTCTCCTCTCCTCTCCCTCCCCACCCAAAGGAGGGTTCTCTCACCGAGGGCTGCCCAGAGCATTAGGGCTGCCAGTTGCCGACCTCCACTTTAGCCGAAGAAGCCAGACAGTAAGAATCTTTGGGGTCCAATCCCAGTTCTCCCTCCAGACTGGCTTTCTTCACCAAAAGGCAGGTCCTTTTCCAGCTGAAAATACAGCCCCGCCATTATGGTGCCTTGTTTTTAACAGGTGCAGGAAGAAGTGGAGGATTCTGTCGTTTGGAGAAATCAAGCCCAACCCCCTGCCGTCCTATTCCCTGACGCCTTTGTCTCCGGAGCCCCCCAGGAGCGCCTCTCTCCTCCTCTCCCCGCCCACCTCGCCCTTCAGCGAAAGCTCGATCGACAGCCCGCGTACCCCAGACCACAGCCCTTACGACGTCTCCAATGCGGACTATTTCTTACTGCCCAAGTAAAGGGCCACAGGGCAAGAACACCGTGGGCGCCGCACCACACTTGGCATCACCAAGCCATTGATGGCCTGCAGCACCCTAAAGGCACCTTTTCGAGCAGCACTGGAACAATTGCAAAGCATTTCTCCCCAAGACCTCAATGTGGTCTAGGTATCCGGAAGGTCGCCTGCCTTTCATGGACCGTGGATTGGAGAAACGCGTCTTTGAAGATGGGGAACGCGGTAGACGTTGGAAGCTGTTCTCTTTTCCGCACTTTTTGCAGGCTGTGTCTCATCGAGGCTGTAAAAGACGGAAAGCTTGCAGGAGCTAATGCAGTGGGTGGTGATTTCCAGGCCAAGGGAGCCCCCCAATGTCCCACAATGCCTTGGAAGAATGCTTCGCTCACTTTCCAGACTGATCTCCAGACCTTGCCAGTTTCCATGTATTTTCCAGACCTCCTCAGTTACCTGTTTCTTGTCGGGTTCAACCAGCTTTTTCCAAAGCTATCCCATCCTGTTTCCGCATCAATCTGCATTTATTGGGGATGCACAGACAAAAAAAAACAACTACCTTGCTTTTAAAAAACACGTCGTTTCCCTAAAAACACTTATTTTTATGCAGATTATCCAAATGTACACATTTCCTGTTCACCTTATCCTACCTCAGCCTATGAATTTTGCATCCTTCCCACCAAAAACAGGAGCTTAGGTATTCCTTTTGCCTTAAAATGTGAATTTTTCTCTGATTTTTCCCCTTTAAGGATGTGAGGGGGGGGGGGAAATGCTGTTCAGTTTATCCTCTAATCTGAATTTGGAGAAGGCCTGTTTTTATACCTTTTTAAGAAGAAGAAAAAAAGACGTTTCCAAAAACATGAAGATCTGGAAGAACAGAAATTGAACTGCATTCGAATCAGCACCAACACAGCTGGTTCGCTTACAGATGTGGACAACGAAATATTGGAATCTGCTTGTTCAGACTCTGCTGTACCTCTAGCACGATGGGAATCTTACTTTTCCTTGTCTTAGACTTTGGGGTTGTAACAGTACATTTTTCGAGCTTCTGGCAGAGATGTCTCCTAAAAATATTTCACATTCGTGACGCCAGACACGGAATGCTTTATGGTGCCAGCCCTGATGTTCTGCTCATGGAGTTAGGAATGGGGAAGGGTGCCCTTCTTGTACACTGCAAGTAAACACTGTAGTCAATGGAATTGGGGGTGACCAGTCACCCCTTTATTGCAAAAAGACAGCGGTGGATTATCCCCTTCGGGTCACAAGGCAAAACTGCTCTAAAGAGATTGTGAGAAACGTTCTGCCTTCTACGTTACAAAACTTTTTAATTTTTTTTTTGGTTGCTGTTTTTTGCTGCTGCTGCTGGTTCTGCAAAACAGCTTCTCAGAGGACTTTGTGTGTGTGTGTGTGTGTGTGATGTTTTTTCCTTTGCTTTCTTTCCAAAGGTCAGTGCGTGGCATTATTTGGCTACTGTTGTTCTGCATTTTTGAATGCCAGTCGATAACTTGGACTTTGTGGATCCAACGGGACGTTGACCCCTGTCATAGAAATCTCCCTGAAATAGATGAAGGGAGGGGAGCCACTGTCTGAGAAAGTTAAATCCGATAAGTTATTCCTTTGTGGGAAAGGGAACAAAGGTTGCCGAAGGACCTATCGGAACGTCACTGGTTGAATCGTCAGAAATTTGGGAAGGGGGGGCTCTTAAGTTATTACAACACAGTCCAACCAAAAAGCTTGATTGCTTAGCCTTAGAAAGTTAGCGAACTTTAAAGCTGCATTTTTTTCTGAGTGGATAAATGCATCGGGTGCCGCTTCTGACTTTGAGGAAAATCTCTAAGATCTTGGCTATGGTTTGCAAATGGAAGCTGCAAATTGGGGGGGGGGCTCCCTCCCAAGGGGGGGGGATAGGCTCCAGATTGGCCTGTTACTGCTTCTCCTTTTGCTTCCCTGTTCCCTGGGCCGTAGACGGGTGACTACATCAGAGTGTTTTGCAATCCAGGGTGCACTAAATGTTCCCGGAGACAAACCGCACACTTTTGGGCAATGGAAATAAAGTTGCCCAAAATTCGATCCAGTTCAGCGGGGACTCGGTTGGGAAAAGACGCCGTGGTCCTCCGCTAAATGTGTCCACGAGATGAGTGCGGTTGATGGAAAGAAGGATTGTTTATCTAGGATAAGAAACTTGATTTACCTAGGATAAGAAATTCAGAAGATGGTTGGGTAAGGATCCAACTGAACACCGGGGTATCTTGTGGACAACCAGTTCATCCCGTTCCTCCAAGAAAAGATACTTTGGGGAAGTGTAATGGTATGTGGGAAAGACCTTGGGAGACGCGGCGAAGAGACGCTGCCAAGGGAACGGTCAGATAAGAGGCAGCTTAGCCCACAGCTGCATAATGGGCAGAGAAAGAGGCTCAGAAGGGACCCTCCCTAGTTTTTTGGGCTGTAAAGGAGACGGTGGGAGAATTGGACTTGCAGGATTGTGTTAATGCAGCTTTACAATAAAGTAGAATTAGCTCATCTGGGTGTGCTTCCTGTCTGGACTACCTCGCAAGGCTGACAGGTAACCCAACAGGCATGCACAAGAGAGAGTCTGCAGAACGTCAAAGCCATTCCATGATAATTAAAGACCATGAGTCCACCAAGGGAAAAAAAAACAAGGATGGGAAGAAGAAATGGAATATCTTAGAAAAGGGGCATGGCTGATCTGGTGCCTGGAGACTTTTAAAGGAGGACAGACTCTCTGTTTATCCTGTCATCTGAAGCGGAGACCGTGGGACACCCACGACGTCGAATTTCATCGGTTGCATCAATCCAAGTGACTGAAATTCTCCTTGCTCTGTTGCAGTGTAACCGCTCGGCTGGACTGCTTGGGAGCGGAGAGGGCGAAGGACCCCTTGGAAGAAAATCAGGGATGCCCTGCTGGGAATGGTGCTGGTGCCCCTAACTGCTGGATTTTGTGGCAGCAGGGCCAGCCCTGCCATTAGGCAGAGGGCACATTCGGGCTGCTGTGAAAAAGCAAGCAAAGCCGTGCAGCTGTTTGCACAGATTGGGGCAGGAGAGCAGCCAGGTGAGAAGGAGAAGAAGCTGATGCTAGGAAAAGTGGAAGGCCAAAGGAAGAGGGGCCGACCAAGGGCAAGATGGATGGATGGTATTCTGGAGGTGACGGACTCGACCGTGGGGGAGCTGGGGGTGGCGACGGCCGACAGGAAGCTCTGGCGTGGGCTGGTCCATGAAGTCACGAAGAGTCGGAAACGACTGAACGAATAAACAACAACAGCAGCCAGATGTTTTGCTGGGCCTTTGGTTTGGACGCTGTGTGAGCATGATTGTCCCTTAATTTAATAAAATGCACTTGTTGTGGTATCTGGGCCACGTGTCACGAGATGTTGTCTTCTGGGTTTAGAAGGGGGGCTGCCCTGAAGCGTGGGAAAGGATGCTTGAGGGGAAGAAAACAGTTGGGCAATCTTGCGAAGGGGATGGGAAACATGACAGGTCCAGAGGAAAGTGGTGGCGAAACCATCCATCTGTTTTCCTCCATTTTTTTTTTTTTTTTTTGTGTATGTGTGATAAATAGCAAGAACGGAAGCGGGTGCCTTCTTGAACAGGAGGGATGAAAACTCCTTGAGGGGGTTTGCGGGAACAAACTTCCTTACCTAACCGTAACATTTTCTCAGTCTTCGTTCTTAAACCGCAACGTCCTCCATCCTGGGAAGGGACGCCCAGTTGAAATGTAAACGATAGCGGGCATCGGTTGAAGCATCCTTCCCCACTCTTAAAATAAGGGCAAAAAAATTGCGCCCAATTGACACGTACTCATTTAGAGGTATGGATGCAATTTTGAAAAGAATGATTAATATTTACCTTCATCCCCCGAGACTGTTGGAAAAGCCTTCCCAAAATCACCAGCCAGCTGTCACTTTTCATAATTGACGTGAAAGATATTTAATAATTGACTACCCGGGTGTGATCATATTGATGGCATGCAATTGAATTCACTCGCAAGCCAATTTAATGAGATCTAATCCGGTTTGTCTTTTGTCCAGATCTTTGCCTCTGTATTGACCTAACTTTTAGGGTGAACACAGCCCTATCTATCTATCTATCTATCATCTATCTATCTATCTATCTATCTATATCTATCTATCTATCTATCATCTATCTATCATCTGGCAATTCCCTAAAAGAAGTTTGCCACAGAAGTTCTAAAGACCCTTTTATTTATCCTAATCCAGCCTTCCAAGCAGGTGTGAAATACAGATGATCTGCCCATGTTGAGGACCCTTGCCAAGTTCAGCTTCAAAAAGCTATAAGGAAAAAAAATCCCACAATTCCGGGAGCTTCTCTGTTCCAGGGAATTGTGGGAAATCAAAGAAGTGTCAAATCTTAGCCTTTTAGCAGTAGTTGCAGTATGTTACACCCCTTCCCACCCCCAACAGGAAGGGAGTGGGATTGCTTAGGGTCTCTTATTCCCCCCCCCATGTAAAAAAGTTGAATCTAGCATTTGAAGCTGCTAGATAAAGTGGCCCTTTTTGCACGAGGAGGTCAAATCACTCGAAATCAAATTTCTAGAATCCTTTGAGTTTCGACCTCTCTCCCCACCTCCTTTTCCCACAAGGACTTTGTGGTGGTAAACCTCCGAATTAATCACGTTCCAGATCAGTTTTCATGTCAGTAAATCACTTCTGATTCAGTGGGAAATGTTGATGGCTCCCAGATTTAGTCTGCTTTCTCTCTAGGAAAGCAACACGGTTGAATTTCCTTCTGGCCAATCCTATCTTGCAGCCTGCAACTTGCAGCAGTTTAGAGCTTGGCCCAGGGTGAGAATTGTCTGGTTAAAGCCCCCCTCCCCCTCCAAAAAAACAACCCTTCCAGCTCTCAGTCAAATCTCTGGGTTTGCAAAGGAAGATTTTGAACCTGCCCTGAGATTTATCTCGCCACCGGAAAACCACCAACAAGATGGTGTCAGATTTTAGTTGTGGCTTGGATGAGCCTCCTTTGCATTTGATGGCTGGATCCAGACCACGCTGGGCTCCCAGTTTGGAATGGCTTTTTCAGCCGCCTCCCCCGTTGAAGCAGAAAAGCTACATTTCAAAGACAGAAAGAGGGAAATCCGTCTGTTATCCCCAGAGCAAAGTTGCAGAGAGAAAGAGCTCGTGAACTGGGCAGCTGAAGGCCGCCCAACACCCTGTTTGGCCCTTGTGCAAGAGAAGCGGTGGGCTTGTTCGGTCTAGATGACCTCAAAGTTCCCCTGGATGCTCAAAATCCTGTGGTTTTACGATTTTAGGGCTTCTTCCTGGCCCAAAAGTCCCCATGATGGTTGTTTTGATGCTGGTTGCCTCCCTCAACCGGGTTTCAGAGTTCGTTCCCTCATTCCTTCCTCTCTGGACCCAGACGCCTGTCAACTTCCCCTGAAACAGTGCCCTGTTGCAATTCTCAACTTCCCCCAAAGATGCCCGGCTCTTGTTTGTGTCATTTCTGAAGAGACACACAGCGCCCGAGCCAGAGAGCCAGTGATGCAATATGCAAAGGCAGAACGTGCATGAGAAAAAAAAAAAGAAAGAAAGAAAATGAAAGAGGAAAAAAAGAAGAAACGTTTGCAAATTTGGTAGACCTTGGTGGTTGCACAACTTGATTTTTATTTTATTTTTGTGAGGTTTCTAACATGCGTGTGAAGGCACTAATTCCATTGGTGCTGACGGGCCACACATTGCTTTCCAAGGATGCTGTTTGTGTAGAAATTTAAATGCAGCCAATGCAATCAAACAAATAAAAGGCAACATTGTTTTTGCGCTGAAGCTTCCTGTCTGTTTGCAGAAGCCAATACTGTAGCTTCCCTTGATCTTCTCTTTTGGGAGAGGGAAGATAAGCCATGTCCGGACTCAAAAGTCCAATAAATGGATTGGGTGGGTGAACACATAATGCTAAGCCATAGTTTGTTGAACAGACCAGCATAGGAACGCGGTGGCTCAGCGGGTTAAACCGCTGAAGCTGTAGGGCTGCCGGTTGGAAGGTCGGCAGTTTGAATCCCCGCGCAACAAGGTGAGCTCTCGTTGCTAGTCCCAGCTCCTGTCGACCCAAACAGTTTGAAAGCTTGCGAGTAGATAAATTGGGTACCACCTTAAGTGGGAAAATATGCTGGCGTCCTGTCGGGGGTCGGTAGCCACCAGATGGAAGATGTCTTTGAATGGCGGCGGTTACGGCAGATCCCGGAAGCAACAACATCTATAGGACATCAGCAGCCGGCTCCGATGCAAGGCACCCTGGGACTTGTAGTCCGGAAGCCAGGAGGAGTCGGTTCCCTTACCCCCTCCCCTGGCGCGCGGATTAGAAAAAACATTGTATAACTGAAATGTATAAACGATGTATGTAAGCCGCCCAGAGTCCTCCGTTAGGGAGGAAATGGGCGGGGTATAAATACAAGTATAAATAAATAAAATAAATAAATAGGCTGGGTTCAGATCTAAGTCAGCGTTTTCTAACCTGGGCAATTTCCAGAGATGTGGACTTAAAAATTCCCAGAATTCTCAGCAGTGGCCAAGCTGGCTAGGGAATTCTGGGAGATCAGAATCTTCCACTCCCAGAATTCTCTGCAGTGCTGACTGGGGAATTATGGGAGTTGAAGTCCCCACACCTAGAAGTTGCTGAAGCTGAAAAACATGACCCAGTTGTAGCTTCGATTCAGCTACAATTCAGATTTAAATACGATTTCTGCTCCTGCTTAATATTACTATTTCCTGTCTGAGGCCTGAGTTTTCAAAGAGTTTTCTGGGGAAATGACGGAGGCTGCTTCTCTGCCAGCCATCAGCTGATAATCAGGTATGTCTTGTAAATTTGGATTTTTAGAAATACTGATGGAGCTTGAATTGGCTTTAAAAAAAATACCAGTAAGGAATCTCTTGCAAATTCCCACACTCCACTGAATTAAAAAAAAAAAAAACTGATTTGCTTTTATTTTATAAAGCTGCCCTTCAGCTTTGGAAAGAATCAAGGCAGGGGGTGTAAAATGAAAATGCTTAGGAAAAAAACCTCAACCTTTGTTTTAATCACAGAGTAACATTCATACATTTAAAGATCTAAAATGATTTTTGTGCATCCAAGAGGGCTTATGCTTCTTGCTCAATCTGGCTTTTTGGTTTGCTCAGCTATGCACTGTCAATATGCAGTATCGATTAATGCTCTCTCATTTTATTCAGACTTCTAGTTGTATGCTACGGTTTGGCCACACGAGGGCAGCATTGCTCTACTTTTAAGGCTTTCCCCCCTTTTCTTTTGCTCGATTCTGGTCTTTGAACAGAAGAGAAACGGATAGACTGCTGCTGAGCGTGGAGGCTCCACTCCGTCACAACTCATGGTGACTGCTTGTCCTCCATTCTCCTGGTGCTGCAAGCAGGACTTTTTAAAGTTCAACCAAACTACACCCTGTAACCAAACTAGTGATTGTGATTCAGAGAGACTACTCCTGCCTACAGAAGCTCCACACCTCACTCTCAGGTTTAATGATCAGGGCAAATGAGGCACACCTCTTGTTCCATGTATTTTAAAAGCAAAATGTTTTGTTTTTATAGCATCCAATCTATGAAGATTTTTTTGATCAGTTATTCCTGTTTTGTGCTGAAAACGTACAAATGTTTAGCTTTTCTAGGTTAGAATAAAGATTCCAGCAATGGGAGACTTTGGAGATTTAGAAATTTAATCTCTATAGCTGACTGACAGGATTTTTCACTTTTATTTATTTATTTTTGCTATTCAATCAAATATCAGAACTCTTAATAATTCAGTCATATGTGACATCGATGGAATAGTTTTGCTTTGTACCTGAAGATGATTATTCTTTTCCTTTCTTTTTTTGTACACATTATTATTTAACTGCCCCAAATTCCATGCTCTTTCAAAACAGCCTTTGATCAATTTTACAGCAAACTCTGAATTTTGCACACGCGTCCATTTTGGGGGTCCTCCGACTTCGGAAATAAATGACAGCAGAGAGGAAAAAGCTGCAGAATTGAGCAACACTGGGGGTGGGATGTGGGTGTGCAAAGGTGCTTTCCCACAATGCCCCAGGGGCCCACCACAGGCATTCTGGGAAACCGTTGCAGCAAGTAAGCAGCGGCTCATGGTTTGCACCCGAAAAAGCAGAAAACAGCAGACGTCTAATGAAAGTCATGCCAGCGTCCACCAGGGCTTGTGATCGGCGCCACGACGTTTGTCAAAAAAGCAATGGGTCTTTTTTGATTGGGGGGGGGGGGGAGGAAGTTGAAACAATGCTGGGATTTGTTCATAGAAGAAGAGGAAGCTGGGTGGGTGGGTGCGAAGAGCAAAGGGCTGATTCAGATTCAGATTGACTCACGTCCACTTTTAACCCAGCCATGAAATTAATCTCAAAAAATGAGGAAACTGATTCTTCTCTTGTATTTTTAAACCAGGATGCAAACCAGGATGGGTTGCGGCAGGGGGTCAGACCCCTTACATCAGGGTTTCTTAAAGTGTGGTCTGGGCCCCCCTGGGGCCCCCCCAAGATCCTCTCGGGGGTCCTCAAAATCAAAATGATTTGTGCCCAGAAACCTTATATGGACTTTTTGCTGAAAGAAGGAAGAAATGAAATGGTGGTTTATGGATTTGAAGATTAGGAAAGATGTGGGCTAAATGAGGGGCTGAAGGGATTTGTGTAAGATCTAAGAGGGAGGCGGGGAAGGAAGATTGTAATTATCTGTTGAAACGGAAGTCATTGATGTATTTCTAAACTTTTTTTCTTGCATTTCTTGCACTTCCTTTTTTCCCCTTTTTTCTTTTGATTAGTCTTTCACTCCATGTAAAAATTCTTAACACATATAAAACTCATAACTTTATTCCCATTCTGTACAAATTCATTAATCATTTTAAAGGGGGGTCCCCACCGTTGGAAACCCAAGGACGGAGGGGGGCTTTTGAAGGAGGAGTGCAAAATCCCACAGCTGTACGTGGCCAAAAACCTCCTTTATGTATGTGGATCTTACCCCAAAGTTACCACTTTGGATGTGGCGGGAGGGCAAACGTATAAAATGCACAAAGAATCCGATTGATTGTACATCCTCTTCTGAACTCTTTCTATTTTCTGTGCCTCTCCTTACCACCGCTGGCCCTGAAAAGTCAGGCAGAGTCAGATCTGCTTTTAACAGGGATGGGAGACCACCAGGAGATCCCACAGCTTTTGGCAAGACAGAAAATGCCGGGGAAGCACTTTTGTATTGTAGCTCAGAAATGGACTGTGAAGTCCCTATGAGTTAAGCGTGACTTGAAAAGGACTCTGTTTTATTTGGAGGGGGCCGAACTTCCATTGGCCACTGCAGGAACTGGGACGGGAATGGGAATTTAAAGAACGCACCAATATAGAAGGAACTTGCAGCAGGCGAGGATCCTACAGTTGAAAAGTTTTTGTTCAGAAACCCTGGTGGTCTTTTATCGGGGCCTCCCGAATTTACCCCCCTCCCAAAAATCAGTGGAGAAGAGGCATCTGATCCCAGGCTGGTGGGACTTGCAAGAAAACGTTGCATCGTGCACACCCGTTTGTCAAATGCCGCCATGTTTCATTCTGCTTCCCTTTGGGGTTTTCTCTTTCCTTCTCCCCGCAATGTCCAACTTCTGCGCTTCCTCAAATCCCCCACCCTGTGCGCAGCAATGCCGTTTTGGAAGAAGAAGAAGAAGAAGAAGAAGAAGAAGAAGAAGAAGAAGAAGAAGAAGAAGAAGAAGAAGAAGAAGAAGAAGAAGAAGAAGAAGAAGAAGAGGAGGAGGAGGAGGAGGAGGAGGAGGAGAGAAAGAAGAAAGAAAGAAAGAAAGAAAGAAAGAAAGAAAGAAAGAAAGAAAGAAAGAAAGAAAAGAGAGAGGAAAGGAAAGAAAGAAAGAAAGAAAGAAAGAAAGAAAGAAAGAAAGAAAGAAAGAAAGAAAGAAAGAAAGAAAGAAAGGAGAGAGGAAAGAGAAAGAAAGAAAGAAAGAAAGAAAGAAAGAAAGAAAGAAAGAAAGAAAGAAAGAAAGAAAGAAAGAAGACAAAGAAGAAGACAGAAAGAAGAAGAAGAGGAGGAGGAGGAGAAACGGCATTCAGCGTCTAAACACTGGAATGCTGAAATGAAACTGTGCCAGGCTTGCTATAATTAATTTAATGCCTCTCCTGGACTGGGAACAGGACACTATTAAAAACAACCCGAAACACTTGAGCATTTTTATTTTACTTCTGGAAAAGTGAAGTGTTGTCCTTTCCTTTCCCTTGCAGATTCAAGTTGGTTCACATGGGGTCGGCCCAGCAGAAGCACGCCGTCTTTTGCAAGAGAGCGTCACCGTCGAATCCCCATCAGAAAGGAGGGCTCATCTGAGTTGTCAGTGGGAACTCGGGATTTTCATTCTTGCTGGTTTTCCTTCTAAGGACAGGAATAATAGCAGGGCCTCTGTTCTTAGCCTAGAAACCAGGAGCAGGGAATGGGAAAGATCTGAACCATTTGCTACAGAATTAATGCTCTCAAATCTAGGGCAAAGGGCTCTAAAAAAACAGGGAGTCTATGATCGGGTTCCCAGATTTAAAAAGGTTCAGGAGATTGTTACACGTTTATCCTGTTATCGGCAAAGAGACCTGCCTCCCCGCCGGATCCTAAGAAAGCTGTTAGAAAGAAAATCCAAACGTCCCCACTCGAGCATACGTGGAGACGTCTTGCTTTTAATGGAGATGAGCTTCTTCTCAATAAATCTCGCTAAAGAAAACTCCGAGAATCTGGCTCGGGAAAGGATCGGTGTTGGTTTTAGGCAGCTGCTGATAGGTGGGGGTTCGACTCCATCCGTTCCTATCCATTCAGCATCTGGCAAGGGTGGGGCCTCGCCTCCTGCCTTTGCCCCCCCCCTTCCCCAAGAATTTAGTAATGTTCAAGGGTGGCAACATTCCTATAATATCAAACAGGGACCTGTGGAATCTCGCTGGAGAACGGAATTGGACACAGCAAAAAAAGGAAGGCAGATCTACGTCTCCAGGCGAAGTGGAGGAATGGCGTGGGGCGAACTCCCCATCGTCGGCACCATCTCCAGTTTCCGCAGCGTTTCTCCAGCGGGCACGGCCCCCAGCCTGGGTAGATGTGGAGACTAGGGGGTCTTGCTCAGAATAGAGACTGGATAACGCAGAGTCATGTGTTCTGCTCCTTTGAAGGGGAGCTTCTCGGTGGAATAATAGCCCACCACTTCGGGGATGCTGTTGAAGAAGCCACTGGCTTGGTCCAAGGTGTACTTGTGATCCTTCGTTTGGGCCACGATGATGTGAACGCAACCCTGGCTTGTCCTGGGAGGTGGAAAGAGGGCCAAACCACAAGAATGTTAGTGCAAAGGACCCTGGGACTGTTCAGTTTCCCTATCAATCCTCCCAGGTTATTTTATTTATTTATTTATTTATTATTACATTTATATCCCGCCCATCTCCCCCACAAGGAGGAGGTTATATTTGGAGTGCTCTGGGGGGGGGGGCACGTCCAGGCTTAGGAATTCTGTATCTGCTCCCTTCTCCAAGTTGGAGCCCACGGGCGCCTCATTTATGGCAGAATCTTGTTCAACAAAGACCAGGAGATTCCTTTCATTACCGAGGAAAACCCATGGGAGTTTCCCCATCTCTCCAGCTTCGGGATCCTAAATTTGGTCCTGATCTGGCTTTGGATTCACTTTCGGGATTTTTAATCGTGCCCGACAGTTCCATTTAGGCCTCCGGTGGTTCGCTCCCTTCCGGTCGGATAAACGGCACCCCGTGCGTGGCGGCACAGGGTGGGTTGTGTTAACTTGGGGAAAAGAAAGACTGAACAGCGTGCCACCTTCATCCTTAAAAGCACTTTGAAATGGGCTACTTTTATTTTCAAGCTGGGGAAAAAGGGGGATTAATCCAGAACGGGCACCCACGTATCAAACGAGGGAAGGGGAGAATCAGAAGCTGGCAAACTGTTTTGTGTTGACTTCTCAGCCTTCCTTTCTCCTAGCTGAGCTCCAAATTCTCAAAAAAAACCCCACCCTCTCTTTCTTTCACTGATTGTTTCAAAGGCCAGCATCCTGAGGAAGGAAACCAGGTCACACCCAGCCGGCAGCCCCGGTTTACAGCCAGGAGCAGGGAAAGGAGTCAGGACTGGAAAAGGCAAAGGGCTGGAAGGGGCAGAATAGCAAAGGGAAGGGTGCGGAGATGCTGGGGTGTGTGTGTCTTTTTCCCTTCTTTAGCTGCCCCCAATAAGAGTGATGGAGGAAGAAGGAAAAAGTGCGGCGTGTGGAAAGTGAGCTGAGCTGGCATGGAGAAGGTCGCCGTCCCCTGCCCCGGTCCCCGTGGACAAATTCCCAGCCCCCCGGACCCCGTTCCTGAGCCAAGCCAGGCCTCGGCTCACTCACTCACTTGAGGGCGATGGAGTACTTGCTGGGGCCCATCTCGCTGGTGCGCACAAGGTAGCCCAACTCCGGGCATAGCTGCAGCCGGCTCTCTGCTTCAGCTCGGGTGATGGAGCCATGGAACCAGCTACAGGGAAGGACAGACGTGATCTTCTAGGATGGTCATCCTGTCCGTCCTCTTCTGGGGGAGGTCCGTCAAAGCGGGCAGTTCCCAGAATTCTCAGCCAAGGTTCTGCTGGCTGGGGGATTCTGGGAATAGATGTCTCGACCCCTCCCACTTGCCCTTTGAAAGCCCTAGATCAGTGTATCTCAACCTTGGCAACTTTAAGAGGGGTGGACTTCCACTCCCAGAATTCCCCAGCCACTGGGGAATTCTGGGAGTTGAAGTCCACCCCTCTTAAAGTTGCCAAGGTTGAGAAACATTGCCCTAGATTTTTCTTTGGAGCAAAGGCAAGCGACGGGCACTCTTGGGCTTAATCTCAAAATAGCCATCCCCTAAAAAATGGCAGGTAAAAGGGATCAATCCCTTCCTTTTCCTTTGCTGGTCAGGAAAGAAAGAAGAGGGAATGGGAAAGGAAATCAGAGAAAGAGGGGGAAAGAGGGGAAAAGATGTGTCATGGTGCTGTTGACCTGCCCACTCCCTGCTTCAGCCCCACCCACAATGATGATGATGATGATGATGGTTTATAAGGTTGCCACCTCAAAATATCCAAGAGGAAAACCAAGTTGCCTGCTTTAGAATTTGGGCTTCTTAGAAAGGGGTCCCTTTCAAACAGTAAACCTTCAAACCCAATTTCCTGTTTCCCAGAACAATGGGGACTAGCAGCTTGCCTCAAAAGGGGAAAAACAGGTAGGATGAACCTTGTGAGGGCAGAGGGACAATGCTTGGGAAGTGCCAAGGATGCTAGGCCTGACCCCGGGCGGCTTACGGCTGTTTCTCCAGGACGAGGGCCGAATCCACCCGTTCTCCGTCCGTGCCCGGTTCGATCCCTGCGGGGGACTTCACCATCTTAGACGGCCAGCTTCTCGGGCAGGGGGGGTGCTGTGGTGGCGAGACAACCATCTCAGCGGCTGCCACGGGTTTCTCCGAACCCTCAAACTGCCCTGGAAGGAGGAAGGGAGGATGCGCAAAGATCGTGGCCGTGAAAACTCGGCTCCAACAAATATGAAGACCGTCCAAACCAGGGCTCTGGGCTCGCTCCTCTGCAAACAAGCCAGGATGTGAAGCCAAGGTTGTTCGTTCACATCCTGATGACTCAGAGATTCCCCGGTTTCCTACTTTCTCTTTCGGAACGGATCGCCTGTAGGAAAGCCTCCACTTACTGGGGGCGATCAGCCCGACCTTCGTTTTGTCCAATATGGTCCCTCTCGCCCCACTTCCAGCCTCCGCTCTTCCTACCTGAGAGAACTTTAACAATCTGGTCTTTTTTCCATTCCCACGGCTGTTCGTACTCGGCTGGGGGGCGCTCGTCGTTCGAAGGGAGGCGGATCTCGAACCTGGAGCCCGCCTCGGCCGGTTCATAAGGGGTATCGTAGAGCTGCAGGGGTTTTGTGGCAGGGACTTTGACAGCTGCGTCACCCTTGGTTCCTGGTTCATCCAGAAGCAAGACGGTTTTCCCTCCAAAGGGGTCTTTGGACCCACGTCTCCGGATTTCTGCGAGCAAGAAGCAGGGTGAACACGTATGTGCAAAAGGGCCTCTTTTATTGTGGGTCAGAGTTGTGGGAAGATGAATGCTCTTGGCTACCCTGTTCTGTGCCCAGGTAGGAGTGTCTTTTAAATATATAGGCTTTCATCTCCCACATTTCTATCTTTAGCAGGCAAATTCGTACCCGTTTGTTGCACTGCCGGCGTGCTTTTTTTTAACAAAATCAGCGCGAAAGAACTCACCATCACTATTGCACGGAATTTCCCTTAGTGTGTATTTTTGGAGTGCTTTCTTCCCAGATACAACTCCTCCCAATTGTTCCTTTTATGCTTTTGGGCAGTGTTTCTCAACCATGGCAACTTCAAGCTGTGTGGACTTCAACTCCCAGAATTCCCCAGCCAGCATGTCTGGCTGGGAATTCTGGGAGTTGAAGTCCACACAGCTTGAAGTTGCCAAAGTTCAGAAACACTGCTTTTGGGTATAGATACACTCTTCCCAAACCATGGGTGGGCACATTTTAGCATGAAAATTTCCCAACATGATGCCTGTGGGACATAAATGTTTTATTTACATATCTGCTTCCCACCTTCCCAAACAGACGTATTTAGAAACCCCATTTTCTGCGTCAAAATACGTATCTGGATGAGAACCGGCCCTTCCTACAAATGCTGGAATATCTCGTCTGCACCTCGGTTTCCCCAGAGATTCCAAAACCGGTGTGTCCTGCCCGCTCTCACGTTGTAGGGCCGAAGGGGCACTCTGTGCATGTTCAGAAGCCCCGTCTAAACCCGGGCCAGTTTGCAAGGACTGGTCCACGCAGGAGGGTCGACGTGAGCCGAAATGTGGTGGATCTGACACTAATTCCTCAACTGCTTCTATCCCATCCGCGTCCCCCATCGCCCAGCCAACAATGCCCTGCTTTATTCCGGCTTCCGGTGCTAAAATTTCCTGTTATTCTGTACAACTGTCTCAGCAATGGGTGGGGATGCGAGAGTACAGCTAACCCAGGCAAACATCCAGCTTGTGGGTTGGTGCTCCAGCTTTGTGCTAATTTTGTATTGTTGCGGCTTCTCAGTGCCGCCGTGTGTTGCAAACTAAAGCAGCCTCTTGATTATCTGGAAAGACCGTCTCCATTTCTTACCATCGTCTAAAGAGAAGAGGGGGAAATCTAAAACCAGGACGCGGTTAAAGTTTGGGGGCAGAGGGGAGGAATGCCAAAGGAGGTGCCGCCAAGCATGTACAGAGTGCCCCCCGATTTGAAAAACAGAGCAATCACGGCCAGTTATTTTCCAATATGGATCAATTATGTGCCATGAAGAAGTGGTAGATTTTCTCCATGAATTTCCCGTTTTCTGGGGTCTCATCCACTCCGGGGCTGAACGGCAGAGCTGGCTGTCCTCTACCCTAAAATGTGATTTTCGTTGCAAAATCGATCAGCTTTCACAACCTCCCTCCCTCTCTGCTGCTGGCAATACGGGAGCTAACAGTCCAGTCCTACTTTGCAAGGCTGTTGTGCAAAAACGGCGACTTGGAAAGAGCTAACCCACTGAATTCACACACACACCCCAGTGAAAAGACTCATAAACTTTGAGAAGTTTTCTCATTTCGGCTTGGCTGGGTCTGGACAGTGCAATAATTCTACATTATGCTTCCAAATAATGATTTTATCTTTATTCTGTGCTCCCTCTTGGAAGAACACAGAGCAAAACCACTGCCTTTGTGGGAATTAGATTAGATTCCTAACCTAACATTCTCGATGCTTTGGAATTAAAAGTTTGCAATCTTTTCCGATACCCAATTTTCTATTTTCTTACTGCAAAATCACTCCCCGCTGGAGGGGGTGCCTGTGAAATGCAGCTGCTCTTACCCCCAACAAAGAAAGAGGGGAAAAAAAACACCTTCTACCTTATCTCTTTGAGCAGAGGGGAAGGAAACAGAATAAACTTCCTGCCCTGATTCTGTCTCCTCCTTCCTCCTATTGCCCTCTTTTCCTCGGGCCAAAATAACACCGCTTGACCCTTCGGACACGCCACCATATTCAAAACGCTCTTCGATTCTTTTCCCCCCAAGTGACTTTAACCTGGCAGTGCAGTGGCTCACCATCGGTGTACCTTCACAATTTACAAAATTACAATTTTGTACCGTTTTAAATGTACAATTTACACAATACAATTTTGTGCCATTTTAAATGTACAATTCTCCTTCTATTTCAAGGAATCGCGCTGGGGGTTTGGGGCCTGGCATCGTACGAGCCCAGGTCAAATATCCCCAAGGGTGATTGTTTGACATAGGAGGATAACTGTAAATCCCGTGCCAGTCTTATGGGGCGGGAGCAGGACCAGATTCCTTGGGTCACTGAAAGGGAGCACAGGGATAAATTCTAGGAAATGGCAACCCTAACGCAACTGACATTGGAGAAAATAGATAGCCGTAGCGATCAGCCATCCCTGTGGATCGGTTGCATTGCCTTGTTGAAAGTCATCTAGTGGCAGGGAGTTCCACCGTTTAGCTGCATAGTGCGACAGATTTCTGCTTGCCCAGGGCAGGGGGGTTCAACAGCTCTAGGCACTGTTCAGCGTGACCCGCTTTGCCCCTCCAATTCTCTTATGCCTCCTACAACAACATCCAAACTTTGGAAGAAATAGTTAATTTGCTCAGTTAATTTGCTTTCCCAATTGAGACGGTGCCAGGAGGGGGCAGATGATTTATTTTACCCTCTCCTTAAGCACGGCTTCCTCTGAGAATGAAAACAAAACCATCCATGTCTGTTGAGCCTAGCCCTGGTTTAAACCATAACATGGTTTGCTGGTTGTCTGAGTTAACACCCTGCACAAAGACATAAGCATAGCGATCTGTCCGCTGTAGCTGAGGGCCTAGTGGTTCGTGCGAACCTTACAAACCATGGTTAAGCAAACCAGGGCTTTGTGTGTGTGAATGCAAGAGCGAGGTCGCCTAACACCTCAAGACAACGAATGTTCTTCCCTGCAGTTTTTCCCATGTATATGACCATTTGGGGGCCAAAGGGGAAAAATTTGAAAGCGGCATTTATTTCTCCCCATCCCTTCCAAAACCCAACCACGTTTACCGGTTATCATCTGCTGGGCATCGTACGGCTCCATGTAGCCATCATTCTCTTCCAACCTTTCAGCATCTCTTTGGCCCTTGGTCTGTTTGGCGTCATACGGGTCGGCGTAATCTTCCAAAATTATAACCTTCCAAAATTATAAAATTATCGTCAGTTGATGAAATTCCAGATGCCCGCAAGGAATTTCTGTCTCAGCATCTACCGGTTTAAACTCCTGCAAGGAAAATCCTTCAAGAAAAACTTTTGAACCAGACGCTTTTCAGCTTTGCAATCCAGATTCTGTCCCCGTGCAAACCGATGATGATGGCGATTATGATGACGATGATGATGATTTTATTAAATTTATACACTGCCCATCTCACTATAAAAGTGACTGGGCAGCTTACAGATAAAACACTTTGTAACTTTGGGACCCAACAGTCCTGATGGAAATATAGCACACTATTTTGAGGGAGATGGGCGGTGACGAAATTTGAAATGTAAATCAAATAAATACTGTATTTCTCCTGAGTTAATTTCTTCCTTTGCAGGAAGTTTGGCTTGAGAAAATGAGAAGGGGGCCGCAGATGCCATCAATGCAGCCTGGATCCCTTTTTTTAAAAAGCCAAATTCAGTAGGTTTTGCCTGCCTCCTTTCCAAACGGGAAAAGGCAACCCCAACTTTTTAAACTCCGAATTAACTGACGGCAAAGCTTGTTGGTTGAGAATCGATCAACGGTCACTCAAGGGAATGCAACCCGCCCAAACTTACACCCCCAACCTTTCTCACCCCAGAAACTAACAATTTGACCCTTACCGTTTCCTGCTTGGGCTTCTCCGGCTCGGCCGGCGGGACCGAGCTGGGATTCGGAGCTGATCCGGCAAAGTTTTTCCCGTTTTTCTCCTGGGCGTTGACTTTGATAAGGCGGTTGATATAGGTCCCGCAGGTGGGGTTTGCTTTGGGGGGCCCCCAGGCCGGATCCTCCGAAGGGGCCCCCTCCACGCGGGAATTCTTGCGCATTTTCCCCGCAGCGGCCTGAAAAAGGCCTTGGAGGTTGTCTCGCGACGGGCGGCTATTTCCCCCATCTTTCCCAGGTGCCAGCAGAGTCCTGGCACTGCCCAGCTCGGTGGCCGAATTTTTCCGGTTCTTCCCGGGCAACGAAGCCGAAGCCGTGCTCGCCTCGGGCGAGGCTAAGCCTTTGCGGGAGGTGCCGCCCGATTTGCCCAGGTGATGAGCTCCGCCCGGTTTGGGGCGATCCGAGACGGTTTTCAGATTCGCTGGAAATTCCTTGAACCACTTGGCGGCCATCGGAGCCCAGCGGGCCAGGCGGCCACCGAGCTTGGAGAAGCGCCAAAGAGGCCGGAGCCCAGCAGGAAGACCGGGACGGCCCCCCTAGACTGGCCAAGGTTTTGGGGGGCGGACGGGGCCTCCTACCAGCCTGATGCCACCCTCCGCCCCAGCCGGGGAACTTCGCCGCGGTTGCAGAACGAGAAGGCGAGGCCCCGCAGCAGGCGGCTACGAAAGGCATTCCCCGGATTATGAAATCAAGGAGGACCCCCTCTCCTTACGATGCCCCCCCCTCCCGGGTGACCTCGGATTGAAAAGCAGGATCCCACGGGGGGGCGTCAGGCACGAGGGAAGCCTCTCTTCCGCAGCTTCATTTTCGAAGGCGAGTCGCCTGGCCGAAGGAAGACGAGTCACCCTAGGTGAGTAGGCAATGGATCCGGTGGATCTTTCGGGAGCGGTTTGAATTGGACGCTGCAATGGAGAAACAGACGGGGGGGGGGGGTCATTTGAAAACATGGGGAACTGAGAAAGAGAGAGATCAAAGAGTCCTGGGGGGGGGGGGCTAGTTAAATCTAATCCCACTTTTTCCACCCAGGCTTTCTTCCAAAAGAGACCCAGATTTTTCCTCCATTTATCACGCTTAACCGGGGAGGGGGCCTTTCTCCATTGGGGGGAAGGGCAAAAAGGGTCTTTCTCCCCCCCCCCCCCCCACACACACACAAACCAGAAGTGCATCAGGACACCCCTCCAGCTCTCCAAAGCAAAGAGATGGGAGAGGCGCCTTTGCAAGGGTGCCAGTCCTCTAAATTTGGGGCTGCCCGTCCGAGGGTCCCCACCCTCTTTCCCCAGCCCGGGGGGGGGGGGGGAAGCGCCCCCCTCCAACCAGCCGCAACCCACTTGCCCCCGCGCAATCCGGTGCGAGACTTCTCTTCGCGCAGCTGGCAGGCGCTCCGCTCGCCCGCGAGGCGCTGCCCGGGGAGGGAGGCGAGAGGGCAGCCGACCCGCCCAGATCCGGAGGGGGCGGCTTGGATAAGCCCGGATCGGGATGGGGGGGGGGGCGTTGCGCGCACATTGGAAGCGCGGGCGCGCGCGCGGGTTGCGCTCCGGTCGCGATGGGGACAAGCCGCCCGCTGGAAGGGAGCCGGTTAGGAAACTTTGCAAAAAGAAAAAAAACTTTGGTGCTGAGCTGAATGCTTTTTTTTTTTTTTTTGGAGGGGGGGGCATTCTCTCCCGGCTGTCGGAAAAAAAGCCACATCGAATAGTTCAGTGGCGTTGAACGTTTTTTTAAAATGCAAACTTGATCTGGCGGGGGGGGGAATGGAGATCGAGGAGGAGGAGAAGAAATAATAGAAATAAAATATGTATACACGCTCCTCCCACAGACCCCTAATGTATATATAGGGACACCCAGAGACATAGCTTTCTATCTATCTATAGACACCCAGACACACCTAATATACAGACGCACGTATCTCTATATATGTGTGATATATGTATGTGTATGTATACGCGCGCACACATTCATACCTATGTAATGCATATATAACGACGTGCGCACAAACATTTCTTATATATAACCGCCTAGGGTCCCTCCTTGAGAGGGAGATGGGCGGGATATAAATATGATAAATAAATAATAAATAAATAAATATATAAACACACACACATACACACACGTGTATAATACACATTCATACCTAATGCATAAAGATGTGCAGACATACATTACAGTATGTGTATGTATATATGTATGTATGTGTGTGTGTGTGTGTGTGTGTGTGTGTGTATATATATATATATATATATATATATTGTAATGTATGTGTGCACATCTATATATACACACACAAACTATATATATAATATACAGTGTACATGTATGTATACACATACATACACATACATACATATATATACACACACACACATTATGTACATTATACATTATATACATACACACACACATATAAACACATAAGCACATTAAACGAGCGCGAGGCTCTCCCATCAGCCATGGGGGGGGAAGAAGGCGGGGCGTGATGCGCGCCGGCGCAAAAGCGGCGCTGCCTGGAAAAAGTGCTTCGCGCTTGGTCCGAATCTGCGCTGGTTTTTCTCCCCAGGTGAGCAATCCGGAGTGAGTCCCTTTCTCCTCCGGGCCCATTGCAGACGCCCCTTTGCAGGGGGGGGACGGGACCCGGGGAGGCATGGCGGTTACACCTTCATCTCTGCCTTTTCCAATACCTAAAACGCCAAAAACAAACTTTCCCCCCTAAAAAACGGCCAAGATGCAAAAAAAGAAAAAATGGCCTTTTGGGTGAAGGACGGGTAGGAACTGCCCTCAACCAGGTGTAAAAATAACCCCACTTACTGCAGGTTGATTAAATTGTCTCAAATAACTGAAATAGTAATATACCTGAAATAATTATATTCCCATCTTTCCTAACCATGGTCCCCTAAGCTAGAAGACTACAATTCCCATCGTTCTGGTCCCCAGGCCACTGGAGTTTCCTAGAGAGAATTGTGATAGGTCTCAGTTGCTTTCATTTCACATTCCCCGTCTTTTTTTTGGAGGGGGGAGAGATGTTTAATCCTAAATCTATATAAGAATAAATATTTCTATTACAGTGTTTTATATCTCGCATTTGTGTTTATCTTTTTAAGTATTTTGCTTTCTTCTTTCAGGTTCAGTTCGGTGCTTATGTAAACAGAATGGCAGGGAATAAAAGTATTATTATTAGTTGTTGTTGTTATTATTATTATTATTATTATTATTATTATTATTTTAGGGTGCCTTGCTGAACCCCATGAAGTCGCTGGAGCAAGATGTGAGTAGCTGGAAAAAGAGAGGGAAATGTTTTAAAGAAGGAAACTGCTTAGCATTAAGGCATTTTGCACACATTCCTTTCACAGCTGTGGGTTTTATTTAAAAACAACGACCCTGCAAAGCTGGGTGGGGGGGAGGTTGACATCACACTTAACGCAGAGGGTGACCCTCCGTTTCCAATATTTTTTCCTTCTTTCGGGCTGCCACAATGTCATAACTATTTTCCCAGATTCCTGGCTTGTTAGCGGCAAAGCAAGAATTGTGGTTGGAAATAAACTGTGGTTTAGGGTGGGCAGTCTTCTCTATTCAAGGCAGCATTTGCTCAAGGATTTAGGGTGGGTGGGGCTGAAGCAGGTGGCGGGTGGAGCCTGAAAGAAGGCGTGGTCACCCAGAGCTGGATTCCCACAACACGATTAACCAGGTTATAACGTATTAAGGGAGGTGAGTTTTTCAATTTAGCCGGGTTGAGCGTGTGAAAGTACAAAACAAGGTTGCCTTGGTCTCCAGGTCAGGACGCAGCAGTGAAAAACACGCTTCTCAAGCCCTTAAGAAACTGGTTAAGGCAAATCCTCTGAAACATTCAGGTGAGTTCATGCAACTGAATGTCTGAATTCGGCGTGCAATTCGCCCGTGCTTGGGATTTTTGCACTTTGGGCGGATAAAAGGGGATGAGCCGGGCACCCCTGAACTTGGAATCACTCAGAGAATTTGGAGAGGGCGGCCATAACAGTGCCTCTCAACCACCCCTCCCACGTTTCATGCTCTCATCAAAAAGATGCTGAAAAATTTTCCTCCTCCCTCCCTGCTCCTTCCGCTTGCGTGTTACGGCTTTCAGGCTGAAAGCCAAAAGAAGCATCTCTTCACCATTTGTATCTGTAATTGGGGGTGGATTTGTTTCATTTTTTATGGGGACTTGGTCATATTAGAAATTTGCTTTTCCAGGGCCTTATTGGAAAAAAGAAATCTTTGTTGGAAATCTCCCCTTGGATATCAAAGAGGTGGGTTTTTATATTTTATATAAATATAAATATAAAAATATAGTGTGTGTGAGAAAGAATTGTGCACAATCCCTTGTGAAATTAAAAAGACATAAATGCTTTATGTTACAATGGCTTGGTGCAAATGTCTTCATACAGGTAGTCCTCGCTTAACAACCACAATTGGGACCGGAATTTTGGTTGATAAGCGAAGCGGTCATTAAGCGAATCCAACCCAATTTTACGACCTTTTTTGCAGCAGTTGTTAAGCGAATCACCACAGGTGTTAAGCAAACCACATGGTTGTTAAGTGAATCACGGGGTTCCCCATTGATTTGGCTTGCCAGAAGCCGGCCGGGAAGGTTGAAAATGGCGATCATGTGACCCCGAGATGCTGCAACGGTCATAAATGCGAAGTGGTTGCCAAGCGCCCAAATTGTGTTCACGTGACCGTGGGGACGCTATGACAGTTGTAAATGTGAGGACCGGTCTTAAGTTCGAACCGTCACTAAACGGATGGTTGTTAAGGAAGGGCTACCTGTAAATGTTTTTAGCCAAAGCTGCCAGATAATATTGTTGCATAGCAAATATTTGTGGCAGCTGATGATAATATGTGGAATAAAACCATCACAACTACCACGGTAGAGATGGGCGGGGATAAATCCAAATAATAAATAAATAAAATAAATGTTGCCACCTTGCCCGAAACAGGTCGCCTGGGATGGTGTTCAACCTTTGCCTCAAAAAAAATCCTTAAAAAAGCAGGATTGGGTCGAAACGTTTCTCCACGGCAATTCTGAAATGAGAAACTTTCCATTTTTCCAGGCTGACCTTCTGCCAGGAGATCCATTCCACATTTTCTTCCCTTCTCCAGCATCGAGGATCCCTTGTAAAACTGTAATTTCTATATATTTTCTCGATTAGGAAGAGATTGCCATCTTGTTCAAGAACTTCGGGATCAAGTCCATGAAGAAATGCTGTAGTTCTTTTAAAAGGTATGGCGGCGGTTCTTCTTTTGCTTTAAATTTCTTGAATCTGAATGACCAGCAATCCCATTTTTTCTCCAGCAGCACGGAGAAAAATTCAACCCTTCCTTATATCCGCCCAACAGGAAGAGTGTAAGGCAGGGTTAGGCCCGATTGAGACCGATTTATGAAGAGTGCTTGAGACCCAACCAACTTCATTTTCCCTTCAGCCCCAGCGATGATGCCGGTCACTTCTGCACCCCAAACCTCTGTAGGTGGTAATGTTTGGCCCCCAGGGCCATCTCTGGCCCAAATTCCCAATGTCTGCTTGCTTCAGTTCACTGCTTTTAGATCATTTCAGCAGCAGTATCTAAGTTTCCGTCCCTCTCGCACTGAAAGGGAGCCAGGCCCGTATTGCTGCATCTAATACAGCAAATGCAATCTTAGGTTTGCACGAGAGGAACCCTTGCGTGAAAGAATAACTTACTCTGTTTCTTGGGTGTTACATTTCAAGGTGGACATGGCTGGGATCCAGCAGTGGAAATGGAAGACCACTCTGTAGTCTGAAAGGAGGCTGTTAAATGTAGAGAATGAGACTAGAATTCTCTTTAGATCTTGGAAATTCTGCTGCTTAGCAAACGGGCCGCAATGTCCTCCCTTTAAAGGCTTGTAAAAGTGGGGTGCCTTCTGGACTGCTAGGCACCCCAACACCACTGGTGATAGTTGAGCAGAAGCTGAGATGGCTGTTAGCCTTCCTTCCTTCCTTCCTTCCTTCCTTCCTTCCTTCCTTCCTTCCTTCCTTCCTTCCTTCCTTCCTTCTTTCCCTCCCTCCCTCCCTCCCTCCCTCCCTCCCTCCCTCTTCCTTCCTTCCTTCCTTCCTTCCTTCCTTCCTTCTTGATTTGACTTCTCGACCACCCAACTCATACAGGACAACTCCTTCTTTCTCTTTTTTCCTTCCTTCCTTCCTTCCTTCCTTCCTTCCTTCCTTCCTTCCTTCCTTCCTTCCTTCCTTCTTGATTTGACTTCTCGACCACCCAACTCATACAGGACAACTCCTTCTTTCTCTTTTTTCCTTCCTTCCTTCCTTCCTTCCTTCCTTCCTTCCTTCCTTCCTTCCTTCCTTCCTTCCTTCCCTCCCTCCCTCCCTCCCTCCCTCCCTCCCTCTTCCTTCCTTCCTTCCTTCCTTCCTTCTTGATTTGACTTCTCGACCACCCAACTCATACAGGACAACTCCTTCTTTCTCTTTCTTCCTTCCTTCCTTCCTTCCTTCCTTCCTTCCTTCCTTCCTTCCCTCCCTCCCTCCCTCCCTCCCTCCCTGTTTAACGTCACAACAGCCCTGCGAGGTAGGCCAGGTATTGAAGGAATGAGTGGCTGGTACAAGGAAACATAGCCAGGACTTGAGGCTCTCCAAGGTATCCTTTGCTAGCTCAAGAGAAGTTTTCCCTGGCTGGGGACGATGGGCACTGTCCAGGGTCTCCGAAGGGCGTCTGATTGGAGAAGGTTCTTCTGCTGTTTTTCTGCATCCCTCCCCTCCGTAGCTTTGCGTTTCTGGAGATGGTGTCCGCAGAGGCCGCACAGTTAGCAATCCAGCTTTTGAACGGACACCTGGTGAAAGGGCGGCTGATCTCTGTCGCCTTCTCGGAAAACAGGAAAACTCACGAGCTTCCGAAAACCAGCACCCAGATGCCGGTAAACCTCGATTCACGGGTTACGCTCAACACGGATCAGCCAGCAGGCTTACATGGGAAAGTGCATGCCCCCCAAAACTTGTATCATATCCTTAGACTTCACTTTCCTTTGAAAAGCTGGTTCTCGGAGTCTTCTTTAAACAGATTTATTGAAAGGGGAACGAGAATCAGTTACAGAATTTCCAGCAACTGCATACTTTTCCTTCAGCACCCAATTGACCTCTACATTTGTTAGCATTTTCTTTACCTTTACAGGTAGTCCTCGCTTAACAACCACAATTGGGACCGGAATTTCGGTTCCTAAGCAAAGCGGTCATTAAGTGAATCTGACCTGATTTTACGACCTTTTTTGTGGCAGTCGTTAAGCAAACCACGTGGTCGTAAAGTGAGTCACATGGTTCCCCATTGATTTTGCTTGCCAGAAGCCAGCTAGGAAGGTCGAAAATGGCAATCACGTGACCACGGGACGCTGCGGCGGTTATAAATGCAAACCGGTTGCCAAGTGCCCAAATGGCTCCTTCCTAGGGCTGAGAGACAGGGACTGGCCCAAGGTCACCCAGCCGGCTTTCATGCCTAAGGCGGGACTAGAACTCTCAGTCTCCTGGTTTGCCATTGGCTCCTTCCTAGGGCTGAGAGGGACTGGCCCAAGGTCACCCAGCTGGCTTTCATGCCTAAGGTGGGACTAGAACTCTCATTCTCCTGGTTTACCATTGGCTCCTTCCTAGGGCTGAGAGAAAGTGACTGGCCCAAGGTCACCCAGCCGGCTTTCATGCCTAAGGCTTCACATGACTGCTGCGATGGTTGTAAGTGTGGGGACCAGTCGTAAGTTGTTTTTTTCAGTACTGTCTTTAAATCCGAACGGTCACTAAACAAATGGTTGTTAAGCGAGGACTACCTGTAGTTTGTTTTTCTTTTCCCCCAAAATGCTAAATCCCAGTTAACTCACCTACAGATTTATTCTACATTAAAAAAAATAAAATTAGCCTTTCTTTTTTCCCTTTTTAAATCTAATTTCATTCTTCGGTATTAAACAACCAGCCACAAAATCCCTCTCTGAAGTTTAATAAAAGCTGTGGATGCAGGAATCCCGATCATTTAAAAAATAGATATTTTTAAAATACCAGATCAACAACCGGGCACCCTTTGCTTCCCACAATGTAGGTTGTTTAAAGAAACTTTCTGCAAGAATCCTTTGACTTCTAAATTGTGGCTCTAAGAAACGAGGGGAAAAAAAGATAAATGCAAAAAAAGCAGAGGAAGGAAAACAGGAAAAGGAAAAAGAAAAAAAATGCAAAACTGCATTGTTATATATTCAATGCTCAGCTTTGAAATAGAGCAATAAACCTTGAACTCAGGCCAGTTTCTGTAGAGTCCTATAAATATGGCAGAATGTTTCGTGTCAATTTTTAACATATTTTTTTCCCTGATAGCTTTTTGTTAAAACATCTAAGTTTAAATTTTTCTAGAAGCCCGGAACAGTTCATTTGCCTTTTGGCATCAGTTTTCCCTCACTGTAGCTCTGGAAGAGCTTGTTTTAGTTCTTGCACTTAATTATGGTTTGCTTAATCATAGTTTGCCAGACAGATCATAACTGAGTGGATTGGCCCGGCCTGCTAAGTCAAAAATAAATCCTGTTTAAGCTTTCAGTGCAACCGATTGTTATATCGGTGGGTTTTTCCCTTGCAAACGCCGTGTTTTTCTTTTGTAGGATTTGGAGGTGATACCCTACAAAGAATTTAGTCTTCCTGCTGGTACGAGACCGAGATTTTCTTGTTTCACCTTGTTTGATGTTGACCCTGCACAAAGCCTTCCATGGAAGGCAGCATCGCACCGGATTTTTATTTAATCCATAAAAACGGATTTTTATTTACTTTTTAAAGCTGATTTTTTTTTAAATCAAGCTTTGGGGCAGGATCCGAGAGGCCCCCGTAGATTTAAAAAGGATGCTTGTGCGAAGGCTCAAATCTTCTTTTCTCACCTCCCTAAAGGTGGCCCCATTATTTCCCCTCCTTTAAAACAGAGGGTCTACTATGCTGTTCCCATGGAAATGAGGTACGTGCAAATACAGGGGGGAGAAAATGTGATATATATATATATATATATATATATATATTTCCCCTTGCTGCTGATAGTTGCTGGAGTGACAATTCCTCATTTTGCTACACATGAACTCTCCCTACACAGGAAATGTGATATTGGCATGACCGATTTGTTCCATTATTTCAATATTCTGCACGGAGCAGTCCATTCCCTGTCCAGTGGATGTAAGTCACTGCATCTTGGCTAAATAAACCAGGATAGCAAGGATGCACGGGGAAGTTGCCATGTCCCTAACTAGTTTCCTGGTTCGTGCTTTCTTCAAAAGCTTCTTTGCGACCCCAGGTCATTGCCGGGGTTCTTCTAGATAGCCTTGAGGGGTCCCACAGCTTGGTTTTTCGTCATTCAGGTGTTCCCTCCACTTCTGGTTTTTCTTCCAGAAGCTCGTTTCTGCTCCACGCGCTGAACGACTGCTTCGGAGACGCAAAGTGGCTCCGGTCCGTGGTCAGCGTGGCCGGAGAAGTGGGACTTTTGGTGACAGACACGTTTCCGCTGACACCGTATTTCTGGGCGATCGTCCTCAGTGAGGTTCGTGTGAGCAGGACGGGGCATTCAGGGTCCTCTTGCTTGAAAAACTTCCCGGGCTGTTTGGCTTCCGCGCTGAAGAAGCGAAGGGTCCCCCCTGTAGATTGTGACCGAGGCACCATTCCTAAGCCTCACAAGGGCTAGAAACTTGATTAGTGCTGTTGGGGAGCAGAATCCTTGTCAGAGGCTGAAATCCTTCGCTTTTGGGACTTTTGAAAATCTAGGAACGCCACCAAACCATGCAGAAACTCTTCACGACCCTGGCCGAGGCCGAGTCTCGGTTGCCCTTTCTGGCGAAACAGGAGGTCCGGCGGGGGACCCGATGCCTGGCCGAATGTGACATCGGGGAGGAAGGCAGCGCCTGGAACAGGTTAAGGAATCAGCGCTCCATTTGGGGATCCGCCACAGCGATGGGGGCGCCTCCCCGTTGCGGCCCTTAGTCAGGCCCGACGAGTGGAGCCTCCATGTGCAGTGGCAGTCTACCCTATGCGTGCGAGAGGCTGGAGGCAGACATCTGCCGGTCTTCGGCTTGAAAGGCAATCATGAGCAAAACTAGAAGTTAGAAAACGAGGCGTTTTGTTGGCTCTCTCTTTATTCCCCCCCACCCACCAGATGCTGGGTTTTGGACCCGATGGAAGATGCGGCGGTGGTCTTTTTCGTGGACTTTGGCCACTGCGCCAACGTCCCTCTGAACTCACTACGGAAGCTGGAGGGGGACCAATTTTGGGAAATCCGCCCCTTGGCTCAGCCCTTCATGCTGGAAGAAGGTAGGGCTAGCAGACGCCGAGGGGAGACTCTCCGATCTGCAAGAGCCGATGCCCGGTTGGCTCCCGGCATTTCAGATTAAAGGGAGTCCTCGCTTAACAACCACAATTGGGACCGGAATTTCGGTTGCTAAGTGAAGTGGTCACTAAGCAAATCCGACCTGATTTTACGACCTTTTTTTGCAGCGGCCGTTAAGCAAGTCACCACAGGCGTTAAGCGAACCACGTGGTCGTTAAGTTAATCATGTAGTTCCCCATTGATTTTGCTTGCCAAAAGCCAGCCAGGAAAATTGAAAATGGCAATCATGTGACCACGGGATGCTGCAACGGTCATAAATGCGAACTGGTTGCCAAGCGCCCAAATCGTGATCACATGACTGCAGACACGATGGTCGTTAAGTGTGAGGACCGATCGTAAGTCAGTTTTTCCAGCACCGTCATAAGTCTGAACTGTCACTAAACGAATGGTTGTTAAGTGAGGACTACCTGTATGCCAAGCCCCCAATGCTTTGGGTGGGCGAGTGCGATTCTTGTCACTGTCTGGAGGGGAGTGACCATCCTTTTGGGAACTGGAATGGAAATATATCGGAAGGGAAGGATGTCGAGAAATAGAGTTAGGGGACATCTTCGCATTTTGCCGAAGCCCGACAGCAGTGACACCTTGGGGGAAAAAAAGAGTGGCAAGTTTAGCAGGCCAAAATTTATTTAGTTTTAATTAATTTAAATTTAGCTTGCCTTGCTCTTGTTTTTTACAGCAATTTGAGTTCTCTTTTTAAAGGATTGGACACTGTATGTTTGGTGGCTTTGAACATTTAAAGCAGTGATTCTCAACCTTGGCGGCTTGGAGAGGGGTGGACTTCAACTCCCAGAATTCCCCAACCAGCATAGCTTCATAATGGAAGTCCACCCCTCTTCAAGCCGCCAAGGGCGAGAATCACTGCTCTAGAGAAACAGGATTGAAATGCTCTTTTTTGGGGAATTGTTTTGACGGAGACGCTTCCTTGATTTTGACACTTTCTTGATTTTGCAGACGTTTTTGCCCCGCACGTGATCAGGAGGCAGATTCTGGAAGGAAAAGTGAAAGGTCCTTTTCAATGGGAGGTAAACAGGAAAAAAATATTTTTTCTTTCGTTTTCACATAGGGCTGAAAGCTAAGCATTGCTGAGAAATCTCCCTGATACTGATCACCCAAGAATTCATTTCTGCATAGACGCTCACTGAAGGAACAGCTGCTTTATTCTGTTGTCTGAACCAAGCCCAGTGACTTGGTATGTCCTCATAAACCAGGATTGCAAACTTCAATCTTTGGGTTATAAACCCTGGCTTGTTTTCAAAAAGCAAACCAGAGTGGTATTGAAATAGCATTCCTGGTCACAGACAGCGGGGATCAAACAGGCCGAGTTTGATCTCAGACAAGCTTTCTTCTGGAATCCTGGTTTGTTGTATGCAGATCCCATCAGGGTGTTTTTTCCACAAGATGGATTATTTTGCAAATGATTGGAGCCAGGCAGCGGGTCCCAATAACCCAAATCCCAGCATTAGTGCAATTTCAGACAGCCTCTTTGGGGTTTACCTGAATCCTCAAGAGTTTGGAGATTTTTCACAGCAATTCGGGAGATTGCCAAGTACAAAGCCGCTACCTCTTGTGCTTGCAAACACAAAGATCTGCCAATTGTGGATTGTTTCATGCACGTGTCTGCATTTTGCATAGTTACGTCCGAGTCCTGCGCAAAAAGGCTGGGACGTTCTTCTAGTCAACTCGCAGGGAAAACCCTCAAGATACACTATGCAGATAATACTGTAGTGCCATCAAATTCTGCTTGGCAGGAACTTTCCAATTTTAAGGTCCAGAAGCTTAAAATAAATCAGTTATTGCAGAAAATATACAGCCGTACTTCACAATCCACAGTGGGCTGAATTTTCTTACCAAGTTAAAGCAGAGTTCTAAAACATTGGCTGGGTTTGTACAATCCGCACAACGGTGCGACATGATGCCTCCCGGCCATCCAATTCCGCACAAAGATGGGAGTAGCGAGAAGCAGGTGCAATATTGACTTATGCGCAGATGTATAATTTTTTTAAACAAGTTTTTACTTGCTTTGCAGCCACACATTTTAAAGTTTGTTCTCAAAGCAGACTAAGAAGCGGTTGATTTGAGAAGTCCCAACAGGAAGCTTGAAGATGATCTGTTTTCTTCGGTGAAAAACTTGTGGCTTGTTCCTGAAAACTGGAGTTAGTATATACAGTATATATATACATTTTTTTTTTACCGAGGTCTGTTGAGGATGTTTAAAAGCTGGTTTAAAGATGTTTTCTGACATTAGTTTGGCCACTTCATTGAGGCCCTAAAGTTTATGTGCTGAAGAGGCAAAGCATAACTGTTATTTTTCCGACTGCATTTTACGTTTGGATGTGTGTGTGGTATGCGGCCAGAGGGAAAAATACATAAATCTGTATCCTGGCTGAACTGCAACGCTGTGCTCTGTTATTGCAGTTAATTAATTAAAATACACCGTGTGTCCAGAAGTTGGTGTGTTCCCCCTCCTTCCATTTTAAAACTATTTACGCTTTTCAGCTACTCCTGCAGACACGATCAGATTAATTGAAAAGAGAAACTGCTGCTGTTTTAAAGTTGGCAAACGGGGAATCATTTTAGGAGAGGCTCAGCTCTTGCTAATAAAGATGGAGAATTTGGGGTGCGTAGGGAGCACATTTCTACTCCGGCCTGATGCTGGGTGGCTAGAAATTAATTTCTAGTTCTGATAAAGGTGTATGTGGGTCCTTGCTACTAAGATTAATCCTGGCAGGTCTATTTGCTTGAATCTTCAGTTGGAAAATTGCACTCATCTGAACAGATTAGGCTACCTCTAATCTAGAATAGGTTTGAAAACAATGCAGAATGCTACAGAAGGATCAGTAAACCCCATTTCCTGGGAGATGACGCTTTTGGAAATCGTTAAGATTGTGGGGGGAAAAGCTTCTAGCCCTCAAGAGAGAAAAATCAGCCTTGATCCAAGGTAAATAGTTGAGGGGCCAGTCATCTGTCTTTTCAAACTAAATTTTATTAATAGGCACAAGCTCTCCCGAACCACAGCTCTTATATTTATTTTATTTAGTTTTGGACTTTTATCACCGTGCCATCTCCCCCAAAGGGGACTCTGGTATATATGATGAAAGGCACTGTGGTTCACCACAGCTGATGTCTTTTAATAAAATGGGTTAAGTTTGAAAAGGTTCCCCCAAATCCATCCCACTTGGGGGCTGCTGCAGACTAACACAGCTCTCTTTTGACAGCATCTAACCTGCATTTCTGTAGCTCAAAATCTTACCCAGCATTTCTGCAAGCTGGGATGAAGGAAAACAGGTTGACACTGCTTCGCTTGCTCGGAAAGTGTTATCACACCTTCCATGCCGATGGCCCTTCTTAAGCTAAACACCCGTCCCGTGTCTGTCCTTGGAAAACGGAGTTTCCGGCACCCACAAGATTATCCTTGTGTCTCTTTTCTGCGCCCGCTTTTTCAGATCCCCTGGACCCAGGATTTGAAGAGAGGAATCTAAACCACCCAGAGTGATTTTGACCCGGTTCTGCTTCCCATTTTTTCCCTGCATCTCCGAAGGATGTAATTCAGCTATCCTGGGAGGGCTGTAAATACTTTATCCCGGGGAAAAACAGCGCTTGGCAACAGGAGTTAGTGAAATGCAGATCCCCTGCTGAAATATTAAGCTTATATTTTTGGCAACTCTATCTTTCTTTCGCCAGCAAAGGAATGGGAATGGTGGGACCCAGACAGAGTGAAGAAATTCACTGCTTGGGCTTTTTTTTTTTGGGGGGGGGGTGAATGCAGAAGGGGGAATCTAGTTAGCCGCCGCCGCCGCCATCACCCCCTTTACGACTTCACGGACAGAGGTAGGACCAGTCCCCCTTCAAATTAACAAATGTAATTGTTCTCCAAAGATACATTTTTCCCCATAGACATCCATCATACACTGTAACCAAAACAAAACAAAAAAAAGGGGGGTAGGTGGGGAACGGGGGGTGGGGTGGGGAAGCAGTGTACATGAAAATAAGAAAATAAATTAAATCCATAGCGGAAGGAGAGGCGATTTAGAACTGCAGCACAAGCCGGAAGCTTCCAGCGAGAGGAGAGATTCAGGAGTTTTCATTTGTATGAGTGTGGTTTTGTGGTTTTTTTTTTCCTTTTAATAAGAGTGATGGCGAGTTCCCTGCCAGCGCGGGTCCGAGCGAGGCCTTGGCTGCTCACGACGAGTGTTTATAATTCCGCAAAAGGGCGGTCGGAGCTGCTGTCCGCTGTCCTGCAAAGCAGCTGGCGGAGTCCTGTCCTGGGAGAAAGAGGAAAGTGTCCTCAGCGATCCGAGCACAGCGTCCAGCGGGGGGATCCGGGGGGCTGCTCCGTCGGCCCCACGGCTAGCCGTCTTCCTTGGGGGGCGTGTACCAGCCTGGGGGGGGGGCAAGCGAGACAGGTTCAGGAAGATCAGCACCAGCCCATCGATTAACCACTGCGGCTCGACTCAGCGTCACTTGATTGGGTTCGCCGGGCACCCCGGAATAAATAAGGGGGTTTGGGCGACGCATACAATGAAAAACAAACCGACTTCTTGCTCGGGTGATGTGCGCGTTCAGCTGGAATCGGCACTGCGGACGGTTGAGGTCAAATTTCCCTGAGCAATAATCAGTATCCCACCTGATATAGGAACAGCCTCCCTCCTTCCTTACTGCTGAAGCAGCTACTGCCTCTTTCTGGTGCATTATTATTATTATTATTATTATTATTATTATTATTGTTATTATTATTATTATTATTATTATTATTTTATTATTATTAGCATGGCCGCCCATCTCATCTTAGCGGCTCTGGGCAGCTTGCAACAGGGAAAAACAATCCAATAGTTAAAAACAATATACAAACATATAAAAAACTGCCCACAATCGATTTAAAAAGCCAGAGAGACATGATGGTGGTCTTCTGTTTCATGCTCTATCCCTCACGCCACAATTAGGGGTACCCAAACAGTTCTGGCAAACCTCTGCCCCCCCCCCCACTTGCCCTCCTTGCATGCTGCTAGTCCTTACCGTTCTTCTCGTGGATCTGGACTAGGGATTTGTAGGACTGCTGAGCTCTTGTCAAGCTGTACTGATTCTGCGGGAAAGAGGGGCGCCTTTGAGAAAGCTGCTCGGAAAGATCCTGGCAAGATGTCCGACGGAAGCAGAGAGAGGGGGCATTGGAATGAGATGGCGAGTCGCAGGGATGGGCAACTTAGTAGCCACTAGATCAGTGTTTCTCAACCCTGGCAACTTGAAGACGTGTGGACTTCAACTCCCAGAATTCCCAGAAGTTGCCAAGGTTGAGAAACACTGCACTAGATATTTAAACCTCTATGATATCTGCCCACCGGCCATGCCATCTGGAAATCACAGGAGCTGCAATCCAAAATAACTAAAGGGTTACCTACCTGGGAGGCGGGTTTAACGCGTAAAATTTCTCGTATGTTGCAGAGACAAATCTGCACTCCTTTCAGAACCAGAGCGCGTGAAACCAGCCGGCTGAGCTCCGAGGTGACGGCTCAAGCGTTTGCTTTTCCTCTGGCCTCTCCCACCCGACAGCCCAACAAGGGGGGATGCCCGAGAGCGGGCAGGCAGGCCTCCCCGCCACAACTTACTTTGTTTGCGCCAAACTGAACCCTGGCTTTGCCTTTGACCAGGGTGGCACTTATCTGCATGATCACAGATTCCACCGAGTAAGCGCTGCTCCAGCCCTGCGGAGTGGAAAACGAATCGTTCCCGTTTTGAAGCACGCTCCCCAATCGCTCCGGGAAGTCAGCAACGTGCACAATCCCCACAATGCCCCACGGCTCACCTGCTTTGTCAGAAGCTCCATACAGATCGCTCCTCCACCCAAGACGTACCTTAGGAGGAAGGAAGTTGAGAGAGAGAGGGGGGGGGGGAAATCATCGCAAGGCCTTTCTGGGCCAGGAGCGGCCAAACCCTTTGGCAGCGAAAGGCCGTCAGCCGAAGCGGATTGAAAGATCAGGGAAAATAAATTTGCTCTCCCCACCCCGCTTTTAGATACTAGATTGAAGGCTAGTATTTTAAATGAGAGCCAGTTTGGTGTTGTGGTTAAGGCACTGGGCTAGAAACCAGGAGGCCGTGAGTTCTAGTCCCGCCCTCGGCACGAAGCCATCTAGGTGACCCTGGGCCAGTTACTTTCTCTCAGCCCTAGGAAGGAGGCAATGGCAAACCACTTCTGAAAAAGCTTGCCAAGAAAACGGCAGGGACCTGTCCAGGCAGTCTCCGAGAATCGGACGCGATTGAACGGATTAAAAACAAATTAAATGGTAAAAAAACCTCACGCATCTGTTACAACTACGTAAATATCTGAAGCAGGCAGCGGATCAGGAACAGGGGAAGCTTCTCAAGGTTTGGCAGGAAAAGCGCACGTGCAAAGGGCAGCCGAACACAACGCCTCTAAACCTGCAGAGTTCTCTATCCTTTGTATCTACAGGAGGAGGGGTTTGACGATCGAGGGATGGAAACGCTTACCCTCCGGAGAGCACGGGCGACACCACTCTTACAAAGGGGGGGTCGAAGGGGAAGTTATCCTGAAAGGAGAAGGAGGAGGTGAGGCCTCTCTAGCTTGCCAAGCGCGGCTGGCTGTCCTCTCTGCTCCCGGGGGCCCTGGCCTGCCCACCAGACTGACCTTAAACGTGAAGTTGAGAAGAATGAAATCGGTCCCCTCTTTCTCTTTCAGGATCTGCAGGTCACTGTGCAAGGCGCTGTCCTCATCCACCCTGCGGGAAAGAGAGCAAAGCCTGACCAGTGGTCGAGGAAAAGAGAGGGCCATGCCGGGAGCCATGGGGCCAAGGCAGCGGGAGGCAACCGAGGTCACCCGCGTGTTGTTTGGGCATCGCTGTCTTTGAGCAGCGTGGACATTTTTTTTGGTCTTCTGTGCATTTTTTAAGAGATGCTGCCGGGAGAAGGGAAGGATGTGATTGCCGGGGGTTTCAACTTCCCCCCCCCCCGCCTAGAGGCCATCCCTCCCCCCGTTTCCCTGGCTTGGTGGCCGCGGGAGGATATAAATCTATGCCCCGAAGCTCGGAGACGTAGCAAGCCTTACTTCAGGAGTTTCACATTCCAATCGTAGAGGCTATCGTTCACTAGTTCAACTGCATAGTTTCCTGGGGGCGGTGCAGAGACAACAGAGGTTAGAGGCAGGCTGAAACGACCCCCCAGCCCCCCTAGGGCTCCAAGCAAGGGTTCCCCGTCCCCCCCGCGAGGACCCTCCCCTGCAGCGGCGGATACTCACCACCTTTGAAACTGGCCGATCGGTAGATATCCCTGAGCTCCTTCATCAGCCGGTCGGTGGCCTGCACGGACCCAGACACCGCCCCCTGCGAGAGAAAGCGGAAGGCGGCATTTCACCGCCCTGCTGGGCTCAGTTCAGGGCCCCCCGAGAACGCATTTAGGTGCTCCCAAAGGGCAGTTCAAGAAAGGGGTGGGGAGGAAGACCTGTCGGCCATGGCTGGGCCAAATAAAATGATGACAGACCCAGCAAGGGAGTTATCTTTGCCCTGGTTGGGTATCATGGGACTTGGGGTCCCAACTCTCTGGGGGATGTCAGGTAAAAGCATAACATAATGATCTTGGGCATACTTGAGGGTGAGACCAAAACATGGGGGGGGGTGAGTTTATCTTCTTTCCTCTAGAATATCGCTCTGTGGGCCAAAACCAGGGAGAGAAACTAATTCTACCTTCCTGTAGCAATTTGAGAACAGATTTAATCACAGGAAGGAAAAAAAAAAGAATCAGATGAAGGCTAAAGAATTCTTAGGGTATTCTTGGTCCACCTGACCGACAGATGGGTGTAGTCTAGCCAAGGAGCTCCGCATTTGGCTGAAACGAACATTTTCATCAAAAGCAAACTAAATCCTTCGCGCCTCCGTTTACCCCCCTGCATGGAAAAAGCCGGCTGGCCTGAGTGAAAGAAATGGGGGGAGCTTTAAGGATGAACCTGGCTCCCTTGGTTCCTTCAGCCCTCCCTCCCTCCCCCCCCCCCAAGGAAGACCGGGGCACCCTTGTCCACAGCTGCTCTGTACGATCTTGGCTTTGCGTTACACACAAACCCAGCCTGGGGCTGATGGCTTAGCACTGTCTGTAAGCCATGGCGGCTTGTTCTCACCAACCATGGCTAAAACAAATGAAGGGTTAGTGCAATAGGGAAGAATCAGAATGGCACCTTCCTTTCCCGCCCCAACCGCCCCCCCGTTTCCCCGTTGCCCTCCTGCCTGGCGACACGTACATTTAAGTAATCTTGCCTCTGATTCTTTTTGATTTTCTCAAGAATAGCCAAGTTTTCCTTGCCAATCCCATCATCTTCCGCCTTCTTTCCTTCTACCGGCTCTTCCTCCTTCATTTCATAGTGATCCAGCTCTTCCGTGTCCTGGGCGCAGGGCCGGAAGGAAGGGTACGAGAGAAAGAGATTCCGATTTTGGAATTAAGCCGCGCCGATGGGCCGACTGGAGGATCTGGGGGGGAACTCAGGAGGGGGAACCCTGGAGTTTAATCTCAGCTGGGTCCGTACCTCAGGCATTTCCTCGTCTTCCTCTTCCGAGGACACTTCTTCCTGCGTATTCTGTGAACAAACGGAACAGGACACGAGAGGAAAAGAAGATGGGTGCAGCTCTTTCGGAGAGCAGCAGCTGAAGCAAAGTCGACCGTTCAAACAGGCCTTTTGAACTTCGCCTCCCGACAGCATCAGCAGATTAAAGCTTTGCTGCCCGGATCTTCCTCCTAAGGAAAGATCCATACGCAAATACGTTGCGGAGGCAAAGTCTGATTCGAGGAAAACCCTAAGCAAAAGCCGCCCTCTAAGGTGGGCTTCAAAGCCCCAGCTGCTCCCCCCTCCCAGCCTCCAGCTTTGGCGATGCTCAGAGGGGCCTCCGGGGCAGCTCACCTGCTCAGCGGGCAAGGGCTGGTCCAGCATCTCCACATCTGGATGCTGGGGAAGGTTGTAGAGTTTGCAGAGGTCTGAAATGATCCGCTTCAGGTGCTGCAGGAGCTGCCCGAGGGGACGGCGAGAGGAGGAATCAGTCCGAGGAACTGCGGGGTGCGCTCCCCCCAGCCCATCCCAGCCCGACATCCCTCCCCCCGCAGGGCCGCCGCCCCCTCGCTCACCAACGTGTTGCCCTTCTTCACGTCGGCCAGCCTCTCCAAGACCGCTGCCAAGTTGGGGTCGTCCGATTCCACCGACCAGATAGGGGGAACAGCCGGATAGGCCTCCTGCAGGAAACGGAGGGGAGGCTCAGGCCCCGCGCAGAGAACAGGTTCGGGGGCCGTGGGGAGCAAAGGGAAGGCGCTCTGGGGGAAGCTGGCATGGCTCTGCCACCCAGGCAGCTCCCTGGCTTGGACGGGCGGAGGATGCCCATCGGCCAGGACGGGAAGCTGGGGACTGCAGAGGGATGGGAGGTGTAGTCCAAGAGAGGAGGGGAGGGAGGTGCCGGACAGGAATTCAAAGGGAAGCCAGGCTCCAGCTGGCTGGGTGGGCGGAGCAGAGGACCAACTATGATTAAACCAAGTTCAGCCTGGTTGACTGAATCATAGTTTCTGCGGTGGGTTCCTACGTGGCGGGGCTGCTTGGTCTTCGGTCAACCCCCTTCACGGCGGCGGACCGCCTCGGCTGGGGACGATGGGAGCTAGAGTCCCCGCCCCCGCCCTCCCCAGGCCCCGCCCCCGGCGCGCCGCAAGCCCCGCCCAGCCGGCGCGGTGGAGCGAGAGGCCTCGGCGCGCGCCCCCTCCCCCGTCTCACCGTGATGTTGCCATGGATACGGACCGGCCCGCCGCCGGCCGGGCCGGGGAGGAACTCGCAGCCCAGCTCGTCCGGGCAGGCGCGGGCGATGCGGAAGCGCTCGTGACCGCGGTGGAAGATGGACTCGAGCAGCCGCAGCTCCCGCCTCAGCAGCGCGCGCCCCGGCCCCGCCCCCAGCGCGGCGCCAGGCCCCGCCCCGCCCGGCCCCACGCGCTGCATCGTCCCATCGAGCGGCCCGCCGCCGGGGCCCCCGCGTCCCCCCACACCGCAAGATGGCGGCCGGGAAGGGCCCGCAGCCGGAAATGACGAGACGCAGCCCGCCCCGCCCAAGACGGCGCGCGCACCCCCGCGCGGAATGGAGGAGGAGCAGGACGAGGAGGAGGAAGAGGCGGAGCCCGGGCAGGGGAGGGGAACGAGGGCCCCTTTGCGACGCCGTCGGCATAGAAACGGGCGCTTCCGGTTCTGGGCGGAAGGCAGGACGCCAGCCCTACCATAGAGGCGTCTGTAGCTCCAGGAGCGTCAAACTCTAGAGCGGCCCAGCGTTGGGCAAACATGGAGAATCGATCTCTGCGGGGGAAGAAGGGCATCGCCGTTTTACAGCGGCCCCTACTGGATGGCGGAAGATTTCACCCCCGAAATAGAGCCGGAGGGAGCGTCGGCTGGATCTTAGAGGACGGTTCAGCTTTGAGCAGGGAGCAAGGCAAGGATGCCTTATATCCCCTTGGCTGCTAAAACACTTATAGGCAAAGGCCTAAGGAAGGCTTGGGCTGAGGTCAATTGATTGGGGACATGATTGTATGGCTCCAGATTAAGGCAGTGTGGTTGACAGAGAACCCAAACAATTTGCAGCAGATGTTTGATTGATTGTGTGATGCAATGAGGAATACGGTCTTAAAAATTAAAGTGTCCAAACCAAACATAATAGTGCCGGGCAAGGAAAAAGGAGAAACGGTTGTAAGTTATGAAGAAATAGAGTGACTGGCCCAGAGTCGTCACCCTGGGCTGAGGATGGACTTTGGGTCTCCCCACCCCAAGTCCACCACCTTTGCTACAAAACCGCACCGGCTCTCAGGAGAAGCAGCAGCTACGTGTCCCATTCTGCAAAGGGCTTTTCTCACACGGTATGAAAAATTGCCCCAATGAATTCTGGATTCAGCAGTAAAGAAACCATGAATTCCTCAGGTCCATCCTCCACACCCCTGCAAGGTGAAAAGTCCTGGCTTCACATCAAAAACCTGATGTGTTGCAACAGCTGCTGGTGACACCTTTTCAGAGCTAACACTTCAGCCACAACCCCAAGGGCCTTGTCAAAATCCCCCCCAAGCAATCATCCATGGGCGTTTTTGAATTCACGGGCTTTAGTCCTACAAGCCAGAGTTCTTAGCTGCTCTCCTGGGAAATGACCTTTCAGAGCCAGCTTTTCTGATCCAAGCCCATAAAGGAGAAGAAAAAGTGCTAAAAGCCTGAAATCTGAATTGAACGAGCATGACCTACTTTCCTGGAGGCTCCCTACAGCCAGAGGGACTCCTGGGAAAGCAAAAAATCCAAGGAAGAAGAGTTCTGAAGTGCATTTAAAAGCACAAAAACATCCAACACACACACACACACACACACACACACACCCTAAGGAATTTGGACTCCAGTTCAAGCCGGATTAAAAGAAAGACTTGCAGTTTTCCAACCACTTGAGGGTCCTAAGGGAGGAACTGATAGGAAGCATCTGGGAACCTTTAAAAGTTTGGACGGCAAGGAGCTGTTACAGGTCAACCCCAAATAAGGGGGATTTCAGCTCACAATCCCCAAATCCCGAACCATTGGCCCCGTATTTTGGGGGGAGCTGAAGCTGTAAATTTCTGGACCATCATTGGGAGGGTTGACAGTGGAAGGTCCATGGAGATCAGCCTATCAGTACTGTAGCTACTTATATTAATGGCAGCTGACGCTCTCCTGTTTCCATTACTGATTGCCAAGACGGACAGTAGGAAGGGCCTCATTCTGAGTTCTGGTCCCTGTGACACAGAAACCTGAACTAGTTGCACTGAGGGCCTCATCCAGCCAGCATTCTAAAACGAAGCCCACATGGCCCTACCATTGCTAGACAGATATAGCCGGAAGGGATACTGGTTTATACCAGATCAGCCTGGCTTCTCTAGTGAAAGTGGCAATCTTTTCCCTGTTGTTCATACCTTCACGTGTTTCTGGATTAAGAATGAAAACACAGGACAGTCAAGAACAGGGGAGGAACATCCTACACAAACTTTGGGGTTTTCCTTGGGAAAGGAAGAGCAAAATTTGAGCAGCCTCCCTTCCCATTTCATGCTCATCTGCACACACGTTTGGCAGCTGCGTGTATGAGCCAAGAGGTGAACCTATTGGATGCCTCTTATCTAGGTGGAAAGCTCTGGGTATTTGTGAACACCCAATGAAAATCAGCTCCCAAAATAACCAGGGAGGAAGCCACCCTACCCCTGGTATATGTCACGCCTACTCACACTCACCCCAAATGTGGGAAGCGCGCCCTCTTTTCCCCATTCAAACCTACCCAGGGTCCCCCAGATGCTTTGGAGGTCCCTCCAACCCCAGACAGCATGGCTAATGGTGAGGGACCATGGGAACTGTAGTTCCAAACATTGTGATGGAGTATCTGCTATGTGCCCACCTCCATCCTCCCTTTGAGGGCCTGTTTCTCTCGCTTACTCTTCTCTTGAACCCCTGTGCCTTGCTCATTGCCTTAACAAGCAGAGTGAAAAAAATATAAATCCAATAAATAAATAAATAAATAAAATATAGAGCATAAAGGGGGCCCCTCTGCCCTCTTCTTCCTGATGTGCCATTGACCAGGTAGAATATAATCTATCTGAATCTCTGCCGGCTGTGTTACGCAGGGCGCCGCCTTCTCCTCCATTTTCTCTTGATTCCTCCACTCCCACATTCCCAGCTCAATGGGGAGCAGAGAACCCTCCCTGCCCCTTGGAGCTGTAGTAGCAGAGAACAGCCAGCTCTTGGGAGAATTCGAAAGGGCCTGCCGCAAGCCAGCATCGTGAGCCGCTCCCCCGCCCTTCCAGTGCCGAAAGGATGGCGTCTTCCTTGCTGCGTCAAAGAGAGGCGGTGATGCCGAGGCCTTGGGGAGGATGCCCAATGGAGAGAGCCAGAAGCACAGGCAGGTCCAGGTCATTGCCTCTGCAAGTGAGTTAGGGGCAGGGGGTGTGGAGGAGGAGGAGGAGCGGGGTCTCTGAGCACGGCTCACAGCTCTCCGGCGCCGCTAACCGAGAGACGCTTCAGCACCACGGAGAGCGCAACGGCCGCGCGAAGTAGCCCCGGCGGCGCTTGGATTTCAGCACCACGGACAGCGGCGCCGTCGGAAGAGGACGGCGCCCGGCTCCCCTTTTGCTAAAGCGGGTGGGGGGCAGCCTGGAAGCGCGACGCCCCCTCCCCACCCTGGCTACGCCTCCATTCCCTGCCCTTCCCCCGCCCCCAGCTTGTCGGAGACCGGCTGCCGAAAGACCTGCCTAGCTTTCCCCTTGGGCGAAAGGGGGAGAAAGAAATGCCTGCCGCCTGAGACGGGAAGATGGACCCCGCCTCCATGGCGCTTCTCCTCGGCCTCTGCCTCTTGGGGACCCTCAGAAGTAAGTGGACGGTTTTCTGTACCCCTTCGCACCGTTGGGGGTTCTCCTTGGCGTTCGCCATGGAGCTGATCGTCACCTCCCCTTTGTCCCCCTAAGGGAAATCGAGGGCTTTGTTTGAAACAGGACCAGGTCCTTTTTTTTTCTCTTCTCCCCAGAGAGAGCTGAAGAGGGGAGCTTCTCTTTATTGCTATCTTTATTGTATCTCTACATCAGGGGCTCAGAAGCTCAACTAACTAGAGGTTTGACAGGAGTCTGTCGGCTAGCCCAGTGTTTCTCAACCTTAGTCATTTTAAGTTGTGTGGACTTCAACTCCCAGAATTCCCCAGCCAGCCATGCTGGCTGGGGAATTCTGGGAGTTGAAGTCCACACAACTTAAAATGGCTAAGGTTGAGAAACACTGGGCTAGGCCACCGTTCCCTGGGGTGGTTCAAGAGGGGAAGGCCAAATCAGGATTTCATTTCCCCCCTTCCCTAAAAAGAATTGGAAGGATCCAAGAGAAACACCTTCTGATCACCGCCTTCCCAAAAAAATCACCGTATGTCCAAGCAACTAAGGACCCCCTCCCATTTCCTCCCTAAAGATATGCCATCTTCTAGCTCCCCAGAAGTATTCTGGATTTGTGACTTGAAGATGTGCAGTAGGAGCTCAATAGGATTCCCCACCCCGCCCCACCCCACCCCCATTCCTGGAGATGGGTCTTCCGGTGGTCCTTCTGCCCACATCCCCTAGGGGAGAGAGAATCCAACGGGTGCCACCCGGATGGGCTTGGACTACAACTTCCACGACGTCTTGCTGGCTACTAAATTATGGGATGGGTAGCACATCCTTTCTGGAGCGCCCCCCTCCCCCGTAACATCCCTCCTTAAATAAACTGAGTTAGGAGGAGGAAAAGGTTTTGGTAGCCAAAGAGCCAAGAATCCTTGGTGAAAAGCAGAAATGCATCGGATTTCCCCCCTCTTTGACATTTCATAGAATCAGAGAGAATCCTAGAATCTCAGGGTCGGAAGGGAGCCTGGAGGTCATCTAGTCCAGCCCCAGGTGGGAATCCTCAGGCCATCCCAGAGAAATGGCTGTCCAACCTTTGGAAACCCTCCGGTGATGGGGCCCCCACCGCACCGGGACCCATTTGTTCGGCCGCTTCACAGCTGTCCCGGTCAGGACACGGCTCCTTATTTCCAGCTTGGATCTCCCTCAGCAACGCTGCTATCATCGTGTCTCCCTTCCACCTTCTCTTCTTTGGGCTAAACAGGCCCAGTTCCTTGGACTGTTGTTCTTTGTGGGATTAAACCCCCAAGTCCCTCCCTCTTTCTCATTCTTCTTATCCCTCTTCCCAGTTCCTAACCTGAAAGCCACCTGAGGGCTTTCCTTTACAGTATTTTAATGTTTCCTGCCTCAGAACGATAGGAAACCACACCGCTAAATTTTTGGCAATTGCGCCGCCAGATTTCTTCCCGCCGAGAGGCTCCTAAGCTCGGCCACTCTGGCTCAAGGGGATGGATTTCTCTGTGCTCCTTCCTAAAATTAGAACGGGGATAGCTGCCCCCCCCTTTGGCAGCGGGCAAGAAAACAAAGGAGGGATTACTCACAATGGCCAGTTAGGAACGCCCCCGAGATCAGAAACAGGTTGCTGAAGAATGCAAATGAGCCGTTCTTGCTCCTGGATGAGCTATTTTAGGAAGGGAATTTGGGCCTTGGCCTGAAAGTCTTAGCTAACCTGCCTGATGAAACCTCCAGCTTCAGAGGCAGTCTACCTCCCAAAACCAGCTCCCAGGGGAAAAAAACCAAAGGAGGAAAGTGTCCTCAGCCACTTTTATTTATTTATTTATTTATTTATTTATTTATTTATTTATTTATTTATTTATTTATTTATTAGACTTTTATCACTGCGCCATCTCCCCCACAGGGGACTCTGGGCGGTTTACAGATATAAAAATTAAAATTCTACCAAAAATATACAATACAATATACAATTACTTATTATATAAATTAAATAGAAAATCCAAGCGGGCGATCTCAACCAACCTAGGACCCACATGATCTTAAAAGGGCTCTAAGACACCAACCATACCCATGAAGAGCTATTCCTATTCCCGTCCCACACGAGGCGGCACAACCAGGTCTTTAAATTCTTCCGGAAGGATAGGAGTGATGGGGCCTGCCTCACCTCCGGGGGCAGAATGTTCCAAAGGGCAGGTGCCACTGCCGAGAAGGCACACCTTCTGGACCCCGTCAACCGAAACTCCCTTACCGACGGGGTTCGAAGCATGCCCTCTCTACTTTTCCTACCCCCAAGCATCCAGGATGCTCTTTTTGGCCACAGGATGATACCAAAAATGCCGACCTAGAAGGCCATTGCCTGTTTTTATAGGAGGAGGGGAGGGAGGGAGAATTCCTTTTCTCCTCCCCCCCTTTCCACCCCTCTCTTCATCCCAGAAACCCTTTGCCCATTCCCTAAGGAGGATAAGCACAAACGCACAAAAGGAACCCTTAAAAAAAACTCTGCTTTGACTTGTGCCATGGACCCACCCGTTCGTTCCTAACACGCCATTTTAAAAAAAAAGGACATTTTATTTATTTATTTATTTATTTATTTATTTAATCAATTTATTCCCCGCCCATCTCCCATGCAAGGGACTCTGGGCGGGTTACAATAATTAATTTTATATATTTATATATAAAATATTTATATGTATATATAAATATAAATATATAAATAAATGTAAAATATATATATATAAAATATATATAAAATATATAAAATATATATATAAAATATTTATATATAAAATTATTTATATAGTTATATAGACATTTATATAGTTTTTTCCCTACCCTGCTCATGTAAAAAAACAAACCCAATTTCATTCTGAACCTTGGAGGAGCTGTCTAAACCCCTAAAGATGAAAGGGGAATTTTTGACCTCTAGAAGGGAAGGTGAATTTCAAAGAAAGAGATGGAGATGGCCGAAAAATAACGAAGGAAAGAGGACAGGGCTCCTCCCGCCGAGTCCTTACCCTGCAGGCGTGCCCCAGTTCTGGAGGTGTGGGTTCACGGCCTGCGAGACTCGGTGGGGAGAAAAAGCCTCCTAACAGACACCGGTTTGCTTCAGGGAGTCTCGGCACCGACACCGAGGAACGGCTGGTGGAGCACCTTCTCGACCCGACGCGGTACAACAAATTGATCCGGCCAGCCACCAATGGCTCCGAGTTGGTCACGGTCCAGCTGATGGTCTCTCTGGCCCAGCTGATAAGTGTGGTATGTATGGAGATGGGAGGGGTGGTTGAGGGAACCACCGGAGCCACTGGCTGATTCCTCTTGAGATGCCTTCAGATGAAGTTGAGGGATAGTAAATAAATAAGTGGAGGTCCCTTTCCCATCAGCCCCCGCTTTGGGTGGGAAGGTGGGATCGGCCGCGGCTTCCAGGCCTCGCTTTCCAGCACGGGAGTCCGAGGAACGGGCAACTTGAAGACCGGCTTCTCATCCGTGAAGTCCCATCAGCCGTCCCAGGTAGACCAGCTTGTTTGGACTGTAATTCCCACCATCAGAGGCCGTTTGGATTGGGCTCTCAGAAACCTGCTCGGTTGGGCGGGGGTCTGCTAATGGGGTTTCCCTTCTGCCTGGACTACGCCTGTTCACCCCTCTCTCTTTTTCGGGTTTCTCTGTTGCCCTCCCTCCCATTTCTATTTGTAGCACGAGCGAGAACAGATCATGACCACGAATGTATGGCTGACCCAGGTAAGACTAATTCCTTCCTTTGTGGATTCACGCAGACGTGCCTATATCTGGGGGATGGGCAAATAAATTGCACAGAACGATCGGGGACTCTTAAGGACCAGAGAAGTATTAATGGGAGACCTGGGGGCCATCTAGCTTAACTCCTCCTTCAGTGGCAGGATCCACAATGCAGAAGTGTAATGACGTCCTCCCAGCTTGTGGCTTGTTCTCCAGGAAGGAGAGGCTGACCTCTCCAAAGGATACAGGTAGTCCTCGCTTAATGACCACAATTGAGACTGGATTTTTGGTTGCTAAGCGAAGCGGTCACTGAGCGAATCCGACCCAATTTTACGACCTTTTCTGTGGTGGTTGTTAAGCGAATCACCGCAGGCGTTAAGCGAACCACGGGATCGTTAAGCGAATCACATGGTTCCCCCTTGATTTTGCTTCCCAGAAGCCGGCCAGGAAGGTCAAAAATGGCGATCACGGGACCACAGGACACTGTGATGGTCATAAATGCGAACCGGTTGCCAAGCGCAACCACATTTAAATTGGGCCTTGTCCTTGAAGGAGTGCTGCTGGGTCTATATCCCTACAGGAATG